>KE372126.1:606229-643276 GCA_000418225.1 Zizania latifolia | reverse complement strand
GCTTTTCACGCCACATAACCAAACCAATGACCCGGCCGTCCTGGCCACTCTGCCATCGGTAGATATTTTTTACCTTGCACCCGTTGTCTTGATTCCGTAAGTTTTAGTAGCACACCGCTACTCCAGGCATCTCCGGTTCTCCTGCATCAAGAAAAACTCCGTGCAATAATCCTACACTAATTGGTACAATTCCAGGCACACCGCCTATTGCACCATAAGTCTAGATTATTTTCTAACAAGATGCGCTTGTTAGTGAAGTCCCACAAGATTGGTCCCAGAGTGCGTAGCCATTGCACTCCCAAGACTACATCGCCGGTGTCTAGTGGCATGACGAAGCAATCGGTGGAAAAGATGTCACAACCGACAGCCATTTCGACATTATTGGCAATCCCACTGCATGTGACGTTGTCGTCATTGGCCATATGGACTCAAGTGCCGAAACAAGGACGGAGATGGAGTCCCATGGTAGCAGCAGCCGTCTTTGAAAGAAAATTATGCGTAGAGCCCGTGTCTATAAAAGCGACAAGGTCAGCACCATTGATACATACCACCAATTGCATCGTCTCAGAATCACGCGGTCGTACTCCGGCAATTGCGTAGAGAGAAACCACGGGGTCCTCCGTGATATCTGAACCATCTGTATCATCTACTTCATCATTGCCAGTGGACGGAGCACACAACCAGAATAACCGTTTGCATCTATGAATTGGGCTAAATTTTTCATCATCGTTGTAGCACAACCCTGCCTCTCGTCTTGCTTGCATCTCCTCCGAAGACAGGGTGCGGCGCTGAAATTGACCCGTCCTAGTAGCGGGGGATGCACGCGTAGGTACCACCTCTGCTGCTGGTGGTGTGCTGGATGAGGGTTGTGGGGTCGCTGTTCTGACGACAGGCGTTCGCTGCTGTTGTGGTTTGGCATCTAATCTTGATGATTCCTCCTACTGGACACGTAACTCATAAGCACGAGCAAGGCTCATGGTTGTTTCTAATGAAGCCGGCGCCTGAAATTCGACATCAATCTGCATTATGCCTTGCAATCCCTACGTGAAAAGTTCAATCTGCTGGACCTCAGTAAGTTTGCCTGCACGGCTGAGGAGCGCAAGGAAGCACTCTTGGTAGTCGGTGACAGATCTGGTCCTACGAAGTGCTGCCAGTTCACCGAGCTTATTATGCCGAAGCAGAGGTCTGAAGCGTAATTCCACCATCTCGGCAAAACGCCTCTAAGGGGGAGTGCCATACTCGCATTCAACACTAGTGTACCACTGCTAAGCTGGCCCTGTCAGATGGAACGCGGCAAGCCAAACCTTCTCTTCTTCAAGAGTGCGCTGGCCACGAAAGAATTGCTCGCAGCAGCTCAACCATATGAGGAGATCTTCCTTCCCATCATAGGTCGAAAAATCCCACTTAATGGTATTGCGGTACTCGGCCATGCTCCTGTGGATGGTTGGCTAGAGAGTGTGGTCGCCCGAGGATCCCCTTGCCACCATCTCCTGTGTATGATGGACCCTTCTCAGACTCAAACCGGTCAATAGAGATCTGCTAGGTTTGCTGTTTTTGATCCATCTCTAAAACTTTGCTTCAAGAAAATCCAGCTTCTCGAGTTTCTGCAATATGCTAGCCAATTGTGCAGTGAGCCCATCTCCATTGTCGTTGGTCAACATATCCACAGGCGTAGGAGGATGCTCTGATACCAAACTGTCACGGCTAGGAAGTGGCCGTAGATTATATTGGTGTTGCACACACGGCCAAAGCAGTGGACGCCATGGCGGCTGCGACACAGCGGAGGGAAGAAGGGCGCAAGAGAGAGGGCACCGGGGGTAAGGGAGAAGAAAGCACGGGACTGGGAATTAGATAGGAGGAAACTAGAATAACTTTATTATTTCTCTTTGCTAATAGATCTGAATACAACCCTATATATATAGATCTGACCTCTTATCTCTCATATGTAATCTAAACTGATTAAATCTAAACCGAATAGCTAACCGACTCAATTACAACTTTAGGACTCTATTAATCTGCTGCATGGGCCAGGACTCTATTAATCTACCGCATGGGCTTCTTCCTGGGCCTGGGTTGGCTGGCGCCAGGGCCCTCTTGGGCCAATTCGCCACATGACACCAGCAGTCTGACCAGAAAAAACCGGTACGAGAGCCTGGCCTGGTTCAGTTTGAAAACAAAAGACCATTGGATGAAAAACCGGCTAAAATATTTTTTTAATATATTTCTTCCCCTTGGCTATGATTTTACTGTGTATAGGCTTAAATTTAATTCAAAATCTATTAAAATATAATATTATTGAACCGGCCGGTTCACTAGTTAAACATGGTTAACCAGTGAACCAGCTAAGTGACGGGTTCACTCACCAGTCCGGTTTTTTGTAATATGTTCATTGTTCATAACCTCTAAGAAGGTATTAAATGAACTCCAACTTCTGATGAAAAACGCAGGTCAATAATTCAGTAGCAAACAGCAAAAGCAGGCACCCATAGAATTGAAGGATCAACCACACATACCATAATCGGCAACTGTGACAGGACTTTTATCTGCCTTAGTATGAACACTCGATTGGACAATGTTCTGTTGCACCATCTGTAGAGTAAAAACAGGGTGAAAGAAAAGTAAATTCTACCTGCAGAATCAAGCATCCGAACAGCTACAATTTTTTTTAAAAAAAAGAAATCGTTTCATTCATTTACTGAAAGCTTTTTTCACTTCAAATGGGAATCTTAGGTCCTGTTTAGGAGAACTTTTAGTAGCTGCAGCTACTCTTAGAATCTCCAGCACTTCCAAACAGTTTAGACTTTAGATTCTTTATTTATATTCTTTCTTCAGATTATAAAACTCAATAGCTACAGACTTTAGAAACTCAATTCAAATGAGGTTCCCTAGCTTCTCCAGATTCCTCACTAGATAAGATATTTTCTGGTAATTAAACAAGGCCCTTAAATCTGGTTACCACAGGTTTGACTACCCACATTATGTCACAAGCACATACCGGCGTTCAACTTTGAAGCCGAAACTTAAGTCAAAAATATAATGTTGCAGTTGATACGTTTTCATGGTTCCCGTGCATTACAGTGGTTCAGTGCGTACTTTTGCCTTGCCCCTAAATCCCAACAATTCAGACTGAGTAGACGGTCTCCTTCTGTTATCTTAAATTGCAAAGCAAAGAAAATGAGGGAAAAGAGGAGGGTCCTTGGCACCTGGCAGAGACGGGCGGCGAGGACGACGGCCTTCTTGGCGGCAGCGAGCTCGGCGGCGTAGGGGTTCCCGGCTGGCTGCGACATGGCGCGGAAGCGGCGAGGCCGGGGGCGCGTCGGGGTAGCGGTCAGACGGGGGAAGTGGAGGAGGAGGAGCGAGGGTTGGTGGGGGAGGATAGGGGGAGGGATGGAAGAGGAGGCGAGCGCGAGGTAGGCTCAGGGTAGAGAAGGGCAGAGCCGCAGAGGCGTATAAGCTCCTATAATAATTTAATTTGAAATTTTTTAGCATATATCATTCGTGTTTAAATAGAAGATCTTCAATAAATCTTATGATGTATATGTTATTGACCTAATATAACTTATTTTTAAAAAAATTTGAGTCTCATAACAATTTAATGTGGACTCTTCTGCTAAATATAAATATGACAACCGGCAGCTATACAGTTATCATTTCAGTAAAATAGTTTACTGATAAGATGGTTTATAAAAATCATCCTACCATTGAACAACACAAGTAAATTTTGTAAGAAAATAAATACAAAATATGGTTTTATAAATTGATAGATAATAAAAAAACATTCTCTCTGTGGGTATGTCGCTTCCAGTAGAATGCCAATTTTTTCAAACTTAGGGTGGGCATTTGGTTGTTGGGTTCTTCTATTTTTTCTAAAATTCAAAAAATGAAGACCGTTGCTCTGAAAATTTCTGAAGATCAAGACATTTTGTTTCGCTTAATTCGATTTAATTTAATTTATGCGCTAGTTTATATAGCCAAACAATCTCTCCTTTTTAGGCATAAATCATAAGATAACTACAACAGTATATAAAAAGAACAATATACCATGATAGAAATTACAACTTAGCAACAGTTTAAATGTGATACATAGCCGGGTTTCTAATTTTAAGAAGCAGCTGATAAATATCTTGCTGATAAGAATCTAGAGAAGTTGTTGTTTTTTAACTTTTAAATTCTAACTTATTTTTAAGATTATGTAGCTATTTTGTTTTATAACCATGAAGCCAAAATCTAAACTATTATAGGAGTTTCAGATTTGTGGCTATCAGAAGTTACTGAGCTTATTTGATTTTTTTTTTTGGTTTTTTTGATTAATTCGGTTAACCTAGACATGACCGGGCTAAATCCATAGCTACAACGGAAGATCAATTTTTTCAGTTTCGGTCATTTCGATTTTGTTATCGGTTAGTAAGATTGGGCTCTTCGGTTTTCGGGTAATTATACTGAAACGTGGCTAGTTGGCCGATGTGTCGGCCTTTTTTATATAGAAAGGTGACGCTGGACACTTACATCTCCAATTAATATTGCGTGTCGTACGTCCCATCGTTATTTGTATTATCTGGTTGGATCAATTCTTCGTTGTGGCCCATTCACGAGGTTTTGAATGAAAGATTCTTCGACGAAATCGTTGCTACAAACAATTTCATCATATGCCCAACGCATTGTGACCAGCAGACGATGTTTTTTTAGAAAAAGGTAGCACGGGTGCGGTTTTATTTAAAAGCCACGTGATACTTTTAAAGAGGTTATCTATTTTAGTACTACACTCACCCCGACACACTCAACTAAGTTCTAATGAGAACCGATGTCGGACGCTCACATCCCGTTGTTAGCAGTAGGCTTCATTTTCGAGGCTAATGTGCCGAAACAACGATCGGATGAATCAACAGCCGTCTGCAAAATGGGCCAATTTCACAGCAAAAGGGAACAGTAACTTCCATGGACCATGCAAGGGACTGGCATTTCTGCAGATTTCATGGACGGCAGCTTTCGTTTAACGTGCCTTTGATGGGCAAAATCAAGCCTTTTTTAATCCCTTTCTTGATATAAGGTCAAAATCGAACAAAACACTAGGCTTTGAGATTTCAGTTGCTATTCTAATAGTTGTATGTATTTTTAGAATCTAAAAGTCTTTAAACAAGGTTTAGATTCTTTTTTAAATTTAAAACTCAATATATATATAATCTGAAAATAAACTCCTCGAATTGGTAGCTCCTCCAAATAATCTATATTTTTACTTCAAATCGTTAAACTCAATAGCTACAAATTCTATACTAGTATACAGAATAAAGCTTCTCTAAATTCTCATAAATTAGATATTCACAACTCATTTTTAAAAATTTAAGCTCTACGGACAGGGCCTCGAGCAACAAAGAAAATCCAATAAATTTACACGATCATTAATTAGGAGAAAAGGAGATTTATGTGATAATTTACCCGAGTCAACTCAGTTCCTTGGGAAAAATAACTGGCAAGTCTCGTAATTTGTAAGCATAAAGCATTTGTGATCTCTCCAAAGAAGTCAAAGAAATAAAGAAAGAACACCATAGGAAAATTAATGTGAATAATGTACATAAGATGCTCATATTTGCTTGCACACTTAACTAGCACTAGCTTGTAATCTCTCTCCACGTTTCATCTCTAGCGACATCTCTAGTACTGTAACAAAAAAATTTGCCGCTCTAGTTAAGCTAAAACTGGCCCCGGCCGGCCGTCCGACATAAAATCAAACAAGGAATTAAGTCCAGCTTGAAAAAGAAAACAAGAGAAAAAATATGCATATTTGTACCATTTGCTCCGTCGATTACTAATGGTGATCGGACGGTTAATTAATCAGATCGATTAACACGATAACCGTTTACTGTTAACGGTCGCCCCAATGATTTACTTGAAAGCACTGCACGGTTATGGAGACGATGATTGCGCTTTCAAGCTAGAAAGGTGCAGTGGCCACGTCTTTCTCGACAGCAGTGCGACGACGACGACGACCGCTACGGGAGCGGCGACACGCCTTGCCGGAGGAGTCGAAGCAGCGGATGTCGAGGTCGTCGTCCGCCGCCGCCGAGATCTTCCTCACGCCCAGCACCGGCTTGAGGCCTTCGGTGAAGATTCGGATCGCCTCCTCCGCCGTCTCAGTGCTCAGCACGTACAGCGCCACGTCCTGCACGAATTAATAAGAAAATTCTCCCAGTTAATTAACTTAATTACTTAATCAAATGCAGTATTTTAGTTTACTACACCAGTAATCAATACGTACTCCGTAGTCCGTCAGTCAATTACATGCTAGACTCGTAGCTAGTACGTAGTAGTAATAAATACCGATCGTTACGTATGCTGGCGTACATGTATACGTACGTGTAGGTGTAGCGTACGTAACGTAGGTTGGGCATACGCATGCAGGTCGTTGTCACGTCCATTGTGGCATGAGGTACACGTTTCACACGTATAGCAGTGTACGTGTCGCCGCACCAGCCTGACGTAAGCGTCTACCTTGCTTTAATTATTACTACTCCGTACGTCTAAGCCGTTTGTTTTTTTACTTTCTATAAGCGAAACATATCTCTATTACTAATTTTATAAAAAAACATGTGTTAAAATAGTTTATTAAATATGTTTTAGTATCATAATTATTTAATATTATAGATATTAATGTATTTTAAGTTAGTTAAAGTTAAAGAAAATTGATTTAAAAAACAAATGAATTTTACCATCTACCATTTGCCTGCGTCACCACGTATATACACACACATCAGGTAGTATATGTGTAGTAGTAATAGCTAAACGACAAGGTTTGCGTGTGTCAAGCAACTAAGACAAGTTACACAACGACATATATACCAATAATTGTACATGACTATACGCGTGTAAACATGCAGTATACATACATACATACACGGTAGGACATACACCAATAATTGGGAGGCACTGTAGATTGATTGAATTGGAGTTGTGTAGGATTTCGGTGACGTTTTTCTAATTCCCATGGAAATTAAACAAAACCTCATGTTTTCTAAAACAGGCCTGACCATTTTATTATTAGTAGTAGTACCGCTACTATGCTGCGATTAGCGTACGTAGAACCTGTTTGAGCTAAGTTTTTGACAGCGGCTGTTAATCTCAAAATCTAGAGCTCCCCTTATGATTTGGATTCTTAAATTAAATTGTAAAACTTAATAACAGTAAAATTTAAAAATAAACAAGAATCAAAAAGCTAGAAAACAACCGCTTTTCTAGATTTTTATTAATTAAATACTCACTAGATGCTTCTTAGAATTTGAATCTCTCCTAATTACGAAGACCCTAAGCCCCTTAACTCATTATCCGGCATATATTGATTTGTCTTTTAAATGTGTGTCATGTTTATATTACTGTTCGGTTTTTGTGAATGTGATTGTTTTATAAAATTTGAGTGGTTTTAACCGATTTTGTACGGAGTTGACTGAAAATTGTTGGGTTATACTGATTTCCGGTAAACCGAGAGAGACCAATTTTTACCTCGAAAATAATATTAACATAAATCTGGTGTGTACCTGTGGAGATTGTGGAAGAGCTAGAAGAATTTGACTTTTAACATATACAGGAAGGTCACCGACCACTACAGAATTGAAGATCGATGAGCAGATGAGAGTGCTACAGGTCCAGAAGGCGTGGCCTAACTGAACAGTTTCAGAAAATGGCCAGTGATCAAGAGACCACACCTATGATTATGATTAGGGTCTGTTTGGTTGTTTGGGTAGTTTTAAATAGGATCATTCTATTCAGTTTGAGAGGACAGATTCTATATGACCCTCCAGCCTAAGAGAATATTCTCACTAGATGTTGGATAACCCTATGCTTCCTTGATGAACTCATCCATCCTCTCCTATAAACGAATCTCATCCCATCCATACTCATGTATCTCTAATCAAACAAAAAACTGAATCATCTCATCCCATCTAACTAAACAAAAAACTGGATCATCCCATCTACCAAAAACTGGACGGAATCGTCCCATCCACCCTCGTCCTCCAACCAAATGCTACCTTAATTCTTCATTCGTCTTAATTAATTTCGGTGTAGTTAGCCTTTAGTAATTGATTTAAGATTCAAACCTAGAAATACTAGAGTGTTTGGAAAGATACAATTTAAAAAGTTCCATGGCCAATGTGTGAATATATGAACTAATACCGGTATAATAAAATAAAGTGAGAATTGCTCTCATACTATATAGTTAAATGGTGTTTACTATTTTACCGCACCATGTGTGTATAATATGTGACCTCTAATCCCAAATGTCATATACACATCATATGACAAAAAACAAAGATTGTTTAATTATGTGGCATGAGATAAAACTTCTAAAATAAAAGCTTCAGATAAAAAAAAAGCAAACTGGCCCCTATGAAATCACACTTTGCACTTTGGCGAAGGGAGCAATGTGTGCCTGGCAGCAGTGAAACTGTGTAAAAGATTTTACCAAGAATTTTTCTTTGAATGAAAGAATTTACTAACGATTACTGCAATATTATTACAGAGCACAGTTAGGTAATGAACCGCATCTCTCGATTTGTGGGAATTGAAGGAAATATTTTTTTTCCAAAGAAATGGAGGAATTGGTATTGACGAGGGAATGTGTGTTAGTTTAGCGATTAATTCGATCTCTATTAAGGGTGACTTAATCGATCGGTGGTGCAAATTCGATCTGAATTTACAAACTAGGCCCAAGCAAGTATATAGTCTACCGGAAGGAATGATCTGAATTCAAGAAGCAGCAGCAGCAGCAGCTGTATGCATGGATACATCAACATATGATCTGAAACTACATAAGTATAAAAATAAATAGTAATATATCTGAAACTATATAAATATAGAAATAAATAGTAATATAACTATGAATTATATTATTTATATTGTATAGTGTACTAGTATATTTTAATTATATATAATTTTTCCTTTCAGTTTCTATGTATATTTTTAATTTTTGTTGGACTAATTATTGTGAGAAGCAAGGTTTTAACTGATTTTCTCCCGTAATAAAAAAATCAAATCAATTCTTCTAAATTTTAGCATGAATCAATTTTATTTTCTTTCATTTGGTAGGGATTCTGAAAAATCTCTTTAGAATCGGTTCTAAGAATCATACTAGTATAGAGCAATAAGTACTAGCTCTCTATTTTCATATTATAAGTGTCAACAATATGACTCTTGGGTACCCTGTGGCGAGCCTTTGTTAAGTCAATTAGAGTATAGGCCTAGCTCACTTCAGCTTAAAATAGACGCTAAGGCATATTAGGAAAAGTATCTATTATTAGAAAATAGCCTAGATAGAAAGGAAAACGTCTAGTTGAATTAGAAGCATAATAGGACATGACTTCCTTACTTAACCTCACTCCCCATGGTATATAAGGTGAGCGAGGACGTCCCAAGAGAGATGACTCGACTCATACTTACTAGCCTTCACACACTCATATTGAATTAAGACACATGATGTAGGTTATTATCTCTTGGGAGATCAGAACCTGTCAAAATCGTGCGTCTCTGTTTCTTGTGTCAACTATATAATTATAGATCTAGCACAACTAATCCTCCCACACAAATCATCATCAAAGATATCACTTTTTAAAATGGAACTTATCTAAATTTGACTAATTACTCTAGTAATATATTTTACGGTAGATTTGATAAAACTAATTTAATATTATAATTATTGATATATTTATTTATAAAATTGGTAAAAAATTAATAAACATTAGTTAAAAATAAAATAACTTCTAACGTATAACGGAAAAAGTATAATGGTACGTACCCTTGCGTAATTGAGCTGGTCGAGGGTGAGAGTCTTGGGCTCCAGCTCTATCGACGACATCCTCCCAGCCGACTCCACCTTCCCCGGCGCCATTTGCTAGCTGTACGTACGCCTCGACCGTTGCGTATATACACCGTATATATATGCGCTAACACGCAGCCACGCAGGGTCTTGACACGTACGTACGTACACGATAAATGCGTATGCCGCTGCTTTTGTACGGAAACGGGACGAGAGAGAGCAGAGCGCTCGGCCTGCTGCGAGCCGCGACGTCGACGACGATGACCCGGCCGGGCTATTTATGCTGGCCATCCCGTCGGGCGCGGCGCCCCACGTGTCGCTCCCGGAGAGGCCGGCGGCTGGCGCACACGTGGCGGCGCGAGGCTGGCGGGCCGGGTCGCCGTCCGGCCACCGAGATCTCGCCCCCGCGGGAGCGCTCGCTGCCAGATCGGTCGATCGGGCTGGGGTCAGACGGCACGACGACACGTCGGCGGACCGACACGTGGTCGTGGGTGGCGGCCACCGGCGCGCGACCAATGGGGTCTCGCCGCGTCGACCGACCTGATCCTATGCACGTTACGCCGGCGGCCGGGGGCATCACGTCCCGTGTTAATCACGGCCTGGACGGCCCAAGCGTTTCTCACTCTGCATATAACACCAGAGGTCGTATATTCTAAATTAAAATATTTGACGATTTTATGCTTAAAATAAATGCATGCTTGATTATTTGATATTTATAGGAATAGCACGTGACATTATATGAATTTATAATTGTAAGACACTATGTTAAATAATTGAAGCTACTTATTTTTATTGTCAAATCATTAAATCTATCGTTTAAATTTTGTCTATGGTACTACATGTTTCATGAGACACCCATTATTCAATTTTATGGCAGCCTTATGCTTAACCATCTTTTCGCTTAGCATCGTATAACCACAAGTATATTATTTATCCGTTGGATTTGTGTGGGACGACGCGGGAGGCAGTGGTGGGGCGGCATGGGAGGCCAACACGGTGGGGAGGGGCAGCACGATAGGGAGGGGGTGGGGATGGCGGCTAGAGAGAGGGGTTGAGGATGGAGGGTAATGCTAGGGTTTGATTGGTTTATATACTCATGTTAAATGAGTAAACGGGTGAAGTGTGTATGAGTAGTTAATACCTATATCTATTTATCCATCGGATATAAGTCTTGACCTAATAATATATCCGCGGGTATAAAATTAGGAGCATATCCGATCCTAACAGGGCTTTTACACATGAGTAAATGGCTATACATGTAGAATTACCATCCCTACTTAAGATTATGACAGTCTTTTTTGTCATCAATTTTTTATTAGCCACCTTCGTGCTTCTCGTATACATCCTTATTTTTTTTAAAACATATAGGATGACTTATATTAGGGGTAGCAATCAGGTATAACGGGCACATGTATTGCATACCCATGCCTGTACCCTTACCATGATGGGTAAAAACACATACCCATATTCGCCTCCTGTGGGTGCCATATACCGGTGGATATACCCATTTACCCATGAGGCGGGTGGGCAGCCACATGGAGAGGAAGGAGAGGGGGTCGCCGCCGGGACCAGCGCCGGTCGCCAGGGGCCCAAGGCCAGTAGGAGGGCCGGCACGGAGGCCGGTCGGAGGGAGCAGCGACACGTGGCCACTACAACAGAACCACTTAAAAATAGCGCCATATCAGTGTCGGTTATCTCTAAGCTGGCACTGAAGCTGTATCACTGCTGGTTTAAAAAATGAAATCCGTTAGATTTTTCAAACTTGAACAGAACTGGCACTATTGCGTAACTTTCAGTGCCGGTTCATGGAACCGGCACTGAAAGTTGTGTAACAGTGCTGGTGTTTTGCACGAACCGACACTGATGTACTGCTATAAAACTATAGTGCGAACTAGACAGTGAGGCGGTCAGAACAGTGCAGTGCGGAACAGTGCCGGAGGCTAAAGCTTTGTGGAGACAAGATTTTGGTAAGACATTTTGCTATTCATTTTCTTCTTACCATTGTTAGCTCTTCATAGATTTAAATCGTGTGCGCGGTACTTACTCTTAAAGGATCGAATTGAATGTTTGGAGGCCATGTTGAATGTATGCTTGCACATATTTATTTCTCTTTATAGATAGAATTGAATGTATGGAATGGAATGAATGGAGGCTATATTGATTTAGTACTTGTAGATATTAATTGCTCTCCACAGAATTGAATACATGGAGGCCATGTACATTATTTCTTTTTTGACGATGGAATTACATGTATGGAGGCCATGTTGATTTAGTGGTTATACACATATTGAATGTATGGAGGCCATATTGATTTAGTGGTTGTACACATGTTGAATGTATAGAGGCCATGTTGATTTAGTGATTATACACATGAGTTATTCTTCATGGATTGAATTGAATAAATGGATGCAAGATTAGTTTTATGAAAATTGCTCTTAGCTTCATGGATTTCTCTTCATGGTTAATAAATGTATGGAGGTCATGTTGAATTTATTTTTAAAATTCAACATGACCTCCATACAACGTTGACGTGATTGATCTTCATAACCTTTTCATGTGAGTGTTAAAATAAAATTTTAAAATTATTTTTTAAATTAAAAAATGAAGCACTAAACTAATGGCTTAATACATGGTACGATTACCTGATTGATCTTTACAATATTCTAAACGTAGATTCCCTATGTCGGAACATATATTTTCACAACCTTTCAAGGAGAGTATTGAAAACAAAATTTGGAAATATGTTTAAAATCAAAAAATAAAACACTAGACTAATAAATTAATATATTGTAGGAATGGAACATTCCGAAGGTAGATTCTCTAGGCCAAACAAGTACCAGCAAACAACGATGGTTTAAGATATGAGGTAATTAAATTATCACTATCGATCTTTCAAAAATATAGGTATTTTTATGTGTAGGCAAGTTAATTATGTGAGATTAATTATAATAATATGCAGGTGGACCGCTCATGGATGTACAATGATCATGGGCCTGAGTTTATTAATGGTGTCAATGGTTTTATACGTAGTGTTCTATCTAACAGAAATAGAAATAACGATAGTGCTGATCAGTACATATGTTGTCCCTGTGTCGATTGCAAAAATGAGAAAAAAATCGTAAACGTTGAGCAAATCCATGCACACTTGATTCTTAGATGTTTCAAAGTAGGATATACCCGCTGGACAGAACACGGTGAACTTGACGATAGTGTATATGAAGAGCAGCCAATAGTCGAAGAAAACACATGTGGCAACACTACAGTTGACCATAATAGAGATGACATATTATTTGATGCTAATGATGAAGACATCGATCAAATGTTACATGACGGCGAGGGGGACTTCACTAGTGACAGACACCATAAAAAGTTTCAGCGTATGGTAACTAACTCTAAAATACCAATATACCCAAACTGTAAAGAGAAGTACAATAAGTTGAATGTGGTGCTAACACTGATGCAAATGAAGGCTAGCAACGGTTGGTCCGATAAGGGTTTCAACGAATTGTTGGTATTTTTGAAAGATTTACTTCCAGCGAAAAATGTTCTGCCTGAATTACTTACTATGCCAAACAGGTTGTCTGTCCGTTAGAGCTTGAGGTAGAGAAAATACATTCATGTGTAAACAACTGCATGTTGTTTCGTAATGAGGACATGGATCTAGATACGTGTCGCATTTACAATGCACCACGGTACAAGCGGAGCACTGATAGTGGCAAGAGCGAAGACACTACAGATGTCGAAAGATAAAAGAAGAAAATCCCGGTTAAGGTGGCTTGGTATTTTCCAATAATCCCCCGTTTGAAACGGATGATCGCTAACAAAGAGAACTGTAGGCTGCTGCGATGGCACGCTGAGAAGCAAAAGAAAGATGGAATGCTTAGATATCTCGCTGATGGCATGCAGTGGAGAAGGTTCATTTCAAAATACAAACAGTTTAGAGATGAAGTGAGAAATATAAGATTTGGGTTGAGTACAGATGGGATGAATCCTTTTGGCAACACAAGAAGTACTCATAGCACTTGACCGATGACTCTTTGTATCTTCAACCTTCCACCCTAGATGTGCATGAAGCGAAAATTCTTTCTCATGCCTTTGTTGATTAATGGGCCAAATTAGCCACGTAACGATATCGATGTGTATCTCAAACCCCTGGTAGAAGATTTATTTGTATTATGAAAAGACGGCGTGCGAGTTTGGAATGAATACAAAAGAGAGACTTTCACCTTACGTGCAATGTTGTTTGTAACAATCTCTGATTGGTCTACTCTCGGTAATCTACCAGGGCAGACTATAAAATGGTACAATAGTTGTATTTAGTGCTTGGAGGAAACTGAACGGTGTTGGTTGTCTAACAGCAGAAAAATGGTTTTCATGGATCACCGTAGGTTTCTTTGTCCCGATCATCTGTACCGTAAGAACAAGAGAGCTTTCGATGGGACGGTGGAGACACATCAAGCTCTAAAGACTCATACCGGAGAATAAGTATTTAGAATTATGAAGGATCTTAACATAGTTCAGGATAAGGGCTCGGGCAGTATAAAATTACCCGCTGGACAAAATGCTCCTATGTGGAAGAAGCAATCTATATTTTAGATGTTACCATATTGAAAAGATCTTATGGTTCGACATGCAATAGATGTAATGCACATCGAGAAGAACGTATTCGATAGCTTGATTGGTACCTTACTAGACATGCCTAGCAAAACAAAAGATACACTAAACGAAAGGCTGGACCTTCAAGAAATAAACCTCTGAAAAGACATGCATTATATACAACTAGCCAGCGGGAAAAAAAGCTACCAACAGCTTGCTACACGATGAGCAGATAAGAGAAAGCTAGCCTATGTGGTTGCCTGCATAATGTTAAAGTTTCAACCAGTTACTTATCAAATATTAGAAGCCTAGTAAACATGAAAGACAAGATGTTAGTTGGCATGAAATCTCATGACTATCATGTGATGATAACACAGATGCTTTCGGTTACAATTAGAGGTATTTTGCCCGATAAGGTTCGAGACCCCATCATAAAGTTGTGTTCATTTTTCAACGCAATATTAGAGAAGATCGTGGATCCAAACAAATTGGAAAAGCTGCAGAATGACATTATCTACACTATATGTCAGTTTGAGACTATTTTTTCTCCAACATTTTTTGATATAATGGTCCATCTGGTTGTTCACATTATTGGTGAGATAAAGATTATTGGCCCTATGTTTCTGTATCAGATGTATCCTTTTAAAATATTCATAGGGGTTCTAACGAAATATGTTCGTAACCATGACCGTCCGAAAGGTTGGATTGCCCAAGGATGGAGTACATAGGTGGTCATTGAGTTCTGTATTGACTACATAAAGCTGAACTTGATTGGTCTACCTATATCTCGCTACGAGGGGAGGCTAACAGGGAAAGGGATAATAGGACATGCATGTATACACACCAGAGATAGTGTTGTATTCACCCAAGCACATTTTGCTATTTTACAACAATTAGTTGTAGTTGGACCTTATGTCAATATACATATGAATGTTATAACCACTGCAAATCCAACAAAGTCACAATATTGGATCATAAGAGAGCACAAAAATATATTCGGTATCTAGTTACATAAATACATGATATTTCAGCATACCAACGATGCAATATTACAATTACTAGGTCATGGTTCGTCAAGTACTATTCACACATTCCAAGCATATGGGATTAACGGTTATACATTTTATACAAGAACACAAGACAACAAGAGCACTAACCAAAACAGCGGTGTTCGTATCGATGCATTTGATCGTGCTGGAAGTAAGGAGACGTACTACTGATTAATCGAAGAGATTTGGGAGCTTAAATATGGTGAGTTGAAGGTTCCTCTATTCCGATGCCAATGGGTACGACTACCCGAAGGTGCGAAAGTCGACAAGTATGGTATGACTATTATTGACCTTAGGCTCACCGGATATACGGAACAACCATTTGTACTTGTTAAAGATGTTGCTTAAGTATTCTACGTGAAGGACCCAGACCCAACAAACAAGGAGGAGCATCATGTGGTTCTTCTAAAAGTGCATCTTGATGCATCTAGGCCCCTAATTAATTCTAGTGTATTAATGATAATAGTGATCAAAAGCTACTAATCGTATTGCTGAGATGTATGCAGAGATTTCAGAAAAAAATGACGTTACAATTAAAACAAAATTGGAGAAAAGCTCCATTTAGTCCAAAAGAGGCTCAAAGACGCAAAATGATGAATTACATATAAATTTGAGTCTAGGACCACCGTACTATACAGAGGAAAAACTTTTTTGAAAGCTTTTTGGACTGATTCAAACTCATTTTAGAATTTTCCAGCATGCTCGGAACTTCCAAAAATATGGTTCTGTTTCTGAGTTTTTAATGGCCCGGAACTTCCGGTTCAGTCCGAAACTTTCGAAAAAGTGGTTTTGTATCGACATATTTTTATTCTTAGAACTTTCGGTTAAGCCTAGAACTTCCAAAATTATCGTTCTATATGGAATTATTTTTTATCCTAGAACTTCTGGCTGAGCATAGAAATTCCGAAAATGCAGTTCTGTTTGGATTTATTTTTGAGTCTGGAACTTCCGGACTGATCCGAAACATCCGGGTTTTGAACCTCGGAACATCCGGATTGATCCAGAACTTTCGGATGAACAGTTGCAAAATATCTTCCAAACAGTCAATTTTTGAGTGAGGGGCATAAATACCGCTTCACCCTATTTGACCAGTTAGAACTCTTGAGCTTCATTCAAAAATACACCCTAACTCTCTTTAAGCTAGATCTTGAGCTAATCTTTGAGATTCTATTTGAGAGTACAACACAAATCTTCTAGCAATCTTCTTGCTCCATCTTCTTAGAAGATTTTGTGTGGTTGAGTTCATTGATTTCCTTGAAAAATCTTGAGCAGAAGAATTTAAGCCTACAAATATTTCAACGGATTTGTTACTCTTAGAGGTGCTATCTCCTAGACAGCTAGCCATCGATCCGTGAGCACCCAAAGCGATTGTGGTGTGCCCGGTAAAGTTTGTACAAGCTCTACCCTTAGCTTTGATAAGATAACCAGTGGAAATTCAAGCTTGACTTTGGTTAAGGATTGGTGAGAAAAAGGGTTGAAAGAGACGTGATCTTTTGGGGCCCCTTAACGGAGACATAGGATCGATGGATCTAAACTCCCAGAAATAACTCATTGTGTTCATCCTATTCTTCGTGTTCTTGCTAGCTCATATTTTCATATTGCTTGATCTACTTGCTAGCTAGCTAGCTTGCTAAATATATTCCTGTGTAAAAGTTATAGCTAACAACCTTACTCATATTTGTATTCATTTATATTGTTAGCTAGATTAAATTTCATAGCTGTTTATTGATTTTTTGGTGTGCCCGGAACTTCCGAATCACCAAAACTTCTAAGATTTCTTCTGGACCTTGGAACTTCCGGATTCACTCGGAACTTTCGGGCCTAGGAAATCTCAAACTAACAGCTTTCTACAAGAAATTTTTAGATCACCTATTCACCCCCTCTAGCCAACTTTCAATTAGTATCAGAGCCCTACTCTTCTCAAAGGCCTAACCGCTTAAGGAGAAAATATGTCGGATGAAAAATCTACCCTTGAGGGATCTAGGTGGATCCTGATCGAGGTCATCCTCAATCGCTTCCGACAAGAATATTAAAAATACAAGAAAAGGAGCATAGTATCATTTTGATTATTCTAAGCTTAATCCCGGTAACAATTATATCTCCGTGCTAACCGGTCGTGTACCTTACTTTGATGATACACACTATGCGGTATAAAGACATAAAATGAAATTACATCTTATTTCCATGCATCCAAATATTTAGAAAATTATATGCACAAGTATAGATATGAAAGATACTCTCTCAGAAGCAAAAGACTTGACTACTCAAGAAGAGCAAGCCATATATCACAATGCTTAAGCGGCTAGTATCATACTTGCCGCATTGAGCCCCAAAGAGTTTAACAAGGTTAATGGCATTGAAGAAGCCAAAAAATATGGGAAACTTTGCAAGTTGCCCATGAAGGTACATCAACCGTGAGGGAGTCCAATATCAAGCTTTTCGATGGAAAGCTTGGAAGATTTGTCATGGAAGACGATGGGACTCACCAAGAAATATATGATCGCCTCATAGTCTTGGTCAACAAGATCAAGGGACTTAGAAGTGAAGACATGATCGATCATGTGGTGGTCAAAAGTTTGCTCTGTGCAATAGCGCCAAGGAACCCTACCTTGGTCACCTTGATTCGAGAGCACAAAGACTTCAGGAAGATCAATCCAAGTGATGTGCTATGAAGAATCATAGCACATGAGCTTATGGAGGAAGAAGCTAAAGAAGTCAAAGACCTTGGCAAGCACCATAGCAACAATGGCAATGATGTGGCACTAAAGGCAAAAAAAGAAGGAAAAATCAAGTGATGAGAGCGATGATGAAGAGCTTGTCCTATTCGTCAAGAAGTTCAAAAAATTTATGGAAAATGGCAGATTCCATAAGTAAAAAAAAGCATGACAAGTCAAAGAAGAAAAAAATCCAAGAAGGGTTGCTATGAGTGTGGCGATCTTAACCACTTCATTGTCGATTGCCCCAAGAAGAAGAAGGATGAAGATAGCAAAGAAATGCACAAGTACAAGATGGGGAAGAGGAGTGGCCATGCTCACATTAGTGAAGAATGGGATTCCAATTCCAAGTTCGAGTCAGAATTGGAGTCCAATTCTTGCAAAAAAGGAGTTGCCACCATCGCCATCGCCAACCCAACACCTCCAAGACTTTTACTCTTTGGAGAGTCAAGTGACGACGACATCATCTCTCCCAAGTGCTTCATGGCTAAAATCAAGAAGGTATTACTTATACCCAAAGCTTTAGATAAAGATAATGCTAGTGATACTAGTGATGATGAATCTAGAGCTAATGAAATCATGCTTAAAAGCATGAGTAAACAATGTAGAACTAAATTCAAACAACTTATGGAAATAATAGAGTCACAAGAAGAAACTCTTGAGAAACAAGAAGCTTTGCTAGTTCCTGAAAAAGAAAATAATCTTGAGCTTGAGCGGCTTTTTGCTAAGGAAAAAATGATAGACAAATTAACTAATCTTAATAGTTCAGTCAAGGAAGCTAATAAAGACTTAGAGAAAACCCTTAAAACTCTCAATAGCGAGCTTATGATTCTAGATAGATCCAATAAGAGTCTTGAAGAGAGGATTAAGTCTCTAATGTCCCAACCCAATTCTACTCCTTTTATTGCTTCTACAAGTAATAGTTGTTCTAAATGTTATAATCTTGATATTATTGCTTATGAGACTAACATGAAGGAAATAGAGGTCCTTAAGAAAGAAAATGAGAGGCTTGGCACCTTGATAAGTTATGAGTGTATGAAAGCCTACAAATTAAAGGACACCCTTTCCAGACCCTCAATACCCAAAGCAATATCGAGAAGTGTAGACTTAGCTTTCACCCAAATGAAACCAAGCTCACTCCTAGAAGAAAGAACAAAGGTAAAGAGGTAATTGAGTTTGTGAGGAAAGGCCAAGCTCCAAAGAAGATAAAGAACAAGCCTTATGTCTCACAAGCTACTTTCTATACCTCATATTTGATTAGGAGAAATCGCCATGGTAAAGTGGTTGCTCAATTTGTAGGAAATAAAAATAAAAAACCATTAAGATATTTATGGATTCCTAGAATGCTTGTGACTAACATTGAAGGACCCAAGAAAGTTTAGGTACCTAAATCAAAGA
The DNA here is from genome assembly GCA_000418225.1 of Zizania latifolia. NCBI lineage: Eukaryota > Viridiplantae > Streptophyta > Magnoliopsida > Poales > Poaceae > Zizania > Zizania latifolia. The sequence goes on along the minus strand of KE372126.1, from coordinate 623,717 downwards.
CCTAATTCTCTTCTAGGAATATTCCTCTAGTGGGTCAAGTTAAGTGATGGATAATGGATGCGCCAATCATATGACCGGAGAGAAAAGTATGCTCATCTCCTTTGAGCCAAATCAAAATCAACACGAAACCATTGTGTTTGGTGACAATGGAAAAGGAGAGGTAATGGGTGTAGGTAAAATTGCTATCTCAAATGATTTTTAAATTTCAAATGTCCTATTAGTTGAGTCTTTGAGTTATAATTTGCTTTCTATTTCATAATTGTGTGAGATGGGGTATAATTGTCTCTTTTCTAATGAGAGTGTGACCGTTTTGAGAAGAAGTGACAATTCTGACATTCACGGGTAGATTAAAGGAAAAACTTTATATAGTTGACTTTACACTAGATAAGGTTAAACCTAAAACTTGCCTTGTGGCTAAGTCTATCGTGGGTTAGTTATGGCATCATCGACTAGCTTATGTTGGTATGAGGAATTTGTCAAAACTTCTCAAAGGGAACCACATCCTAGGACTAACAAATGTTCTATTTAAGAAAGATAAGTTGTGTAGCGCTTGTTAAGCCGGAAAGCAAGTTGGAGCACCACACACCACCAATAATATCATGACAACAAGAAGGCCACTTGAACTCATACACATGGATCTATTTGGACCCGTGGCCTACTTGAGTATCGACGGTAACAAATACGGTTTTATAATTATTGATGACTATTCTCGTTTCACTTGGGTATTATTTTTACATGACAAATGCGAAGCACAATGTGTATTTAAGAGTTTTGCAAAAAGGGCCCAAAATGAGTATGAAGTCAAGATTAAGAAAGTAAGAAGTGGCAATAGGAGTAAATTCAAAAACACTCAAATTAAAGACTTTTTTGATGGAGAAGGCATCAAACACGAGTTCTCTGCTACACATGATCCTCAAAATGGAGTGGTGGAACAGAAGAATCATACTTTGGTGGAGGCGGCAAGGACAATGCTTGTGGTGTGCCCAGTGAAGTTTGTATAAGCTCTACCTTAGCTTTGATAAGTTAACTACTGAAATTCTAAGCTTGACTTCGGTTAAGGCTTGGTGAGGAAAAATGTTGAAAGAGATCTGGCCTTTTGGGGGCCCTCAACGAAGACGTAGGTTCGGTGGATCCGCACTCCGGGAAATAACTCATTGTGTTTATCGTATTCTTCATATTCTTACTAGCTCATATTTTTATATTGCTTGATCTACTTGCTAGCTAGCTTGCTAAATATATTCCTGTGTAAAAGTTATAGCTAACAACCTTGCTCATACTTGTATTCATTTACATTGTTAGTTAGATTAAATTTCATATCTGTTTATTGATTTTCTAGTGTGCCCAGAACTTCCGAATCAACCTGGAACTTTCGGACCCCCAGAACTTTCGAGATTTCTTCCAAACCCTAGAACTTCGGATTCACTCTGAACTTCCGGGCCTGGGAAATCTCAAACTAACAGTTTTTCGCATGAAATTTTTAGATCGCCTATTCACCCCCTCTCTAGGCAACTTTTATCTTTAAGGAAAGAGAAAGATTGTTGAAGTCGAGGGTGTTGACGATGAAGAATAGTACGCAGATTTGATGACCTCTCACCTTTTGGAGAGAATGCTGAACTGCCTCTTATTGATGATACCAAGGAAGCTACGTACATACGCCGTGACTACCATAAAGCATTAATCGTTTATGGATGGAAGTTGTATTTTATTTAATCAAGATTATGTAAGCATATTAATTGTTTTGTGATTTTATCTGCTCAAGATTGTGTATTTTATTAATGTTAACATAAAAAGTTTCATTTATAGTGTAAAATATTTTTAAATTGTTAAAGTAAAACGGTTTGTATTTGTTAATAATAATTTGTAAATGTTAGTATAAAAATATTTTATCTGGTACAGTAAAAAATCCATATTTATTATGAGTAAATTTTATATGTTAAAATAAAATGTTTATATTTCTTAATATTAAAATATTTTTCAGTGTCGGTTCTATAATATAACCGGCACTAAAAAGCACTATCAATGCTGGTTATAATTGGAATCGACACTGATAGTGACCTATCAGTGCCGGTTATATATAGAATTGACACTGATACCCTTCCCATATATATATGTGCTGGGACTTAGCTATTTTCCTCATCCCGTAGATTGTCTACTCGCCCGCTGCCGTCTTGCCGTCCTGTCGTCCGGTCATCTCCACCTCCACCTCCACCGTCCGGCCGTCTCCGCCTATGTCTCCACCGTCCGGCTGTCCTGCCATCCGACCGTCTCCTCCTCCACCTTTCTGTCTCCACCACCGAGTCTCCGCCATCCGGCCGTCTCCGCCTCCACCGTCCAGCCGTCTCCGTCTTCGCCTCTGCCCTTCCGTCTCTGTCACCTTCGCCTTTGCCCGTCCGGCCGTCTCTGTCTCCACCCGCGCAAGGTTTGATGCCACCTCCTCTCACATTGTTTGGATTTAGGGTTTAGCTAGGGTTTTGACAGTGGTATGTGTTTTAAATTTTGTGGTTTATGAGACAGGAATTGTGAGTTGTAAGTTGTAATGCAGCTGCACATGAGAGATTAAACCTGTATTATTTTTGCTCATGATGATTTGGATCAATGTAACAAAACTTATTGTGATGGAGTGATGGACGCTACCAACAGCCGGGCCACTAGGGTATTTAGATGGTTTTACTTGTAATTTTTATATTGTTAAATATTAGTTCTAGAGTTATGGTTCTAATGAAAGCAATTCAAATCGATAGGGAACCATGTCCCATTTTGGCCGACTTGTTATGTACTGGGTGCTTGTTTCCCCTTCTAGTGAAAAGCTGTAGTTAAATTTAAAATTTTAACTTAATTTTGAAGGTTAAATTACAGTTTTTTCATCTTTCTTTGAAAATTTTTGTTTTAAAACTGTCGTGGATAGAAATATAATAAGATTACTCTAACATGTACAGCTTTGTAGAAATTTTAGAAGAAACAATTTGGCTAACTTTACTATGAGTGCCTACCTTTTTGCTAGGGAAACATAGGGTTGTTCGGCTCTGTTCACCTTTTGTTTGTATACTTAGATTCCTGATGTAAAATGTTTGATATCCAATGTAAAATGTATGATATGCTATGGCCACTACAATCATTTGAAATTATCGAGTGTATGTATATGTTTGAGTATACCTTTGATGGAGTGTATGCAAATAATGTGATGTGCATGTGTACGTTTGAGTATACCTTTGAGTGTAAGCAATGATGGATTCTTTAAAAGTGTATAAGCTTTTGACTTCTCGATACTAATGTAATATGATTATATTATTCTTCCGTCTCCACCCTTTCGTCTCCACCCGTCCAACCGCATCTGCTCGTATCAATGCATTCAACAATATTCAGTTTTATTTATTAGAGTTTACATAAGTATTATTGTACTTTTTTCATCGTTATCAAATATAATATGAATTAGGGACATGGCAAGCCTCTTAAGTGATCAACATAACACTTCTGCCGGATAGCGTACTTCCAGCAGTAGGCGGGTCCCTATGGTATTATTGTACTTTTTTCTATCCTGTACTGCAAGTGCTATGTTTAGTTATAGTAATCCATACCAACAATGTAGGTATAGACTTATGTTCCTAGCAGTTGTCTCCTGAAAATCAATCATCGTTTCCACGGACGTCACCAGATTTATACATTGTACATTGCATATTCTATTTATATGGTAACAAAACTAACAAATTGATGCGATATTATCTCACTGTTGTAGTTTCTAAGAAAAGCCTTTAGCGATAACCATAGCATTCATGCTGGTGATACCTTTAAGATATCAACAAAAGATGGGTATACCAATATGGTTGAGGTTGTGAGCTGTGGATACAGGTTATGCCTCCATAAAGAGTGGGATGCATTTAGTATCCGAGTCCGTCTAGTAGAAGGGGACTATGTGGAACTAACAATGGGACCCCCATTGTCTGTTATGGCTACTATTTTTAATAATTTTGGTGATAAAAACACCGCAATAGCTATAAAAGTGGAGGACAACGATAACGGTATCTATAGCAAACTCACATTACTTACTAGACATGCATATTTTGTTTATGTAATTAAAGTGGTTTTTTATAATTGCAGGTGAGGGTCCTAGCAATGCTTTGAAGAAGGGAAAGTAGATAGCTAGAGAGCACGACACCGACCAAATGGAGCAACTAAAGAACATCTGTTATTTTGGAAATCATACAGATGTGACTCCAGAAAGGAAGACTCTCCTGTAAGACATCTTGGCGGATCTATCCTCCAGGACTCACTTATATGTATGCACAATCAATCCCTCGATCGTCAACAAGAAGTCAGTTGCACATGTCATAATTGAAAACATCTATATATATGCACTTGCCTCGTCTAACTAGCTACCAACACATTTTATTTATAACAATACTTTTCAAGATAGTATTGTAAGAAGTACATCACACCTCACCTATACCAATAGACCTCGTAGATCCAAGTGACAGCAGCAGGAAGCACAACAGTTCCAGTTGCAGTGCATAAATCAACAGATGGACGGTGCTACCTGACGACAGGTTTTGGTTAATTTCTGCGAGCCAACGATTTAGTTGTCAGCACAGTATGCGCTTTTTATTTCCACATCAACAATGGATGCACTGGAGACAACTATTTATGTAATTTAGCTTGTACTTCAGTTTGTAAGAATAATGTCACATTTGAAACTTATGGAAACATTTATATAAATATATTCTAATATTTTAAGTTAATATATGTCATATTAATTTCATTTGAGATTGTTCTTGTAATATGATGTAAGCTATGCAAATGAATTTAACATATATGTGTATTTAGATATAGAATTAATACAACGCAATTTATATATAAAAATAGCATGAAATACACAACAGTGGCGGTTCGTGCTCCAAACCGGCACTGATAATAGCGTATCAGTGTTGGTTCTATTATTGAACCGACACTGATACACACTTTCAGTGCCAGTTCCAGAACCACCACAGATAGCCGTCGACTATCAGTTCTAACTAATTAGTAGCGGTTTAGAACCCACCACTGATGGTTGTTTTAAACTGACACTGTTCACAGATACTGTAGTAGTGGGCTGGTCATGGCGGGCAGCTACATGGCCGGGCTAGCCACGACGGGAGGAGGCCGTAGCGGGGCTAGCTGCAGCAAGGACCTAGCCATGGCAAGGTGGGCCATGGCAGGCAGCCACGTGGCAGGGCTGGCCACGACGAGAGATAGCCATGATAGAGGTTGATGGTATGGGGCTAGCTAAGACTAGGTCACCGGGATCAGGCCATAGGGAATAGGGTGCTAGAATAGCTAGGAGCAGGGGCTATGGAGAGTGGTGGCTGGTGAGTGAGGGAGAGGTGAGGCTAGGGTTAAATTTTTTGAGATGTATTTATATACTCACAGCTAACGAATAAACGGGCGAAACGGGTATGGGTAGTCAATACCCATATCCGTACCTGTTTACCCAACGATTATGATATTGAGAACATATTGGATCCTAATTGGGTTTTTACCCATGAGTAAACTGATAATCGAGTAGAATTGTCATCCCTAACTTATATTATACTAACTTCATTACATATTAGAAATCGTTAAGCTTCTCTAATACTCCCTCCATCCAAGTTTGATCAGAGGCTAAGCAAATATAAATTATTCAAGATTGATCAACGTCTAAACATGTAGTATTACGCGTGTGACTGCATGCTGTTCACTTTGTAAGAAAAGTAATTGATGCATGCGTGAGTAATTATTGTATGGTTGCATCGTGTCTACATGGATACAAGTTTCAAATAGTTTGGTATATGAAATGTGTTGTTCGTTATGTGAACTGAACTGTGTCTTGATCTTTGCATAGATTAAATAGATTGTGTAACAATAACTTTCTTTTTCTTTTTTTACATCATAATCTTATATGATGATCAAATTTGGATGAAGGAAGAGTAGTGTCTACCACCAACTATATTAAATTATTTTTATTAAATCAACCATATGGAATATATTTTAGTAGTGTATTTATTTGATATCAATGCTAATATATCTTATTTAAATTTATTGGGAGTCTTTAAATTTAATGGGATGTTTATCTTTAAAAGTCGTTTAAGTCAAACAGCTGGATACGTGTCGGGCAGCCTCTAGTTTACTGTTACTGGACAAGCGTGCACATCTCGCTTACCATCCACACGACGATGTTTGCTGCGGGGGATCGGAGGAGTTGCACATCTCGCTTTCACGATCGATGCTGCCCAGGCTCCATGCCGACTCCATGATTTATTGAATACCCTACTTGATTGATGTACTCTTATGTGTGTGGTCGATCAATCACAGCCTTCGATTGGCATGTATGATTGTCCCATAAAATTTACCATCCCATCTCTTTAGATATTTCGTGCCGTCCCCCCTCTCTCTTGATGTCTTCTTATACCTATATATGCCCTCTCCATCCTAAAATAAATAAATAAATATATGAAATTGATTATTTGTTAATTTTAAAGATATGTTTCACGTAAATTTTCCATACAATATATTGATCACTTATTAGCATGTTATTTCTACCCTTTAACTCATTTTATTTTTCCTTTTCTAATTTTGGGCACCGGAAAAGACACTTATACCCTTGGGCAATATTTTGTTATGTAAGCCACGCCTTGATCTTTACATAGATTAAATAGATTGTGAAATAATAATTTTATTCTTTATTTTTGCGTCACGACTTTATGTTGAAGGAAGTAGTGTCTACCACCAACTACATCAAAAAAAATTATTAAATCAACCATCATGAAATGTATTTTACAACAATATATTTGTTTGATATTTTCAATGCTAATATATTTTCTTTAGATTTAATTTTACTGTGTAAAAATTATACTGCTGTTTTAAAGGCCACTAAAAACATATTTTAGTCCTATTTTCTCTGCGCCGGCTGTCTAAAATTCTGGCCCAATCCAAAGGAACTTCAGCCCATTAAGCCCAGCATAAATCTGGGTCTCTACCATTCGTAGCGATACATAACTCACGTACGATTTTTTTATTGCCGTTTTGCACAACCACCAAGCTAAACATGCAAATTCAGTTGAGAGAGTTTACACCAGGCTGCAGTTAATGCTTGCCAATGACATAGAATGCTATCGGAAGACTGAAAAATATTAAAACAAGGGTATATACGAAGAAAATTAAGTAGGTAAAATGCTATTACCTTCGTTTTAGAATGTAAGTCATTCTGATCTTGTCTAGATTCATCTTGTCTAGATTCATTCATTGATCTATAGATGAATCTAAACAAGGTCAGAATGACTTATATTCTGAAACGGAGATAGTATATACGAAAAATCTTAAATGATATACACACATTATGGAGTAAAATTTAATTGGAATAAACTATGGGTAGATATATATTCCCTCTGTCCTAAATTAGAGACATTTTTAGGCAACAACACATTTACCAAGAAAGAGGATGCAATGGCTAAAGTACCCTTCGCAAGAAAAGGCACCGCGCATATCTCTACCCACCGGTCGCCCGCGCGCTCTAGCTGTCGCTCACCTACGAGCTTCGCCCGTTGATCGCCCGCGCGCTTTGGTCATCGCTCGCCCGTGAGCTCCGCCCGTTGGTCGCCCGCGTGCTCCGACCATCGCTCACCTGCGTGCTTCGAGGTAGAGGAGGGAGCAGAAGGGGAGGTTGGAAGGAGAAGGGAGAAGAGACCCCTCAAAGTCAACTCAACTCATCTAGCTCATCATCAAGCCTTAGCTTATTTTTCTTGCTTTCGACGCCCAAACCTTAATAGCTTGATTGCGTCGTATTGTAATATCCACCATCATAGTAGACACCAAAATACTGGACGTAGGGCTATTATCCTCCGGGAGGCCTGAACCAGTATAAATCTTGTCTCTTGTACTCTAGAGTCAACCATCGGGTTTAAAGGCGTTGCACTTCCCTTACACACATCTAATCACCACCTCGGATACCCCTTGGGTGGACTGATCGGTGATTCACCAATAGTTGGCATGCTAGGTAGGGGATCGCATCGCTTTCACTAGGACCCAATGGCACTTCTCTCGGATTTCTTCATCCCCGCTGGCTCCGTCTTCGTGTTCGGGAGTCTGACGTTCACCGGAGACCCGGAGGGATGGCTCATCTTGTCGGATCCCTCGACAAGGCGAATGGATGGATGGATGGATCGACCTCGGGATCCGGCTGGCCCCTAACGCTACATCATCTTCTCTAGCAAAAAAGGGCGGACGGTTCAGCGCTAGTGGACGGAGGCCGGGCGACTCGATAGGTTCGAGGGTAATCGGTGGCTCCCGACCAACCTTGTTATGATGGTCGAGGGGGCGCTATCCACCACCAGCAGCGAGAGGTGGTGTCTCGTGGAAGCCAATCGGGTTGAACAAAGTATTGGAGTTCACCAAAACCTAGGTGATGAAAGTGAAGTCGATGCCTCAAGAAAGGATGGTTGTCCTCAAGACAACGACGATTCTCATGAGCCTCATAGGACGGCGAATGCCGTCTTCATATCAGTCGAAACTGAACAACAACAAAAGGTCCTGGACCGGTGTATCAACATCGTAGGGCTTGAAGGAATCCAACAACTACGATGGTCGAAAGTCCTGATCACCTTCTCTCGAGAGAACTAGTGGATAAATGTCCCAAAAACCGGGCGCTGGCCGCTAGTCGTCGACCTAGTGATATTCAATGTGCGCATGAATTGGGTCCTGATCGATGGAGGAAGTGGACTGGACATTCTCTTTCATCGATCCCTCATCGATCTCGGCATCCCGATCGACAGTCTTCAGAAGGACAACTTCCCATTCCACGGTATCATACCCGGGCAGAGCTCAATACCACTTGGCTCGGTAACTCTACCGGTTACATTTGGTTCTCGAGATAATTATCAGACCGAGCACGTCACCTTCTAGGTCACGAAATATGACATTCCGTTCCACGCCATCCTCGGAAGACCATCCATCACCAAGTTCATGGCCATCGGACACTACCTATACTTGGTGTTCAAAATGCCAGCCTCCAGTGGGGTCATTACCTTTCGGGGAAACATTAACACCTCTCGTGTATGTGAGAGAGAAAGCATGGCTCTAGCGGAGGCTATCGAGCTGTCGGCTCAAATGGAAGAAACCCTCGAGCAGGTCTGAGCGCACCCTCCTAGGGCCTCGGAAGTCCCGGTTAAGGCATCGGCCAACTCAGGGATCTCCCCAGCACCCTCGAATACTAAGAGAATCGTCCTCTCCGAAGCCGACCCGACAAAGACAGCAATCATTGGAGCATGCCTCGACCCTGAACAAGAAATCACGCTTGTCGCCTTCCATGCTCTAATATGGATTTCTTTGCATGGAAGCCCTCCGACATGCCCGGGGTCCCTCGGGAGCTGATCAAGCATGAACTCCACGTATACCCCATTGCAAAGCTGATAAAGCAGAAGCTACAGAGGTTCGCTCAAGATAGGAAAGAAGCGATCAAAACCAAAATCACCCGCCTTCTAGCGGCAGGGTTTATTCGCGAAGTCTACCACCCTAAATGGCTCTCTAATCCGGTCTTGGTAAGAAAGAAAACATGACAATAGCAAATGTGCGTCGACTACACTAACCTAAACAAGTACTGTCCAAAGGATCCCTTTGGGCTACCCCGGATAGACCGGGTCATCGATTCAACGGCAGGAAGCTCCCTCCTGTGTTTCCTTGACTGTTACTCCGGTTATCATCAAATCAACCTTAAAGAAGAGGACCAGGAGAAAACATCCTTCATCACACCCTTTGGAGCATACTATTACACAACCATGCCTTTTGGTCTCAAGAATGCAGGGGCAACATTTCAGCGAGCCATCTATCGATGCCTCTCAGGACAGATCGACCGTAACGTCGAGGCATACATCGACGATGTGGTCATAAAATCCAAAGAAGAAGGCAGCCTCATCAGCGACATTGCTAAGACGTTCACAAACCTATGAAAGTTTTGGTGGAAGCTCAACCCTAAAAAATGTGTCTTCGGCATACCATCCGGCCAACTACTTGGGTTTATCGTAAGTAACCAAGGTATTGAAGCCAATCTAGACAAGATCACGGTAATAATGAAGATGAAAAAGCCCAATAACGCCAAGAAAGATTCACATATGAGAGACCAGCCCAAAGGAAGAATAGTATCGACCCGTCCTTATCAGGAGGGTTAGTAGCAATCCTAGAGTGCCTGCACCGGTGGACATCTCTAGCTCTTTCCGTAGGGTCGAGCTCCTACCTTGGCATCTGGACATCAAGACAGGCAGCACAAGAATGCTAGATAATAGCATATTAGCAGAAAGATCTGTATTGCCAAGAAGCCTCAGGAAGGATACAACATCCTGCTACGACGATAAAATCAAGAGTCACGCATTACGCAAGAAAGGATAAAACAAACTCACACAAGGATCAACATATCAGGCGAACCCGATGGTTTAAGATCAGAGCAGCCAGTTCAGCGATTAAGCTAGCACATTGCGGATCCATGAAGCAACAAGCGTCATCAATAATCTCTCCCTTGCAGGTGTGAAGAAGAAAGAATCTTAAGACGGAAGAGAAGGAGTCAAAAGGACCCGTTGCAGGACTCAGATGGGGGAAGAGAGTGCCGGTTTAAATAGAGGCGTTCCCCAAACCACCAGCACAGTGAACGTCGCTTCGATCGTTGTGTGCTTTATGACAGAGAAAGCAAAGCGGTTTGTGCCGCATCATCTTCGCCAATGAATGCGGCGCGTGACCCTATCAGAAGCAGGACGTCTTTTTAACTTTTTTTCACCTACCATGCGATGACCATGGACGGGAGAAGGAATTATAAAACAGCCTTTTCTGGCACAATAGATGAAGTCCACGATAGCTCAAATCCTTTGTGCTGGGGTCCCACACTTGGGGGCTCGCGCACGTTCGAAGACCTTTACGCTCGAGGGCTCGTGCGCCTGAAGACCTTCATGCTTGGGGGCTCGCGTGCCCGAAGACCTTCATGCTCGGGATTAAAAATCCTCGAGAGCTTGCGAGCTCGACATGCCTCAACCTCGTGGGCATCTAGATGCACGAGAAGCCTGAACAATAGGACATCAATTTATTCAAAGACTCAAGATCAATTTCTTTCCAGTTTATCACAAGTTCAAGACTTCAAGCACGACCTTTTTCAGCGAGGTCTCGATGAAGACAGAATTATAAAGTGGAAGATTATTATTTACAGGATATTCTTAGACCCTCGAGCAAAATATGATGGAAATATGCCTAAGAGAATTCTGGGAGAACCAGAAGTTCTGGCTTAAGGCCGAAAGTTCTGGGTTCTGGAGCATCCGGAAGTTCCGGTTCGACTGGAAGTTTCGGGCCAGCCCCGGTTTTGGTCTCTAGAGGAACCAGAAGTTCCGGTTAGACCAGAAGTTCAGGGCCTGCCTGAAAGGTGTATTCTGGACAAACCAGAAGTTCTGGGTGTGACCCGGAAGTTCCGGGTCAAAATAAATTCGATACAGAATATTGTTTTCAGAAGTTCCGGGTCCAGATGAACAGATTAAATCTGTTGGGCTTTAATACTGATTAAAGGTCCATGAGAGGGCACTATATAAGGAGAGGAGGGGCTAGGACGAAAGGGCTGTTGTTGGTTGTTGCTTCGACCTAACCCTAGCTGTCACCTCTCCTAGCTACACTGGTTGTGGCCGTCTCTCCCCTAACCTCTCATACGGTACTAGCATATTGGCTTGAGGTGATCTCGTCCCTGTATGTATGGATACCATGAAGATACTGCTGCTACTGTGGTGCTAATCTTCTCCTGTGGAGATCGCTGGACTACGTCATCTTCATTGCCGATGAACGGACAGAGCTGAGCCGAGCCGATCGAGGACGTGCTTCATCAACTCTACTTCCGCTGCCCTAGCGTGTCTAGTGGCTAGAGGTAACGATCTATGATCCCATTACACGTATGGTTCCTAGGCGAAAGGGGTAAATTTTTTGAATTTAGTGCTAGCGTAGCCTCCCCATAACCCAACAGTGGTATCAGAGCCTATGTTCGTAGTGTTCGATCTAGATCGATCACATATAGATGATATGTGGTGGAAATAGATTGGATCTATTGTTCTTGCGTCGGATTTTTAGATGTTCCGGTGTGACCCAGAAGTTCCGGGCTAGAATAATCCTGGTACAGAATGTCATTTTCGGAAGTTTCGGTTGGACCGGAAGTTCTAGGTTCGGAAGCTCTGGTTGGACCGGAGGTTCTGAGCAGAAATAAATTCCATACAGAAGGTTATTTTTAGAAGTTCCGGGCTTTGAGCCGGAAGTTTTGGGCCAAAATAAATTCGACACAGAAGGTTGATTTCAGAAGTTCCAACCTTGAGTCGGAAGTTTCGGGCCCTTCGACCAGAAGTTCCAGAACTTTGAGCCAAAACTTCTAGATCCAGTTTTTAGTCATGCATAGATTCGACGCCTAACTTGTTTTTGTAGATAATGTTGTGACTGGTATGGCCTTATGATGTATATGATGCATGCAATAATTTTCATGGTCTGCGTGTCATGGCTAATTGCGGCCCAAGGCTGTTCAAATATTGTATGACTTGCGCGTCGACATGTGATGCTTCTACTCATATAATTAGTATAGTGCTATTAGCTGTAATAGACTGATATAAGTTCATGGAGGCTTGAAGCATGATGACCCGAATGATAGGAACCATGGAGATGGAGATCACCATATGAAAAGGGCCATACTATGTCACAGTTAATATGATTGCCTGTGATATTTACTTATGCTCCTGTCATACTATTCTTTCATGTTCTATGTGCGGTAGGCATCATTACCATGTTAGAATAGTTTTCCTCAGAAAATTAAGAACTTTGATGCCCTTTCCAATAGCTGCACTTACAAAGGTTTTGATCATTGTATGGTGGGTCTGCCAAAGCAGGGTGCCATCTTTTATCCTAACCAGTTAGGGTAGATGTCGGACAACCACATGCATAGTATTGGTTTGCTTAACAAAGCTATCAAAACGGTTTTGGATTTTGGGGCGTGGAGTTGGGCGTCGAGGCATTGGATGCCACCCCAACGAACAAGAGTCACATAGGGATGTGATTAGCAAAGTGTTGCTTACCTATGTCACTAATCTTCTAGCAGTGATGCCAAAGCTCACTAGGAGTTAGTTGAATATGGATCTTGTCCCACTACATGTCGTAAGAGGAAAAATGATAGTACGGCAATTCCAAAACTACATGTCGTAAGAGGGAAAACAATAGTATATCATGTAGTGGAGTATCTTTTATTTGATAGAAGATTGACATAGCATAGTGCAGAACCTTACACTTTGTTGTAGATCATGGCACCTACTATAAATAACACTTCTATTTTTAATCTGCGGTCAATTCTTGAAAAGGAAAAGCTTTCTGGAACAAACTTTATTGACTGGTATAGAAACTTGAGAATTGTTCTCAAACAAGAGAAAAATGAATATGGTTCAGAAGGATAGCAAGAAGAGAAAACGCAAGGGAAAGGCTAAAGCTTCAGATGTGATCTCGAGCTCTAAGTCTAAATCAGCTGAAAAGTCCAAGACTGGCCCTGCTACTTCTGACACCTACCATCACTGCCATAACACTAGTCATTGGTGGAGGAATTGCAAGTTGTACTTGGAAGAACTCAAGAAAAAGAAGGGAATCGTGACTACTACTTTAGGTATAAATGTTATTGAAATTAATCTTGCTACTCATCCAAGTGATTCATGGGTATTTGATACCATATCAATGATTTATACTTGCAAATCGTTGCAGGGACTGAATAGGACAAGGAAGTGTGCAAGAGGCGAATTGGATGTCCGCGTCGGCAATGGTGCAAAAGTTGCTGTGTTGGCCGTCGGCGTTTATTCTTTGTCACTACCCTCAGGATTAGTTTTGGAATTGAATAATTGTAATTTCATTCCTGCCTTGGACAGAAACATTATCTATTCGTCATGTTTAGAGAAAGATGGTTTTGAATTCGTAATAAAGAACAAGTGTTGTTCAATATTTTTGAATAGTGTGCTCTATGGTGTTTGTCCATTATTGAATGGCTTATATATTCTGAATCTTGAGGATACACATGTTTATAACATTAATACGAAAAGGCCTCGGCTTAATGATTTGAATCCCACCTATGTTTAGCATTGTTATTTAGGTCATATAAATGAGAAGCGCATATAGAAGCTCCATAGAGATGGGCTTTTAGAGTCATTTGATTTTGAATCGTTTGACATATGTGAGTCTTGTTTACTTGGCAAAATGACTAAGACACCTTTCACTGGTCAAAGTGAGAGGGCGAATGAATTGTTGGCCATTGTACATACTGATGTATGTGGACCAATGAATTCTATGGCCAGAGGTGGTTTTCGGTACTTCATTACTTTTACCAATGACTTTAGTAGATTTGATTACATCTACTTAATGTGGCATAAGTTGGAATCCTTTGAAAAGTTCAAGGAGTTCCAGAATGAGGTACAAAATCATACAGGCAAGACAATTAAATTTCTGCGATCAGATCGTGGAGTTGAATATTTGAGCCATGAGTTTATTGATCATCTAAAACAGTGTGGAATTGTTCCGCAGCTGACTCCCCTAGGTACACCTCAATGGAATGGGGTATCCGAGCGGAGGAATCGAACTTTGTTAGATATGGTCCGGTCAATGATGAGTCAATCTGATCTTCGATTGTCCTTTTAGGGATTTGCTCTAGAAACCGCTGCTTTCACATTAAACAGAGTTTCATCTAAATCTGTAGAGAGGACGCCATATAAGATATGGACTAGGAAGCGTCCCAGGTTGTCTTTTCTAAAGATATGGGGTTGTGAGACCTATGTAAAACGTTTGACGTCTGACAAGCTCACTCCCAAATCTGATAAATGCTTCTTTGTGGGGTATCCTAAGAAAATCAAAGGATATTACTTCTACAACCGGGAAGAGGGCAAAGTGTTTGTCGCCCAAAATGGTGTCTTTCTTGAGAAAAGAGTTTATCTCAAAAGGGGTTAGTGGGAGCATGGTGTGACTCGAAGAGGTTCGAGAACCACTAGAAAGTGTTTCAGCTCCTACTGAACCGTAACTCGATATACAAGATGTTGCAGAATCTGTTGTCGAGACATGAGCCTCACGTTGGTCGGAGAGGTTGAGTCATGCGCCCGAGCGATTTGCGTTTTTAACTGCTAGGCAGCGCGATGTATTATTGTTGGACAATGATGAACCTAAGACCAATACAGAAGCGGTGATGGGACCAGACTCTGAGAAATGGCTTGGAGCCATAAGATCCGAGTTAGAATCCATGCGAGAGAATCAAGTTTGAAACTTGGTCGATCCACCTGATGGTGTAAAAACTATTGAGTGTAAATGGATTTTTAAGAAAAAGATAAACGTTGATGGAAATATTCACATCTATAAAGCACGATTGGTGGCAAAAGGTTTCAGGCAGATTCAAGGTATTGATTATGATGAAACATTTTCACCCGTCGTAATACTAAAGTCTATCCGGATCATGCTAGCAATTGCCGCATATTATGACTATGAGATATGGTAAATGGATGTCAAAACGGCTTTCCTTAATAGAAACCTAAGTGAGGGCGTGTACATGACATAGCCTGAAGGTCTTGATAATCTAGAGAATGCTGTGAAAATTTGCAAGCTGCAAAGGTCCATTTATGGGCTAAAGCAAACTTCTCGGAGTTAGAATCTTCGTTTTGATGATGTGATCAAAGGGTGTGACCCGGAAGTTTCGGGTCGAAATAAATTTGATACAGAATGTTATTTTTTTGAAGTTTCGGTTGGACCGGAAGTTTTGGATCCAAACGAACAGATTAGATCTATTGGGCTTTAATACTGATTAAAGGCCCATGAAAGAGTACTATATAAGGAGAGGAGGGGCTAGAACAAAAGGACTGCTGTTGGTTGTTGCATCGACCTAACCCTAGCCATCACCTCTCCTAGCTACACCGGTTGTGGCCGTCTCTCCCCTAACCTCTCATGCGGTACTAGCATACCGGCTTGAGGTGATCCCGTCCCTATATGTGTGGATACCGTGGAGGCACTGCTGCTACTGCGGTGCTGATCTTCTTCTGTGGAGATCGCTGGACTACGTTGTCTTCATCGCTGACGAATGGACGGAGCTAAGTAGAGCCGATTGAGAACGCGCTTCATCAACTCTACTTTTGCTGCCCTAGCGCGTCTCGTGGCTAGAGGTAACGATATATGATCCCATTACTCGCATGGTTTCTGGGCGAATGGAGTAAAAATTTTGAATTTAGTGCTAGCGTAGCCTCTCCATAACCTAACAAAATATTCTATTTAACTCGAGACTCGGGGGCTACACCATGTGGGTGCACCTATGCGGTGCACCACACACGAAAGAAGGAGATCAGAAGCTTTTTCAAGGACATTAAAGTTTGACAAAGATGTTGAAGTTCCAAATCAAAAGAGAGCTTTTCCCAGCTTATTTTTGCTGAAGATTTCTTCAACCAAGCCGAGAAGAGCTCTGAGGGATGCTATCGGGGATGTGACCCCTGGATACCTCACAGTTGAACTTATCAGACCAGACCAAGGGCAGGCTAAGACCAGCATTGATCGTCCCGTGTGACTCATAAATAGGGGTTTGATTCCAATAAGTAAAGTTGAGTTCTTATCGGGTAGTTAAGCTCCAGATCTGATATCTAGAGGTTTATTTCTATCGGAATACTTATAATTAGAGATCTAGTACCAAAGTTTGGTAGGGAATCTAAGTCCTACTTGGGATAGAGTTATGAGATTGTTAAGCTCACCTCCTAAGTATATAAAGAAGGTGAGACCTCCTAGAGGCAACTCAAATCAACTCAACTCATCTAGCTCATCATCAAGCCTTAGCTTATTTTTCTTGCTTTCGACGTCCAAGTCTTGATAGCTTGATTGCGTCGTATTGTAAGATCCACCATTATAGTATACATCAAAACACTGGATATAGGGCTATTATCCTCTAGGAGATCTAAACTAGTATAAACCTTGGCCCTTGTATTCTAGAGTCGACCATCCGGTTTGAAGACGCTGCACTTCTCTTACACACAAATAATCATCACCTTGGGTACCCCCTTAGGTGGACTGATCGGTGATTCACCGACAATACGAATAAGTAAATATCTCAAATATAATTTATGGCTGGAATATAATAAAACACAATATATATCTTAGTTTAAATGTAATATAACACATATCTCAAACAATAAAATACAATTTTGACTTGTATGGTAGGTATTGATTGAAATGGCAGTGAAACTGACAAAAATGACCAGTATTAATCGATATTACAACCAAAACAATATATCACATAATATAAATGACATATACCTACCATTAATGGCAACGGGGACAATCCCCGGTGGGGAGGGGTCCCTGTCCTCGTCCCCAACAGAGGGAACTTTCCCTGTTCCCCGTCCCCGTCCTTGGTGTCGGGAATAATTTTTCACCGTCCCTGCCACCCGTCGGGTTGATGGGTACCTGCCGAGGAGAAAATCCCCGTTGGTGGTGG
>KE372126.1:522603-550545 GCA_000418225.1 Zizania latifolia | reverse complement strand
ACTAAAGAGTTAGTCATGATTGAATCCACTACTTGATCGAGTGAAATGTCGAGCTATCCAACAAGGGTGGCACGTATCTCGCCTTGAGCTTGACTGATATCATGTGGTATAGGGATTGGCGTGTGTGTATATCAAGGTTCAAAAAGTATGATTTTGACTTTGTATACTTTCGGGGGTCAATATGTGCTGCTAGGTGCCGCTATAGATCAGCTATATGAAAAGGAGTTTTTGGGTAGTGGTCATTTGCGTATGAACCTATCGGGTCGCACGCTTAAGGGGATGGAATTCGAATATTACAAAGAATTGGTTCTTGTGCAAGTGGAGATTGATGGAATTGTGCCCAAGAAAATTCTAGGGGAACCAGAAGTTCTGGCTGTAGCCGGAAGTTCCGGGTTCTGGAGCATCCGGAAGTTCTGGTAGGACCAGAAGTTCTGGGTCAGTCCCAGTGTTTGATTTTCTGGACGAACTAGAAGTTCCGGTTGGACCGGAAGTTTCGGGTTGAGAATTAATTCGATACAGAAGGTCTATTTCGGAAGTTCCGGATGGGATCTGGAAGTTCCGGTGGCCGGAAGTTCTGGCTATAGCCAGAAGTTCTGGACAGCGCGAATAGATTAGATCTGTTGGGCTTTAATGCAGATTAAAGGCCCACGATGGTGCACTATATAAAGAGGGGTGGGGCTAGCATGTGAAGCCCGCTATTCATTGTTATTTCACCCTACCCCTAGCCGTCACCCTCTCTCTCTCCTCGATCACAAGGGTTGTGGTTGATCTCTCCGGATCTCGCGAGCGGTGCTAGCACGCTGGCATGAGGTGATCCCATCCCTGTACGTGTGGATACCGTAGAGGCACCGTTGCTGCATCGGTGCTCATCTTCTTCCTACGGAGTTTGCCGGATCGTCGGATCGCGTCGTCTTCATCGCTGGATCACCAACGAACGAACGGAGCTGGGAGAAGAGTTGCTCGAGATCGCGCTACTCCAACTCTACTTCCGCTGCCCGAGCACATCTCGTGGTACAAGGTAATGATCCATGATCCCATTACACGCATGGTTCCTAGGCTAACGGGGTAAATTTTTGAAATTAAGCGCTAGCGTAGCCTCCCCATAACCCAACACCACTCTGTTCATCACCCCTTGTTCAAGGTGGTTACAAGCATCTCTAGGTACTCCATTGACCTACCGCTGCGGAATTGGAGCATGACGCCGCTAACCACCTTGGTCCCCACCGCCTGGCAGAGGATGAAGTAGTACCGGAAGATGTTCCAGTGCGGATTCACTACCAGGTACGCCTCGCACAGGTGTACGAAGATAGTAATGTGAAGGATGGAGTTGGGGTGAGGTTGCCGAGGGCGATCTCGTAATGATGGAGGAGGCCCCAGAGAAATGGAAGCACTGGCAGGCCGAGCCTGTGCATGATGAAGGACTCGAAGAGGACGACCTCGTTCGTGTCCGGCATCAGGAACTCTTCATCCTTTGTCGAACGCTAACCCGAGACCACCCGCTCTGGCATGAGTCTATCCTTCTCTAGCCACTACAATCTGCCCCTCGACATCACTGACTTCTCTCACTCCACTAGCAGCGGTGGGCTCTTGGAGGCCATCGGCTTCAGTTGGAAGAGGCGGTGACCTTTGCGGTAACAAATGGCATAGCTGCAATGGCGACCCAGACGTTGGGGAGCCAGCAGATTGAAGGAGGAAGAAGAAGTAGGTGAACGGTCATGCAAAGGAGACAAGGATTCAAAGTGACGACGCGTGGACGGATGGGGCGGCAAACGTCTTAAATAGTCCTGGACCGTCGCCTCGGCATAAGGCGCGATCACCGTGACTAGGCGCCTGCTCGGTCATCACGCCAGCTTTAGTTGTGTGGATGTGACGGTTCCACCTCTCTATCCGCACTCAACCTGGTCCAATCAGAGCAAGGATGTCCTACCTATCCTCTCAACTGTAACGCAATAATTGCAGACAGAGAAGACCAAAAAGTAGCTTTTCATGCATCTGGCGGAGCTCGCAACGCTTGGGTTCCGCACGCGCTCGGGCTCAGGTGCTCGGGGACTCACACGCCTGAGATCTCGCATGCTCGGGAACTCAAGCGCTCAAGGAATCATCTTCTCGAGGACTCATGTGCTCGAGGATTGGTATGCTCGAGGCCTCGGACATTCGAGAGATCGCACTCGGGGCATCAAGCGCTAGATGTTCTTTTCGCCCAAACCTCGCTGTCCGAGGAATATGTGCTCGAGAACGAAGCCTCAGGGGCTCGAGACTACAACGGCCCTTAAGCTTCGATAGCTGACTTCCTCGAGCAAACTCCACCTAAGCACAAACAACTCCGGAAGACAAGATCGCCAGCGAATTTTACAAAACCAGAGTTCTAATAGACTTTCAACGCAGATTATTTTTGACCCTCGAGCTAAATGTTTCATTTACTCAAGGCTCGGGGGATACACCTTGTGGGTGCACCTATACGGTGCACCTCGCACACAAAGAAGGAGACTAAAGTTCTTTTCAGGATTGTTTAGGCTTCAACAGAAGTACAAAAACTCAAATCAAAGGATGAGCTTCTCTCAGCTTGTTCAGTTGAAAATTTTCAACCAAGCTAAGAAGAGTTCAGGGGCTGCTATCAGGGATGCGACCCCCGGTACCCCATGTTGGGTTTATTAGTTTGAACCAAGAGCAGGCCAAGCCCAGCATAGGAGTCTGGTATGGCCCATAGAAGGGGGGCTTGATCCTGATAAGAAAGGTCGAATCCTTATCAGATAACTAGATCCTGGATATGGTATGAGAGGATATATCTATATCGGAATCCTTGTAATTAAAAAATTAGTACTCGAGTTCAGTAAGCAATCGTAGATCGACTCGGGATAGAGTCCTAGGTTGTTAGGCTCACATCTTGAGTATATAAAGGAGACGAGGCTCCCAGAGGCATCCAATCTCATCATTTTCTTCTTGCTTTCGATGCTTTAAGCCTTCATAGCTTAATCGCATTGTATTATAAGCTTAACCACCATATTATACAACAAAACACTAGACGTAGGGCTATTATCCTCCGAAAGATCTGAACCAGTATAAACCTTGACTCTTGTTTACTAGAGTCAACCATCAGGTTTGAAGGCGCTGCGCTTTCCTTACACATCTAATTACCATCTCGGGTACCCCCTTAGGTGCACTGCTCGGTGATTCACCGACATAGAGAGGTCTGTGTTTTAAGGGTTGTAAACCGGAGATAGTTTAGCTAAGTGAAGTGTTAATTTATATATTTAAATCAGGAAATATATGGCGAGCTTATAGTAAATAATTAAACAAGGTCACTATAAGGTTGCCATATAGATTTCGCTGAAGTGAAAATTAATACTTCAGAGCTAAACTATCAAATTACCAAATAAATTGAAGTGTGATTATATTTAATTAATATACTACTCTTTATTTATTTTCTATAAATACAATTATATTTTGTATAATTTTATATTGATCAATCTACACAGTTATAATGTATGAACCAGCCATGATTAAACAACGTAGATCTTTATAATTTATCTGATTTACTTGTTAACTTTTAAGCCTTGTAGTATGCATGGAGACTACCTTTTGTTTCATGTTTCATAAAATAGAAAAAATCATGCACACCAACACAATTCAGAATATAACCA
This sequence comes from Zizania latifolia, assembly GCA_000418225.1. Lineage (NCBI taxonomy): Eukaryota > Viridiplantae > Streptophyta > Magnoliopsida > Poales > Poaceae > Zizania > Zizania latifolia. The sequence goes on along the minus strand of KE372126.1, from coordinate 546,904 downwards.
GTAAACAAATAATTCCCCCTCCAAAAATATAAGATGCGCATGTATTTAACAAAAGTCAATTTTTTACTTGACTAATAATTAAGCTAAAAGCATGTATTTTTGTGTTACCTTGCTGAATTTGTTTATGAAAATATTTTTATATGATATTAATTTTGTAGCTATTGATGATATATTTAAAATAAATTAATAATCAAAATTCTACGCAGGACCGAATCAAAAATTTGTATGACTTTTTTTTTCAGAAAAACTAGCGGGCGGTATACCGTCCCGCTAGTTATGCACGGTACACTTTATGTTTGATTTATCGCGTAATGACGGATGAGGCAATGTGAAAAAAAAACTTGTTATTTAATTAGGAACGACGTGATAAAGTTAAGCTAGTTTGGGCTGGCCCAACTTGTTGCAGTCGAGCCTATCGCATGCAAAGCCGACCTGATATGTTGGCCCAGTTCGAAATAAGCAGGATGTCATATTACAATAATACGAACACTATTGATTGTCAGATTTATTGTTTTTTATTTTAACATTATAAATTGTATTCAGAATTGTATATTCATAGAGTGATATATTATATAATAATTTATGTTAATATTTTTTAAAATTATTTCATGATTATTTAAAACAGAAAACTACCAGACGGTATATTGTCCCGGTATGAACCGGTACATTTTCTTCCTCCTTCCCTTTTCTCTTTCTCTCTCGTACTCCTCTCTCCTCTTGCACCTCCTCCTCACCCGCACTGCCCCTCCTCCTCCCACGAGCTCTCCCCTCCTCCTCCCCTGCGCTCCTCCTCCTTGCTAGCGCCGAGGGGAGGGGGGACGAGGAGGCGACGATGTATAGAGAGGCGTTGAGGTGTCAGTATCATATTACGTATCATATGATACATTAATGTATCATTAAGTATTGGATGATATCATAAGATGTTATGATGATAATGTATCATATGATACCTCTAAGGTACCATGTAAGATATTGTTAAGTTATCATGGCGCGTATCGTCTCTATAATACCTCAAAAATATTATGTATCATATGATACATCAATGTATCATAAAGTATTGGATGATCAGTTGATACTTTGAAGTATCAGTTGATACTTTCGAATATCAATTGATACATCCGGAACGACCTACAGTTCATTTTCTACAGTTGATACTTTCGAATATCAGATGATACTTTTGTGTATCAACTGATACCTCCGAGATGGAAAAAAGAGGAATGCTACTGTTCATCTTCCTCCTCCTCCTCCCATCATTCAAGACGACAGTAACGACGCAAGAGGCTTCAAGGCAGCGGCAGCAGCTCCCCCCTCTACCCCCGTGCTCCTCCTCCTCCTCCTGTCCTCTTCTTCCTTCTCCTTCCATCTTCAAGACGGCAGCGCTGGTGCTCCTCCTTCTCCTCCTCCACCCCCTCCTCCTCCTCTTGTCCTCTTCTTCCTCCTCCTCTCATCTTCGAGACGACAGCACTGGTGCTCCTCCTCCTTTGTCGTCCTCCTCTTCCGCGACGGAGACGTCGCCTCCTCGCCCCGAGCGGCCACCTCCTCCTCTCCTCGCGCTGGAGACGTCGCCTCCTCGTCGCGTTCGGCTGCACGTGGCTCATCCTCTGCACCTGCTGCTTGTCTTTTCCACATCCAGTCCGTGAGGAAGAAGAGGAGGAGGGAGAAAGAAGACACTCACATTAACTATACCGTCCCCATCCATATAACGGTACACCGGTAGCTAGCACTTCTCTTTTTTTTTTTTGCGATGGTGTAAGTCTTAATGTGCATTCATACCAAATTTGGGGGCGCTTGCCGGTGCAACGTAGCAAATATGGCCACATAAACAACCCACGCAACAACTCACACCTACATGGCTACAAGATGCTCCTTCCCTCACCTTGGCCTCCTCCCTCTTCCGACACGCCAACCCAATGCCGACGGCCACCACTACGCCGGCGCCGGTGGCACACCGCCGACGGAGCCGACGCCGTCATCCCCCGCCGCGCCAGCCCTGGTGCTGCTCCTTCGGCCTCGACCCCCTCTCCGCGGCACAGCGGAGCCCGTTCCCCGCGCCTCCTCGGCCCAAGCACGCCGCCCAGCCGCTCTCCCGGCGCATGCGCTCCCCTGGACGCGTCTCCCCCATCGACGACCCGAACTCTGGCGCCACCGCGGCGTCTTGTTCTTCCGCGCGGCTTTCGTCTGTCTCCGAGTGCTCGCCGCCTCCCCTGCCTCCGCCGCCGGCGCCGGCGGTGGTGGAGAGGCCAAGAGAGACGCTGCGGCTCAGGCTGGTGTCCAAAGGCGTGATTTTAGAGGTGGAGCGGGTGGAGAAGGTACGCAGGGAGAGCAAGGTTCTGGGAAAGATTCTTGCGGGAGGAGGAGGCGGCGGCGGCGAGGTGGCGGTGGAAGGAAAGGTGGATGTGGAGGCGATCAGGGAGGCGGTGGAGATGATGTTGGAAGACGTCGACGAGGCCTCGGCAATGAGGCGTCTCTCTCGTGGCGGCGTCGCCCGTGCCATTGGCGTGCTCGAGGTGAGCTCTCTGCTACTGATCTGCATCTGTCAGAATTGTGGAAATTGAGAATGACTGTAAATTTTTTTAGTGGATTTGTTTGCTAATTCTGCACCATTTTGTTGATTGCATCTATGTTCTGAGTTCTGACCTTGAATTTATCAAGCATACAAAAGCTTGACAGTTTTGTCCTTGAGGTGCAAACTGTTCACACTGTTCCTGAGGTAGACAGGTTGTTGAAGTTTGGTTATTGCCTTGTTGGTGATCAAATTGGCAGGTCTTCCTGATTCTTAAATGTGCATGATAATATCGGTTTCTTGTGTTCCACTCAATTTGGTTGTGGAGCTATGTGGTTGAATACATTTTACCATCGACCATGATATGCTTCTCAATGTACCTTATTGGCTTTTATTTTTCTGTCATGTTTCACTGAGTTTTCCGAAATCTCTACAGGGTTTCGTGATTAATTGAGAGTTAAATATCCTAGCATCACAAGCTATGTGACAAATGGTAGCAAAAGAGTGGAAAGGAACTGAGCTATGAAAAGAAAATATAACAAAAAACAGTACATTGTACAAAGTAAAGGTTAAATCACAAAAGCGTACAGCTTCACATTTTTTCTAGCTTAAGAGTTGAGCTCTCGTGCCTATTTTTTCTTTGAACATCTCAAACTTTTTAAATATTAGACCTTTCATCTCTATGCCCGTCATTTTCTGTATTGTCTATTTTTTGCAGTTTATAGTTCTGGGTTAGTTCTATTTCCTCAGTTTCTGCTTTCTTTTCATGTTAATTCTGCTTCTGTTTGATATATTTCGTTATGTTCTGTTAAATTCAACATTTTTGGGTTTGAAAGAATATTCTTGCATGTTCTGTATTTAATAGTACACTTTTTATTGTGTGAATTTTATAGTTCTTACCAACCTTTTGATATTACTCATTTTCAATTCCTAATTGAACCTATCTATGTATTCTGAATTCCTTGATTTATTGAAACTCGTCAGGTTGGGATTTTTCTGATCTGTTATATGTGGTATCTGCTGTTGTTTCAATGTTTTCCTTTTTGCTACATCAATGCGTCTACATTGTGTACTTATGCTAGATATACCATTAGTATAATTTTCTTGGGCACCTTTTAAGAAATTAAATCATTGTAACACTATGAGCTAGTAGGAATTATGGCTGACCGGCTGAGACAAGCGCTCTTATTTAATATGACAAAATAGAGCTAGAAATGTTGTTCCTTGGCTGGTTAATTCATTGTTGCGACACCATCCTCCACACTTCAATCTGGAATGTAACTTGGAAAGAAGTATAAATTGTTACAGAACTGAGAAAGAAACAGCCTTGTTGATGTCTGCGTGAGGTTTTTAATTCATTAAGTTGGTAAACTTAATTAAACAGATAATTTAAGCCAACGTATGATATACCTTGTCATATTTCTGATAACACTAGGAAATACATGTACTCTTATATTGATGTTGATGTACACTTCTTAGACTAGATGAGTTGCATGTCTGCTGTGCTCTCAATTGAGTCCCCATTGTTTTCCTCTGCTAAAGAGCCATGCAGTGGAATAAGTTGATTGTTCTGCAATGATTGCAATAAGCCGCACGCCATTTGATCATACAATCAGTATCCATATCATGTATCCCTCATAACATGAAAACTTGCCTTGAATTATTTTTATAAGAAATCAACATTCTTATATTCAAGCACAAACTGATGAGTTTTCTCGCTTGATACTTCTCTTTGTACTCCCTCCGTCCCATAATATTGTAATATAGTACTAGATTTGATATTTTATAGTATAACGAATCTAAACAGTGGTATTTTTCAAATTCGTTGTACTGTGAAATGTCAAATTCGGTACTAGGTTGCAATATAATGGGGCATAGGGAGTAATATTTTGTGGAAAATAATAGGCCCACCCACTTCCTTAAGTTTCGTAGTTGCACCTGGTAATGACATGATGATAGCAACTACTGTTTTGCAATCATGGTATCACTGGGAAGCTCCTACTCTTTAGAAAGTGTAAGATTCCATGCTTCCATGAAAATTAAAGGAGCCTGTCTACCTTATGCCTGGGGATCTTTACGGGGTGTGTGATAGGATTGCTAGTTTATTGACAAGGCTTGCACTGAAAAGGTTGAGCTCCTACACAATTTTTTTGTGTGTGAACTGAGGGTCAAAGTCACATACCCTGCTATTAGCTTGCAACACCAAACATGCTGTCTCTACTTTTGAAATACTGTCCTATCTTCTTTCAAGCAACACAAAAAAAATCATTTAGGAAACATTAGTGGACTTAGATTCAAGTTGATAATAGTGTAAGCGTTCATCTCATTATTTTAACTTTCTTACATGTACTGTTAATATATATCTCAAAATATAAATTGTATTTAAACTTGTCTTTGACATGTTTCATTTAATTCATAATCAAACTTCTCAGGTATCCTTCTCCCTTATGTTTGACAGAGGAGTTACCAACTGTCTAACATATCTTGACGCTGTCCCATGGAATGAACCCGAAGAGGAGAAGATCAAGAGTTTGCTGTCACAGTATTCTTCCAACGAAGCAGCTTCTGGAGATTTGCTTGCAAGGTTGCAGCCACAGAAACCCAACTCATCTGCTCAACTGGTTGTTCAACTCATGGATTCCATCACAAAGGGGACCAGTAATAATGGTGGGAAGGAGCTGCGGGCTCTTGTCGATGGTATCTTATCTAGGGCCTCTGTCTACATAAAGGGTGATCAAGAGCTGGACATCAAGAGCATTTACTCCATCTGCCATTCTTGCCTGAACTGTCTGGTGGAATTGTTTGGAGAAGCCTCCGATCTGGGCTTCTCTGGCCAAACAGCCATCTCAGCTGGAAAAGGGCCACTCGAGAGAATATGCAAGCAAGTTGAGAACCTGAACTGGCTGGTGCAGATTCTAGTAGACAGACAGATGGGAGAGGGATTTGTAGATTTATGGAGCAGCCAGAACACCCTCGTCTGTATGCATGGCCGTGTATCGCCGATGGTGCGTTACGAGCTCAGCAGGGTTTCAGCTACAATTTTCATCTCCATGGGGACTGCGAAGCTCCACTGCACCGGGGCGTCTCGGCTCAGCTTCGTTGAAGCCTGGTTCAGGCCATTGCTGGTAGATTTCGGTTGGCTCAGGAGGTGCCCAAAAGGCCTCAACTTGGCAACCCTGGAGGAAGGGATTGGGCAAGTTTTGTTGACACTTGCCTTGAAGCAGCAACAGGTGCTGTTCATGGAGTGGTTTCAGGCTTTCAGTGAGGATGGCAGGGAATGCCCAAATCTGATGAGGGCTTTCCAGGTCTGGTGGCGACGATCATTCATAAGATCCCTACGTAGCAGCAGCTGAGACGACATTTTCATTTTCTTGCAAGGAGTTGATCTTATACGTGTCTGATGCCGACATGCCGTCATATGTAGAGCTTGTGTTATCTGATTCCCTGACGAAGCCACGCCTGGTCTGTATCTGCAATTCTTTACCACTGCTGAGATGTAACCGAAAGAAAGAACATTTCTTTAGCTCTGTTCCATACTACGTCTGAGCTGAATGTATTCGCTTTGGTGGTTGATAAGTTGTAGTTGATCCATGATTATGCTCCATTGAATGAGAGCTGTTAGTGCAGGTTCATTTATACTCCGTAGAGATCCAAAGCTGTGGTCCAACTTGCAAGTTGCACAAGATAGGACAAGTGTGAGAATTCTGCATATTCAGGTGAACTGGAGCTTGCCGTCTTGGACAAATTATATCGTAATGCAGTTTTATTTTAGGAGTGCGGGAATTTGTTTGGGTCAAATTCCCAAGCCTGGCCTTTTTATATCTTTGTTCATAGCACATCTCAACTTCTTAGTTCTTACATGAACAGTAAACACATAAGGATAAACATATAAGGATTGTTTAGGGCTAGCCTGACATGGATGACATATGTCTTCCCATAACAGGTTGTTCTTGTTCAGCTCCAGTAGGTGGGATTCTGGCAGGTCTGTTATATGTATCTGATAGAATGCCAGAGTCCTAAGGAAGAAGCCAAAGTATCCAGCCATTCCTGACTAGAGTCTCTTGGTGGCTAGCTCTTGTTGATACTACTCACTCCATCCCATAAAAATATTGTTTTTGAGACAAAAAGGATAAACTATTAGTGAGCTTAAAAGATCAAAGTGTCACTTATTAATAAGAAAGTATATAATATTGTTAAGACATAGTTAAATGGTAGATAATGAGTATTATAGAAGGAAAATTTTACGGTGCCCCTAAATATATATGGACCATTCATTTTATTTCTTCCAACGGTTGAGATTTGATTAGGGTGACCTATTACCTTCTAAGAGGTAATATGACATATCTCCTTCCATTTAAAATCATGTACATCAGGTAATTGCTATCCTTTCGTTTTTAAGTTCACATACATGTATAATTTTTTCATTCGGATGCTAAATCATGCGTATAGATATGATGCAGTTGTTATCCTTCCGTTTATGTTACGCATGCATACAATCCATTCCGTTTTTATCGTTGTTAGCTATCCTCGTCCTCCTCCTGCGTGTGCTCCTGGCCGCCGAAAGCCCCGAGATGAGGTCGACCGCGCCGGCGCTCGGCAAGCCGATGTGCAGCGCCACCGTGACGTCTCCCTCCAGATTAGCAACAAGCAGATTGAGAGCCACCCTAATTAGCAACAAGCAGAGAACACAACATTTAAAATCCGCTGTGTAGATCGGAAGTATCAGGAGAAACATGGCAAATATCGGGAGAATAGGCAACTAATCCCTGAGTTTGCGTTCATGGGAGGAGAGAGAAGCGGCTAATGACCAGTGTAGCCGGTAAATAGATAAACATTGATTTTTTATTTTAATTAAACAAATAAAATCAAGAGCTGATATTGATCTAACCTCTTACCTCTTAAGAAGGTAAATGTGACACCGTAAAGGGTCCCTTATAGAAATAAAACTTATTGATTTAGGACAAAATTGAAAGGTTAGAAGTGAAGTCTTTGGAAAGATGAGATCAAAAATAATCAGAATTGCATGCTACCATAGAATATAGTTGGAATGGAATTTGTAATGATGCTGATGGATGCCTGCACCTGCAGATTATTTGGCACTGGTTTAGTAACACTAAAATTTGATCTGCTGCTTAGCTACTTGAATCATACTTCTCTAGAAAAAATGTGAAGATTTGACCAAAATCCGGTCAAACTTTTGAAAAATTGGCCAATAAAAAACTTTCAAAATACTTACTCCCGTTCCAAAATGTAAGAGCTTTTAGATTTAGATACGTGTATTAAGAAAATATGTAAAAAAAGGCTATAATACTCTTTTTAGGGTGAGCGAGTGTGGATCCAGAAGTAGTTAAGTAGCGTAATGAATAATAAAGTCCAAGAATAGTATGCGTACTTTAGATGTAAAAGCGATCTTTCACTAATATTAGTCATTATATTTGAGATAAATTTTAAATTCTAAAAGACACTACATTTTGGGACAGAGGGAATAGTTGAAAATTATAAAAATGGTATCAGCGTATTATTACATTAAAATTACTTTCATAATCTAAATTTTTTTTATAAAACTTATTCTAATATAAAATTATGGTCGAAATTGTACATCTGAAATCATGAAAAAGTTAAACATCAAGTATTTTTTACCGGAGCAAGCAGTTGGTATAAACCAAACCATACATCCCCAGAGATCCTATGAGGAAAATAATCTTAAAATACAAGATTTTCAAAAGTTAGCTATACAATGTGACACATTAAACAGGGTCTATCACGCGCGTGCATGAGATAAGAATATTTTCCATACCATGGAAGCACAAAGAGAGAAACTAAAGGTAAAAGGCTTTCTCCAAGAGTCAACCCAATGGAAACTATTTTGATGACTGTTGATGCCGGACACACGCACATGCCGCACGTGTGCGCGCGGCTGGCACGTGTGGCCCATGTTTTCGTTGCTCGCGGGCGAATTGAATGATATTAACGGGGCGCGCGTGTGAACTGTACATGATTGATGTTCACACGTGTGTAGAGCAACGTTCCTCGAAACGTAGACAGTTTACGGTGACCGGAAGACAATAAGTAGTCCAATTACAGTTATTATCGGTTTAGTTTAATAATTTAACTTCTCGGCTACATGACTATATTTACATACACATACACATATATATAGTTCGTTTTCAATAAACTCCTCTGGTTCAAATAAGATCCTTTTACGGTACTTTCGGTTGCTACTTGGTAGTAATAGTACAAATCTAAATCTAATCATTAATTTTCATACGTATTTAAAATATTTTTCTGAATTTTAATAAGTATAATTTTAACCGATTGTTTATATTAACCTACCATATAACATGCAAATTTAATCCATCACTGTATATTTTAATTCTGATTTTACCGTCTAAAATCTCAATTAAAACTCTTAAAGGCCGACGGGCTGGGCGCCCCCTCGGCCTGGCCACGTCACCGGAATATTTATAGCCGTTCGATCTCCTCTAGACGTTCTGGATTTGTTGCAGGTGGATTTATCAGCTTCTCCTCTATGTGTTCCGGATTTATCAGCCGTCACTTCTTTCCTTTTCTCTCGTCCCGTCTGCCACTCCGCCCCCAACCTCCTCCTACCCGATCGCCCGATTCCTCCTCCCCCTCCAGATCGTAGGCGGTACCGCCTCCTGCTCCTCCCCAGATCTCCCCGCCCTGACCCGCCGATCGCCATGCCATCGGCGACCGACCCTCCCTCCCCTGCTGCGCTCCCGCACCGTCACATTCCAGATTTATCAACCACGCCACGACTCAAAAAAAGCTCCGAGACGACGCCCTTCGCCGCTGCTTCACGCAGAGGCACTTCAAGCCGACGCCCTACGTCGCCCTCTGCCGTCGTCGGTTCTCATGCCCCACCACGCCATCGCCGCTGTGGACTTGCTCCACTCCACCTCCGCTGCCGCCAGGGACTCGCTCCACCTTTGCCTGCGCCACCACCGAGGACTCGCTCTGCCTCTACCTCCATAGCGCAGTGGTGCTTAAGCGGTGAGAGGACTCAGCGTCTTACCACCAGATGATCTGCTCCACCTCCACCAACCAGATCCATAGCCTCGGGCACTGTCGCCGCCTGACGGATCCGCAGCCTCGGGCCATGCCGCCGGCCGAATCTGCAGCCTCGGGTGCCGTCGTCCCCACCGCTGCCTCATGGATCCGCAGCCTTGGACAACACCGTCGGCCAGATCCACAGTCTCAGGTCTCGCTAGCCATTTTGATTGGGTTGTTGTTCCCTATATTCTTTTCTTTGGTGAAAACATAGGAAATATTTTGGTTGCATATCTTCTTGGATAGGACATCGGATTCAGCTGCATCGCCGTCAGCTGTCCAGACTTGCGGGAGCTCTCGCTCAAGTGGTGCATCTGGGTCACTCATCTGGGCCTCGATCTCCTCGCCCTCAAGTGCAAGAAGCTCAAGATCCTAGATCTCTCCTGCGTCATGGTGATATTTTGTTCCTTGATTTCTCTGTTTCATTTTATTTTTAATATTTCTTGGACCTAAACTACAGAAAATGTTCCCCTTTTTCCTTTTCATGTGCTTCTTGATTTCATAGTCGGTTTTTTACGGAAAATGCAGAACATGGGGTGGGGGATTTCATACGATTGTGAGTGGGTAGCAGAACATACGATCACCACCGCCAACTTCTTTTAAAAGTGGTAAAGATATGGTGAAAACAGTGGATATTTTCCAGTGAGAGAGTTAGAAAACTACACATATCGATTATTTACCATCCTATATTAAGAGTTACGAGTGTTGGGTGAATATCTTTTTCTGTATATTTTGTAGAGTTTTGTTGGCCATGGTGATTCAATAAACGAGATAAGAACTCTAGCATTGAAGCAGTCACTCATCATCTCTGCAAGCAAGATTTGAAGATAACCTGTTCTGAAGTTGGATCTGTCTTTGCTAAATTATTTTCTGATGCTGCTTGCCTGCTTCACATGGCATTGTATAGGATGAATCTGTTAGGCTGTGGAATGTTCACACTGGGATCTGCATTTTGATATTTTCTGGAGCAGCAGGTCACCGGAATGAAGTATTGAGTGTTGTAAGTTGCTTCTACCTCCCTGCATGACATTATTTGGGAGCTATATGTAGTTGAAATTGCATTAATGATAATCTTACAGCCTCTAATATTACCTTTCTATACATATCATATTTTAGTTCATTCCATTAGTAATAAAATAAGATGTTGGCTTTAAGAAGGACCGCATCAGCGCCGCCATTGACGCCTACACCGGGGTAAGGCTACGCTTGCCTCCGTAGCAAGCTTTTTCCATGGATTCGTCGCGTCGGATTTCCGCTTGGCGTCGGTGCATGATTCGTGAGCCCCTACTTCTGGAACCAACATTTGGAGTCCTCATACGCGAGCTATTTTAGTATTGTATCAGTATTTTGCAAAAGCGTTCGGTTACCTTTTGATTCTTCCCTTAGTTTGTCTAGCAAACCCTTTGAATTAATCCATTGTGATTTGTGGACCTCCCCTGTTTTGAGCATGTCTGGCTATCAGTATTATCTTGTTATAGTGGATGATTTCACTCATTTTTATTGGACTTTTCCTCTCCACCATAAATCCGATGTTCTGATTAAGCTGCAGACCTTTTTTGCTTTTGTTAACACTCAATTCGGGGTTGCTATTCGCGCTATACAAACTGATAACGGAAAAGAGTTTGTTAACTCTGCCGCTCTGGCTTTCTTGGACAGGAAAGGGGTCGTCCTTCGCTGTTCCTGCCCCTACACCTCCCCTCAAAACGACAAGGCTGAGCATGCTCTCTGAACTATTAATGATGTTGTGCGCACTCTCCTTCTTCAGGCTCAACTTCCACCTCGCTTTTGGGCAGAAGCTTTAGCCACTGCAACTTACTTGCTTAACCGTCGTCCTAGTGCAGCTCTTTCCCATGTGACTCCATTCCAAGCTCTGCACAACATAGCCCCATCATATGACCACCTTCGCGTCTTTGGATGTCTATGTTTCCCAAACACCACAGCCACTACAGTCCACAAACTTCAGCCTCGATCCACTCCTTGTGTTTCTTGGGTATCCTCCTAATCACAAAGGCTATAGGTGTATGATCTAATGAGCCGCCGCATTATTATCTCCTGCCATGTGATCTTTGATGAGGCAACATTTCCTTTTGCCTCACTTACCTCGTCTCCGATTACTTTGGCACGAGATCTTGTTTTTTTACAGGAGGATGTTGATCTACCATGGCGCACACTGCCCCCAAGCCACCGGTTCGCGTGGTCTATTCCAGGCACCCTGCTGCTGCACCACTGCAGCCTTCTCCTATACCAGTGCAGGCATCTCAGGCCGCCCCTCTACTAGCTCGGCCTGGCATTGGTCCTCATCCCATGCGGACGCGGGCCAAAGATGGGATTGCAGCCCCTGTCCACCGCTACGGTTTCTCTGCTTCAACACCAGCTGCTGTTGCTACTACGCCTGCTCCCTCCCCAATTCCAAAGTCCTATCTGTCCGCCCTGAAGGATCCTCAGTGGCGGCATGCTATGGCCATGGAGTTTCAGGCTCTCATTGATAACGGCACATGGGCTCTTGTTCCTCGCCCTCCAGGTGCCAATATTGTATCCGGCAAGTGGGTTTTCAGGCACAAATTTCATTCAGATGGTACCCTTGCTCGCTATAAAGCTCGTTGGGTAGTCCGTGGATATTCTCAGCAGCCCGGTATTGAATATGATGAGACCTTCAGTCCCATCGTCAAGCCTGCTACCATTCGGATCATTCTCAGCATTGCCATCTCTAGGGGCTGGTCAATTTGGCAATTTGATGTGAAGAATGCTTTTCTCCATGGGGATCTCAATGAAACCGTCTATTGTGAACAGCCCTCGGGCTTTGTTGATTCCTATCATCCTCATCATGTGTGCAAGCTCATCAAATCTCTATATGGTCTTAAACAGGCTCCCCGGGCTTGGTACCAATGGTTTTCTACATACCTCACAAGTTTGGGTTTTACCGCTGCTGCCTCGGACACCTCCCTGTTTATTCTGCGCTCGGGTGATCAGCTTGCTTACATTCTGCTCAACGTGGATGATTATTATCACTGCCTCAACTGATGCTCTTCTCCAGCAGTTGACTGCCTCTCTTCACTTTGAGTTTGCTATGACTGACCTTGGTGATCTCCACTACTTCCTTGGTATTTCAGTCACTCGATCAGCCACTGGTCTGTTTTTGTCTCAGCGGCAGTATGCCTTGGACCTTCTGCATCGTGCCGGCATGAGCGACTGCCATCCTAAAATCACTCCTGTTGACACTCAGCCCAAACTTTCTGCTACTGATGGTGCACAGGTCTCTGATCCTTCGGATTATCGCAGTATTACTGGGGCTCTTCAGTACCTTACTTTGACTCGTCCAGATATTCAGTACGCCATTCAGCAGGCTTGCTTGCATATGCATGATCCAAGAGAGCCACATCTTGCTCTAGTGAAGCGCATTCTGCGGTATATTAAGGGCACTATTGACGATGGTTTGCATCTCCATGCATCCTCCTCTGATTTAATTGCATATTCGGATGCTGATTAGGCCGGTTGTCCCGATTCTCGACGCTCTACCTCCGGCTTCTGCGTTTACCTTGGCGATAACCTCATTTCTTGGTCCTCCAAGCGGCAGCCCACCGTCTCATGGTCCAGTGCTGAAGCAGAGTACCGCGCAGGGGCTCACGTTGTTGCTGGATCCGCCAACTTCTCCCAGCAAGGCCACCATTGTCTACTGTGACAATGTCAACGCTGTTTACATGTCGGCTAATCCTGTCCAGCACAAGCGCACCAAGCACATTGAAATTGATATCCATTTTGTGCGTGACAAAGTCTCCCTCGGTCAAGTTTGTGTGCTGCATGTTCTATCTGCTTTGCAATTTGCAGACATCATGACCAAGGGCCTCCCGTCCAAGTTGTTTCTAGATTTTAAGTCCAGTCTTGGCATTCGCCAACCTCCTGCTGCGACTGCGGGGGGGTGTTAGCGAGATATATTTCCCTTGATGTACGGCTGATATATCAGCCTTCTATTTTATGTTGATATCTTTCCATTCTTAGTCTAGCTGAATATGGTTAGTCCTGATTTATTGTAACTTGCTATGCTTATCCCTTGAGGATGGTGATATAAATATATTGGCCTGCCATCCTAGTGATGTGTGGCAATTCCCATTCCCCTTTCTCTTCTATAGAAACTATCATTACTTTTCCCCCTGAAAAAATATGTAACATGGTTGAAGTTATAATTCAACACTTTACATTTCTTTGAATAATCCTTTCTGTATATTTGTACATTTACAATATCACTTGTTCATTGGTTTGGTAATATTTGTTTTTCTTTGGAAATAGCTGCATGCCTTTGTGGAGTATGAAACCGTTGAAGATGCTGAGAAGGCGGTATGTATTACTTCCTCCGTTCTCAAGGATGATGTCCTAGAATGTGTGCAGTCAAATCTCAAAATTTTGAATCACTAATAAATTAAAAAAACATTAGGATTTGATATGTGAAAATCATATCAGTAAATTTTTCATGAAAAATATTTTTATATAGTTATAGTTTTAATGTTTTTAATAAATATTTAAATAGAAAAGGTAGCATAAAGATATGTCATTGTCATTGGAGACTATCGATGTCCAAAATGTTATTTATTTGAAAACGGAGGTAGTACATTGTTTTGAATTTCTTGAAGCAGTACCTCTTTCACCATATGTATTATCTTGCTTGTCTGATGTGATGCAGATTCTAGAGCTTAATGATGAGAAAAACTGGAGAAATGGGCTTAGAGTTCGATTGTTGAATACTTGCACGGTAATTAACTAAGCAATTAATAGTCTTGTTAATTAACTTGATAGTAGCATATGAGGTGCCTTTCTGTTTTTCATGTTCATTTATGCACTTGTATGCATTGATCATGCGTGAGTATGTTCACCGGTGAATGCAAACTGCTTACCACTGAAACTTGAAGCTGCTTTTGGCTATTTTTTTGTTATCTCATTTAATGGCATCATGTGCTTGGCTGATATAAATCAAGCATTTTTAGCTTTTCTGTTTACTATCATATTTGTTGAGGTGATATTTATCACTATCTGTCTTTGTTAGTGCTGCTATCAACTGTGGCAAGCTCTGTGGCAAGCTCTCCTTTTCTTATGTACATGTTGTACTTGTTCATATTTCTTAAGATTTGTATGTTACCTGTTACAGTTTTATACAGAAAATAAATTGCATGTGTGCATCGTGGTCTCATGGACTGCTTTTAATTTGATTTGTAAGTTTTTAGTCTCTCATCTTACACTTTTGGTGTTATTTTCTTTAAATGCAGACAAAGGGGCAGGCAAAGTAAAAAGGGTGGTCAGGAAGCACATGGAAATTGTGAGGAAGATGTCTCCGCTTCGAACCAATCAAATGAGAAACAACTTCAAGAACCTTTTCAATTCTTAGATATGTTGCCAGAGCACTTGGTAAGATCTAAGAGTGAACCGAGAAGCTCTATTTACATAATTCCCACTCCAAATAATTTATCAAAAAATTCTAATTTTTTTTAATATCTAGAACATGCAGTTAACAAACAGGCTATACTTTATATAAAGTTGACCAGGTTTCTGCTGTCTACTGCCAATTCACTAAATCTGAAGGTTTTGGATCACTTCATTGTTTAATTCATCTTTTTCCTTGTGTATATACATTTTGCATCTTGTATATATTTTGTGATCTTTCTCTTTCTCCTTGATTGATACTTATTTTGTGATCTTGCTCTTTCTTCTTGCAAGTTGCAACGAATGAGAACTCTTATGAAATCATTAAGGCCCCTAACACCTTGATGCTATATAGTTTGATGATAGTTCCAATGACAAGGAAGGTCCAAGGCGTGACAAGGGCCGTGGACGGGGTGCTCAAGGGCGAGGGTGTGGTTACCACCAGCATAACAACAACCATTTCAACAATCAAAACTACCACAATAGTCTACACCACAATGGTGCATGGCTACCATCAGCATAACAACAATCATTTCAATAATTAAAACTAGCACAACAGTCAGCACCACAATGGTAGCAATAGTGGTGGTGCCCATCTAGTTGGGACTTCACCCAATCACCAATCAGTCAAGCCTGAGTAGCACCAGCAGCTATCACTTGGAGCTGTCAAGCAGCCTCCTAGCCCGCGCATGCCAGATGGCACACGGGGTTTCACCATGGGCAGAGGGAAGCCATAACCGTCGCTACAGGTTGGCTCTGGTTTTTGGTAATGAATTCAACTTTAAATTTACTGTCCCTAATCTATAGGTACAAACTGGTCCATTTGGGATGTCTCATAATTGAATGTCTCTTACCCTAACACAATAGTTTGGTCTAGGATTGTCTTTGTAGTTTTATTTAATGTACTGATAAAATGCAGGCTCTGATTAGCATTGTCGGTGAATCACCGAGCAGTCCACCCAAGGGGGTATCCGAGGTGGTGTTTAGATGTGTAAAGGAAGCACAACGTCTTCGAATTCAATGGTCGACTCTAAAACATAAGAGCTAAGGTTTATACTGGTTCAGGCCTCCCGAAGGATTATAGCTCTACGTCCAGTGCTTTGGTGTATAATATGATGGTGGATCGTACAATGCGACACAATTAAGCTATAGAGGCTTAAGGCATTAAAAGCAAGAAAAATATAATTAAGCTAGATGACTAGATTGGGTTAGGTTAGATGCCTCTTGAGGCGTATCACCTCCTTTATATACTCAAGAGGTGAGCCCAATAACTCAGGACTCTACTCCGAGTCGATCTTGAATTACCTACCAAACTCGGGTGCTAAATCCCTAATTACAAGAATTCTGATACAAATAAATCTCTTAATGCTATATCTAGAGTCTGCTATTCGATAAGGACTTAACCTTTATTATCGGTGCCGAACCCTTCTTCATGGGCCGTACCGGATGGTCAATACTGGTTTTGACCTGCTCTTGGTCTGGACTAATAAGTCCAATTACGAGGTACCCGGGGGTCATATCTCCGACAAGCATGCACAACTTAAAGATGAGCAAAATCATCTATGTTTATGATGGATTCTTATGAAGAATGTCGAGACCCACCGCGACTTTACCTTCTCGATAAGTAAGGATTGATTGTTTTCTTTATTGAAGCTCTTTTGGTTCCTAAAATATTTGGCTTTTAGATTTGACAATGCTGGTGCTAGGGCTTGTTCGAGGAGACATTCTGATCCATTGTACTTCAAGCAAGCATGGGATTTGATGAGAGCAGACAAGACTGGAAGTATCTAAAGAGAAAATAGATATCAGAAAATCAAGGTTCTGTTATTTTATTTTCTGCATTTGCGCATCAGAAAATCAGTGGTGTTCTTATCTCTCTTAAACTGCAACACACAGTCACAAATCTAGGGCACAATTAATGATTAATCTGTATACTTATGATATTGCTACTACACTCTACTCCATCTGCAACCACATCAACTAACCATTATTATGACCAATCTAAAGTCAATGATTAGAAGTCACATTACTTAGCTCATGTCAAGCTCAGGCAGAAGTCTGAATGTTGTTCTTATGAACATATGGGAAACAGTTACTATGAAGTCACTAAGTTTTATTACTGTGGTTAATAGTTTCATAGAAGCAAGAAATAACAATTCCTGTAAAAATTCAAGAGGAATTTTACACATGCCTGTGCAAAAATATTTGAAACTCATTCTGCTCTATAGATGTTGAGTCTGTGAGAAAATGTTTAATAATCACAAAATATGTTGTTGAGCTACCATGCTTACATATTTGTGTTATTGAATGGTTGTAGCTCGTTGAAATTAGAATGGCAGGTGTGATATTTTTCATGTCGGCAAATGTAGCATATGTGTGCTGAAAAACTTAATGGACAGAGAAAAGGATCACGCCTGAGAGAGCCATATCATGGACAGGCTACATCCGGGCAGAGGAACGGTGAATTTCAGCAAGCGCTCACTGCTGTTCAGCTTACCAGCAGGTGTGAAACACATTCCAAATTTGACTATAACAAAAAAAATTATAAATCCTTTTTCACCCTCCCATGATCTTATCTTAATGATGTATCTCGATGAGCCTTATTAGTAGTGTGTTTTGTCAACAGGCAGTTTGCATATGGACAGATCCACACTCCAACGACAGCGATGGCCTAGCTCGCGCCAAAGTTGATGGCACTTCAGACAGAGGTGAACGCCAGACCAACATCACCACAAGCACGTCATTAGCGCGGCACAGCCACAACGATGTTACAGGTGGCACGCCATGGGCGCGCCCCAGCATCTAGTGCACATAATACTACGCCTGGTACAATAGAATCAGCTACTTTCTCTTATTCCCTCTTATTCTCATTCTCAATTCTTTTTCTAAATATAAATCATTTTACAACTTTTAGACACTCTTTTATCTTTTCTTATATATTTACCTTTGTTAAATAAATCCTACTCTATCACAAATAAACAACATGTTTTTTAAAACAAAATAAATAATGACAACAAAGTCATTTAAGTTTATTTATTAATTCTTGCATACAAAACTAAAACGAACTATTTAAGAAATCAAAGAAAATACGTTAGATTCAAAGCAATGTAGGGACATTATTTATTTTAAGGTATTGTAAAATTCATTTCGCCTGATGAACAAAGATCAAGTAAATTTGCCACTGTGGCACACACTCTGCTTATCAACATCAACAATTAATACAAGCTGCTTCCATAACAGAGAATGAGCAACCAAGTTGTTTTCTGCTCAACAACAAATCTGCAACTTTCTAAAGCATAAATGTTTTGTGCTCAATAACAAGTTGTTTTGCAGTTATTATTAATAGGCTCAATCCTGAAAAAAGAGAGAAGGGTATTCACAAGCATTTCCTGGTCCTTCAGATAATCAAGGCATGCCTGTTTTGATCTTATCCAAGCTTGCTCAGAAACATTGCCACCTCATCATATGTGTGTATGACATATGAAACATTGCTACCTCATCATACGTGTGTATGGCATATGGTTATCGACCCAATTATTATACATCTAGGATGGATTGTAATAAAAGATTGTAATAAAAGAGAGAACTTAAGCCGATGATGCGGAAATTGGACAATTCACGAGGAGGTAGCATTTAATTAGCAAAAGTCATAATACACGGACATGTCCCAACAGGTGTGACAACGAGTTATTTAGAGAAAGATGCGAAATCTAAAACGATTTATATATCAAAACCAATAATTTAGGGAGAAAGGAGTAATAATACTGTCTTTTAGGCGAGAGTAGTAAGCATGCACATGCAACATATGTTTTCCTAACATATATTGACATTCATAATTTAGAGACACCGTTACAAAGTATACAATAATAATATTGCAAATAAAGTATCTCAAACTTTAGTAGAGTACGCAAGCAAGCAAGCAATCAAACAGCCATCTTATTATTTTTTATTTTATAAGCCCACTAGAGCAGATACTACTCACTATTTCTCGAGACCCATATGAGTTATGTTAATATACTGCAAACAAAAGAATTTTTAATTTGTATTCATTACCATATTAAAATGGTTTAATAAAAGCAAAATTGTATAAACTAAAAAATGGAGAAAAACTTTCGATGCAAAGTTCTTGTTTGATTCAAACTTATCGATACCAGTACAACCAAAAAATGAGTTCAACAGAATTATATTAATTTCTCATGAATTGCGGCCGAGCTCTAAGAGTTTTTATCATGGAAATAGTTTATATCTCTAGCCTCTACCAATAGGCACATTAGAACTAAAAAGGAAAAAAAGAGATGGTGAAATCCAAGCTCCATAAAAAAGTAACGACTAGAGAATAATCCAAAAAATACAAAGATTCTATCCCACAAACTGGTAAGCAGTATGCCATCTAACGTGAAATAAGATATCCTAGCTTACAATTCTACGTGTGAGCATCATTACGCATAATATTATGTTGTCCCTGTGATAGCATTATACATTAGGAATAGAACAAATTGAAGCACACGAAAAATTGAAACACATGAAGATAACATGCATGGTGTTAGATAACTTTTTATCGTTTAAAACCAAATCGTTACGATAACACCAAATTGAACAACATAAAGTACTAGCCTTATCCAAAACAATTTTTATTGATCTAGACAATCTCCTTAGCCAATTACGAAAATATATTTTGCACGATGGAGAGAGATATTAAAGGCAAAAAAGACACATCGTCAAGCAAAACACACAATCTAGCATTTGAAAAAAAAGATGATCAGTGGTCTCGTATTCATTACAGAAACAACATTGCTTGTTTCCACTCTAATTTCTTTTTGCAAGGATATCTTTTGTTAGGATTATTTTTTAGGAACCACATAAATATTTTAATTTTTAGTGGTATATTTAGCTCCCATAAAATTCTCTTGCGGAATTAGAGCTCAGGATCGCATTGTACATAGAAAAGGAAATTAATTAAAGGTGACATATGTTCCATATTTATTATACTTATCTAAGGTGACATGAACTAAAAGAATTCTCGCTCTAGATCCATTGAAAGAAAGAAGCTAATTAATTAGATATTATACCGCTACAGATTACTTATACTATTATATAATTGAACACCTAGGAAATGATATGAATTGAGAAAATTATGGAATAATACCAAGTTCTGTCAATTCATACAATTTAGTGAAAACAGTGAACACACATTCAAATTGATTGTGAACAAAAATAGTCTCTGCCATAGCAAGCTATATATGGACCACCTCATGCATGTAAACTACCCTTTGTAATTAGTGGATCTAGATGGTAAACTTGTTCACCATGACGTTGACCATTGTACCACACTATACATATAAACAGTACAAATATTAACCAATCTATATTAACACTATTAATGACTGATATATGCTTAATTGTAGTCGTTGGACTTTTATACACGGGTCCTTGCTGTAAGAATATCACCATGTGATCCTTTTGAGTGCAAAAGTGTTTTATATAGGTTCGAGCTTCCTCGATCGGAAAATAGATTTAAGTTATGTTGTACTTATATGTAATAAGATATATATCAATACAAATATGGAAAATCTCCTACTGACATAACGGTGTCGACGTGAGGTGGTTGGATATGGTAATCGATGAACATGTGTAGATGTTCTCGGCGTTCTAATTGACAAGAGCATATGTTGACGTTGATCCCTCCTGATTTTTATGTGTGTCAAATAGTTGATTGATTGGTTAAGGTTGCCTTGAATTAATTAGTATTGTGATGCGATTTGATCTGATATCCTTACTCCCTTTGAGGTTTGTATACTTATATCCATATGTTTTTTATACTCTTATAGGACTCTGCAGACCCTCTCGGAGATATGTCCCTCACAGTCGTATATGATTAGATTTATAGAACCTTAAACCACTTGAACACTACTTGCTTATTTGTTAAGGACACTTATCCATAGACTACATGGATATTCGATATTCCCATCAGTGTATTCTTTTGGGTATTAGGTATCCCATATTTAGTACATCAATAAATTGCTTATAGACAGAAAATAACTCATTGTTCAGCAAAATGACACATCTGAATCTCAAATTTGACAACGTCTAAACTTCAAACTTGCAATATAGATGAACAATAGCATCTCAACATTTACCAAGACAGACAATAACTGGGCATGATAGGGGGTTTACATATACTCTATGACTATTTGTCGTTGTGTACGAACAACAGTATACCACGGGGGTACCCGCAGTAAGAATTTAGTTAGGCTTTGGGGTACTGTGGATGAATCTCGATGGTTATCTTAAATTGTGAGATAGGAGATGTTTTTAGACAGGTTCGGACCTCCCGGAGAATAATAACCCTACTCCTGTGTTTGTAGTATAAGCTTAAGAGCTGAATATGGCCTTAAGCGTATAAACCGAGTATTCTCAGCTAGGAGAAACCATGTGTTTGCCTAAAATGTGCCTATAACAGGCTCCCCTTGGTCCCTTTATATGAGAGGGGCCAGGGGTTACAATTTACAGTTAATGCACCCCACTAATGACCAATTATGAGGATAAACAGTCAGTTCGTGGGTAATAACTCCTAACGATAGCAGTTGTATTAATTACACAATTATGCATCGTGGAGTTTAATGGGCGGCCTGACTCTTGATGGCGACCGTCTGAGTGCCTACAGTCGAGAAGGCCTCCCGAGTGCTGGACTCGGGGAGTCTTCCGATCTCCGATCGCTGGCTGGCTAGATAATTTTGACCGTTGACTGATCGTCTTTAATGCTGTCTCTGTTGACCTCTCCTCCACTCGGGCATTATAAATCCACTCGGGAGATATCTCGGGATCATATTCTCGACAGCAGCCCCCGAGCACTTTGCGGTACGCAGATAAAATCGAGTAGTCAAAAAGGGCTCCAGAGTTCATTTTTGGCGAATTTTTCTCGGTAGGTTCACCTGAGCCCCCGAGCCTAGAGTTTCTTAGATAAAATAAGCTCTATGATCAAAAATTTTGGCGGAGTAGAAATGTGTCTTCTGGTAAAAAAGTGCTCAACATACATTTGAATCTTTGAGCAGTTAGCGTCCGTGGAGATAAGGGTTTTAAATCCCGTATATCCGGCATATTGGCGTCCGATGAAACCGACTTGATTATTGGGACAGATAGGCCCATCAAGTGGTTTTTGCGAAAAGTTGTCAGTTGGAGTAGTCCGGCGCAATACAGTTCTTGTGGGCCCCGTGGCGAAAAGGTGTCTGTCGGCGCAGACTGACGTTTGTCAGAATTGACAGTTTTGATGGGATCCACGTGAGCACCGAGGCCATCTTGCGGACGCGAGTTTAATTAAAAACTGCAAGCGCCGATTTGCTTCTTGTTGACAACTGCTAGATCTGCAATCAACGGTTAGACAGATCTGTTGAAAATATGTTGACTGGCACAAATAATGTCGAAGATTGCTTTGAGACGTGTCCCGAGGCAATCTTCGGCACTGTGAGAGCCCGAACCGTCGCGCGAATGACTGATAAATAGTCCATTCGAGAGCACTTTATCCTTCCACACACTTCAAGCTTTAGCCTTCATCTTCTTCCATGAGCCCTTGCTCGCTGGCACCCCGCAACCCTAACCGTCGTAGTGTGCTACCGCAAGGCAAGGCGGCTCTTCACCGGCCAGCTCGTAGCTCCTCCTCTCTCGATCCCCATGGTGGCTCTCGACCCCCACATTGAAGTTGACCAGTTGGCGGAGTTCAAGACTTTGAAGGCGACGAAGAGGGTGGTTGCGCTGTTGGAGAAGAACGGCAAGCTCCCGCCGTGCGCGCTGTCAGCGTGGCGCTCCGCGGGCGGTGAGGCGTTCCCGACCCCACACACCCGTGAGCTTGTGGTGTTCGACACCTTTTTTCCTCACGAGTTCGGCTTACCGGCCTATCCTTTCCTCCGTGGTGTTCTCCACCATTTTGATATTTTCCTTTACAACCTCAATCCCAACTCTATCTTGCACCTCGCCATTTTTGTTCATTTTTGCGAGGCCTATTTGAGCATCGATCCGCACTTCAATCTTTTCCGCCACTTCTTTTGTTTGAGGGGGCTCGGTATGAGGTCGGCGGCTGCGGACTGTAGCTACGAGACAGGAAGGTGGGCGACTACATCCTAGTGCCGCTCTCGACCTCTAACAAGGGCTGGCACTACTCGGGGTGGTTCCACGTCACGAACCACGAGCCGACCCTTAGTCCAGAGATCGACCGAGTGCTGATGTCGGCACTCACCTGGACCGACCGCTGCCAGCAGGAGGAGCAGGGCCAGGTGGATGAACTCGTCCAGATGATTGAGAAGCTCCAAAGAGTGGGGCTGTCGGGCGTCCATGTGGTGCTCAACTTCATGTCCCGACGGGTCTAGCCACTCAAGCTCCGGACTCATCCGGCGTACGAGTACTCAGGCTGAAGCGACCCTACCAGGAGACATCCTAGTCGCTGGGCTCGGATGAGACGAAGAGGAGGATGAAGCTGATCTTCTCTAGTCAGCTTTCACTCAACCCCGACGCCGCTCCATAGGCCTTCAAGCTCAGCGTCCCCCGACCGCCGGTAAGGATGTTTTGTTGTTTTTTGATAACATCACCTGCCGGATGCTTGACTTGTTTAAATTTTTGCAGGGTCGAGAGGCATTGTGCTCCCTGCCGTCGCTGCCCGAGCAGCCTCAGGCGGTCGGGCAGAAGGACATTGACCCACACGCCAGGCCAACTAGGGCGAAGAGGAAAGGCAAAGACGTTTACCCTCCCTCGGCTAAGAAGTCAAAGAAGACGACGACGACGGCATCTTAGGGGACCCCTAAGGTGCCATCGTCATTTCCTGGAGAAGCTGGTGCCGACTCGGAGACGTCCGAGGCGGCGCCAGCAACTGGCGGCGCTGTGGTGCCATCATCATCTGAATCTTCCCTGCCGCCACCTCCACCTCCACCACCGCCAGTAGGAGCAACATCAGGCTCCGGTCGGCGAATGAAGAAGTTGGCGTTCTGGAAGTCGGCATGGTGAGTTTCTGCTGATAAATTTAAGTAATTAAACTTAATTTAGACTTAACTTTTATTATTTTGGCAGCACTCCATTGCCGCTGCCTAGGAATGGTGGGGCGGTGGCCACTGCATCGGTCGGTGATGCCGACCGAGTCATGACCAACCCCACTGCTGCGGTCGCGGCCACGCTGGCGATAGGTGCTCCGATCATCGACTTGGTGGTGTACGTCGGAGCGTTTGGTCCATCGCCGGTTGGTTCGGCGGCTGGGGTGCCGACCACGGGCGAGGTGAACGCTGCGGTGACCGACTCAGCCCAGCCGACCGTAGCTGCGCTGTGTGCTGCTGACTC
>KE372126.1:460010-472762 GCA_000418225.1 Zizania latifolia | reverse complement strand
CGTGACAGCTCCGTCGCGGTCGAGTCATCTCCTCCTCTTCTCCTTCATTCTCATCATCCAAACTTCATCACCCGGTTGACAAGCACTCATCACCTCATGGTTCATACCATGACTCCTCATCAATTGAATTTTGCAACCAAGCACTAACCTACAATTAGAAGAAGAATAAGCATCTCTACTATGCCTATAAAAAAGTAAAGAACAATACTCATCTCCATTCTGCCTTAAGGATAAACTAACTTACCAGCATAATATCCTCTTCACTTGACCAATTTAATCGTTTGTCAGCTCTACCATCATATACAGTAGGGTGTTGGATGGTGTTATCATCCTCAACCCCAATTGGTTCATCCTCTTTTGAGCCCATATGTGCAGCATCAATGGCAAGGGTCCCAGTTGGCGATGGGGTCTCTTTAGCACGTGGAGTTATAGGTGACATTGTCGAATGGCTCATTGGTCCACCAACAAAATAAAAATTTTCTGGCAACTGACCCTACAGATAATTCACATAACCATCCGGTGGATACATCCTGAAAAAGTTAATCCTAAGGTTAGACGTTGGCTGAGAACAGTAGTCCGAGCAAAAGTGAGTTTTGTTTCAATCAGTT
This sequence comes from Zizania latifolia, assembly GCA_000418225.1. Classification (NCBI taxonomy): domain Eukaryota; kingdom Viridiplantae; phylum Streptophyta; class Magnoliopsida; order Poales; family Poaceae; genus Zizania; species Zizania latifolia. Next base: position 472,154 of record KE372126.1, on the reverse strand, counting down.
AGGTTAGACGAAAAAATATAATTCTAGTAGTCATGCCATCTCATTACAGCCTGATGTAACACTGCTAGTTGTTTATTGTGTTTATGATTGCCTGGTTTTCATGGAGGTCAGAATTATTGTAACTACGACCTAAAGAGATGAGTATCATAAAGTGGTTTGTTGATGGTTGATGGAAATCTCTAGATCAATAGGACCTCCTCTGATTTGACACAGTTACTTGAAGTGTTGAATTTGTGTGACAAATATGAACTAGATAATGCAAATACTATTTAATGCAGGAGACTGGTGTTCCTTTCCAATTTCATTTTCCCAGTTCTAGCAGAAATGTTATTCGTTGACTTATCAAGTATCAATCAAAGTTGCAAATTGCTTTGTCATCTATTGGGTTGTCTAACCACTACCATCTTATTTCACAGTGTCATAATGGTGATCCTACTACCTCCCTTTTCAATCCTAGTTTTGCCTTCTTAGAATGCTTTAGCAACTTCTGTACTGAGAGGCAAGCAAGGTGCCTAAGCAATGGACCATCATAGTAGATGAAAATGCAAGAATCATATAGGTTCATGGGCAAATAGATAGGTTCACAGGGAATTAATCTCAAAGTTTTCCATCCAAACATACATCACAAGGAGAATAGAAGCAGTTCATACCATCCAAAAATGCCAGGAGACAATTCTAACCACCATGTAAAAGAGCCATCTGGACCACTAGCTCGTTGAGCACCACCGGCGTCTACAACACTGTTGACTCCTGCAGCAGCGGCGGTCTATTCACCAGCGACCCATTTCAATCTCGATTCTGCGGGATTCATCCTTGTGCACGGCTTGGGAATAGCTTTTTCTATGTCATTGATTGGGGACAGTTCTTGATCGGGGCGGTTGGGTGCAGCACCAGCCGGCGAGCTAAGGGATTTTGGCGTGAGAAGGGAGGGAGCGCGAAGGATTCTGCGAGCGTGGGAATGACATGGGATTTGGTAAAGTTTTGGCGCTGGATTTCACAGGCGACGCTGGTTTACGCGGGCAGCACTGGATTTCGCGTGGGAAGCAAGCTAGCAAGGTGCACGCATAGGAGGCTAGCGCGGGAGAATGGCGATGATCTGGGTGCGGCGAGAAGCTATCGCGGGCAATGGTGCGTGAAATCTAGCCACAGACTTGACGATGGTGTTGGATTTCGCACGAGAAGCAGGCGAGCATGGCGTGTGCACACGTGTGCGCGAGGAAGCCAACGCAGGAGATTAGTGGCGATCTAGGTGCGGTGAGAAGCTAGAGCGGGGGATTGGCGGCACACACGGGGAGGCATGGGAGCGCAGTGGTTCCCCACGAAACCAAAGGGCGAAGAAACTTGTGCTTCCAACGCAGATGTTACTCGTTTCCTAGTTTTTGGATGCTGTGTCAACTCAATTTGCCTGTGTAGACACTGTTTCTTTCATTTCTCTTCTCTATCTTCGTTAATATGCTTGCCATGTTAGATTTTTACTTATGTGACAGCTCATTAAATGTATAAGACACTAGCTGATGTGGAGGGTTGGTACTGCCCTTAACTTGCAAGGACAAGGGAGAGCATACATGCGTATTAATTCTGTGGAGGGATTTTTTAGTTAACTAAGGCACATTAAATTCTGTGGAAGATATCAGTTAAAACGACCGGAGACATATAATCACTGTTTACATTAGTTTCTTACCACGCTGTATTTTGATATTCTCACTTGCAGATGAAAATGTTGCTCCATCGACCATCCCAAGTTCTTCTGTGTACCGGCGACCATTGTAGCCAAATAGTTTTTATAGTATTAAATAATATATAATATATGATAGATGATGATATATTAATTTATAAAATAAGGAAAGCTAAAAAATTAGGTCATGAAACTTGCAGTTTCTATTTAACATCTAGATGAGCAGTTGTAATAATAATTATCATACGGAATTAACAATGTGTTTGTTTATTGAAATAATTAGGTCTAAACTATTTTCTAAGTGATATACAAAATACAGAAGTGTCTAGCATTAAGACTGCCTTCTATGTTAACGTTTCCGTTTGACTCTGGCTGCTCAGCTATGCGCCTATGCCAAATCCTGAATGCGTGAGTACTGACTTTCAAGTTTTAACTAATTTTTGGGATGTTCTTTATACTAACAAATACTCCCTCCATTCTTTTTTAAATGACGCCATTAACTTTTATCACAATATTTAACCATTTGTCTTATTCAAAAATCTTTTTGAAAAATCATTTATTTTATTATAATTTATTTTATTATTGAAGATACTTCAAGCATAACTTATATTTTTTTATATTTACACAAGATTTTTAAATAAGACGAATGGTCAAATATTATGATAAAAGTCAACGACGTCGTTTAAAAAAGAATGGAGGGAGTAGTAATTATTCTCTCCCTCACATAAATAGAAATAAAGTTAATAAATTAGTTCTCAGAGTAGACTAAAGTACCCATTATTAGTAAGATAATATTGTGAAACGAACTCCCTCCGATTCCATAATTCCTTATGTTTTAGATATTTTCTCACATCCCAAGAAGCATATTTACTGTTTTGCCCATATTAAATATAGTTTTATGTTGTAGATTTGTACCTATAGTTAATGAGTTTGTATTTATATAGGGCTATATATGACTAAAGTGATCGATATCTTAATCACCAAAATGTAAATAATTAGTATCCAAAATTCTAAGCCTAGAAACACAAAAATTTGGAAACGAACCAAATGAAAAGTATGCAAGTAAACAATAAAACATTTTGATTTGCGAACTGGAAGTAGGTAAGAAAGTATCTCAAAATAAATTATTTTATATTGTATCCCTTAACTTCATTTGTATCTTTGTACCTACTCACAATTTATTTGTATCCTCCTACTTACTCTTGGTCCACAAATCGAAAATTTTACTCATTTAATATATCTTAGCAATTCTATACCTCCTATTCTTGGCCCACAAATCAAAAAATTTACTCATTTAATATATCTTACTAATTCTATACCTACCACCTAACAATAGTGCTTTAATGATGACGCTACTCCCTCCGTCTCATAATATTGTAATTTAGGACTGAATTTTATATTTTATGGCACTATCCAGATTCATTGTACTATAAAATATTAAATCTAGTCTAGTTCTAAGTTGTAATATTATGGGACGGAGGGAGTATACTTTTTTCTATTAACAAATGTATTTTTTCTTCCATTGAGCATTAAATTTTAGAGAGTTATTTTGAGACGAAGAAATTAGAAATGAATTCTTTTTAACTTTTGACTGCGGTGGTAACGACCATGAAATCCACGATGTTCAGGGTTTACCTCACCATCCTTTACTAACCCCCTTTCAGATATTCCCATATCGAACAGGAACACAGCGGAGTCCATCCGTCCGTCCGTTCTTTCATCAACGGCGCGACCGTCCGTCCGATCTGTTCCTGCGCCTGCAGCCCCGCCCCATGCCGTCACGCGGCGGAGACGTGACGACTCACCACAGCGACCGGGGCCCTACGCGCCGGCCCGCCCCCCGCACTGCCCGCTCCCCTACCCCGAGTCACTGACACCCAGACAGCGTGGCGGGCCCTAGCGTGGGAGAGCCCTACTGTCAGTGATGTGCAGGGGGCAGCGTCGGGCCGAGACGCGTGTGACGAGGCACGCTGCCCATTTGACTTCTCGTCTTCTGCTAGCCTCACACACAACAGAAAAACCCACGTGCGCGCGACGAAACCACTTAATCATCGAGCCGTCTCGAACGTCGGGACCCACCCTCCTGTGCCACCATTGCGTGGGCCATGACGAAAGCCGGGTCCTCACGTCAGTGGCTGGGGATGGTTTAGAGCGGCGCGGGGCGCCCGGATCTTAATCAAATCCAATGGAATTTTGATGTCCGCTATGGGGATGGGGAGGGCACAAGACATACCCACACACAAAGTCGTACTAATATTTTTTACTCCTTTCCGCTCCATTTTTTTTCTCTTCTCTTTCGCTTCGCTTCGCTTGGCTTCGCTTGGCTTCCGCCTCCTCTCCTCGGCGAGAGGGGGACTCCTCGCGCGCGGAGGGGAGAGAGAGAGAGAGGGGTGGGGAGCTCTCCTCGCGAGGGCAGCGGCGGAGCACCGGCGTCATCTCGGCGTAGCGACGGTGGTGCGCGCGGGCACCGCATCGGGTTATTCGAGCGGTGGTCCGCGTGGTTTGGCGTGGATCGAGGCGGTGGGGAGACGGAGGAGCGTCGCTGGCCTGGCTGTGCCCCGGCAGCTTGTGGGCTCGTCGTGGTGGTGGTGAAATTCCGCTCGATTGGCTGGTGCGGACCGCGTGCAGTGGCACTGGTGGTGGAGTTCTAGGCGTGCGGGAGCTCGGTGCTTGGCAATCTACGCTTCCTTTTGGTGTGAGCTTGCCATATTTCGATCTGTTACGTGGGCGCTGCTGTTTACTGCTTGGTTCCAGTGGATTTAACGAGGAGGAACTGGTCTTGATTTGATGCTCTCACTCTCGTGCTTAATCCTATTCGATTTTTTCGATTTTGGCGGTGGAGTTGCGACCTTTTGGTAGATTTGCGATTTTTATAGTAAGAATTGCAGTATTTGGCATGCTTCGCAACTCTGTCGGATCTTGAGACGTTCCGCTCAATCAGGAGTACGCGCTAAGTGGAACTACGGTGCTGGACTGGATTCTTGTGTCTCCCATTGCTTGCAGCTGCAACGATGGTGCCATCAGGGCAGCCGAACCTGATAGGGTCCGGCCAGCCGGTTGGCGCTTCTCTCCTCCGGACCAACTCCAGCATTGTTGGTTCTGGCCAGCCGGGGATGGGAATGGGAATGGGCGGTGGTGGTGGCCTGCTTCCGTCTCAGTCTCCGTTCTCGTCATTTGTACCCCCTCGCCAGCAGTTTGGTGGTAATAGTTTACTGGCAGGCGCCACCAATGTTGCGTCTCTGCTGAGCCGGCCATCGTTTGGGAATGGGGGTGCTGGCCCTGGTCCAGGAGCAATGCAGGGTGGTGGCCTTCCGATGGGTGCACTCCATCAGAGAGGGGGCCTCGATGCTGTTGGTGATTTGGTTGGCTCAGGAGGTCCGGATTCCCTAGTATTTCCTTCCTCCTCCCAAGGTAGTATGGGCAATCAGCTTGGTACTGATAACATGCAGCAACAGCAGCAGCAGCTAGATGCACCACAAGATTCACAACAACAAACAATGTCCTACAATCAGCAACATCTGTTACCGCAAACTCCCCAGCAGCCACAGCATACCATGAAGTTGGACAATGGAGGTACCTTGGGAGGGGTCAAGCTAGAGCAGCATATGGGACAGCCTGGTCAGAATGGACAAGCGCAGATGTTGCGCAGTTCTAATGGTGTGAAGCTTGAACTACAGCAATTGCAAGCATTGAGGAGCTTGGGTGCAGTGAAGATGGAGCACCAAAGCTCAGACCCATCCGTATTCTTGCAACATCAGCAGCAGCAGCAACAGCAGCAGCAACAACAACAGCAGCAACAACATTTGCTGCAGTTGACGAAGCAGAACCCTCAGGCAGCGTCAGCTGCCCAGTTGAGCCTCTTGCAGCAGCAGCAGCGGTTCTTGCATCTGCAGCAGCAACAGCAGCATCAACAGCAACAACAGATTCTTAAGAACTTACCTTTGCAGAGAAACCAATTGCAGCAGCAGCAACAGCAGCAGCAACAGCAACAACAACACCAGCAGCAGCAGTTGATGCGCCAACAAAGTTTAAATATGAGAACTGGTAAACTAACTCCTTATGAACCAGGAACTTGTGCAAAGAGATTGACTCACTACATGTATCACCAACAAAACAGACCACAGGTAAGTGCTTAACAGTTGTTGCAATGAGCAAATATTTCAATCTAGGTGTATATACTTATTATTCGTCATATCGTCCTAGGACAATAACATTGAATACTGGAGGAACTTTGTCAATGAATACTTTGCTCCAAGTGCAAAGAAGAGGTGGTGTGTTTCTCTCTATGGAAGTGGTCGCCAAACTACTGGAGTTTTCCCTCAGGTTTTAGTTCTACTCTATGTTAACAATTTTAGGTTGACAATTCATTTTCTATGTCTTAAATGCTTGCTATTATTGGTATAACAATCATTTGGCTTGTTTAACTGCTAGATATTTTGGAACAAAATGGTTTGATCTGCTACATCCATATTTTAAGCTCTTTGGTGTGAATTTTCATTGCAGGATGTTTGGCATTGTGAGATATGCAATCAAAAGCCGGGACGAGGCTTTGGTGGGTGTAACTGTGATTTAAATATCTCATCTTAATATTTTTTGGGTGATTATACATTTATACTTGGTTATGCATCACCATCTTCGTAGAAACTACTGTTGAAGTCTTGCCACGGTTGTGTCAAATCAAATATGCCAGTGGTACTCTGGAGGAGCTTCTGTATATTGACATGCCACGGGAGTCCCAGAATTTATCTGGGCAAATTGTTTTGGACTATACAAAAGCAATCCAGGAGAGTGTCTTCGAGCAATTGCGTGTTGTGCGTGAGGGACATCTAAGGATAGTTTTCAACCAAGATCTCAAGGTAATTGACGTTTATTAGTCTGACTAAGATAGTAATTCATTTACATTTCCCCTCAAGTATTGGCCCCATTGACTAAAATGTTGATTTATTGTACTTGCTGCTTTAGATTGCATCATGGGAGTTCTGTGCCAGGCGTCATGAGGAACTTATTCCTCGGAGATCAATCATACCACAGGTATCACTCCTTAGCTTGTTTACATGATGTAACTCAGGATTAGTAGTTGTGTCATGAATCTGTAATACTGTTGGACTTAACTTTTATCCAGGTCAGTCAACTTGGTGCTGTTGTGCATAAGTACCAGACTGCAGTTCAGAACTCAACGGGTCTCTCCAATCAGGACATGCAGAGCAATTGTAACTCGTAAGTAAATTTTATTGTTTGTGCCTGAATTTTATCTCTTTGTTAAATGTTAAATGCTATTTTCATTTAAGCTTTTATTTTTTGAACTTGCTTGCCCAGTCTGTAAGTTATGCAGCCTTTCATACTTATCTGCAGTTCTGCACCACTTAGTTTAGTGATCTTTGAAGACTTTGTCCATACACCATTTAAAGATAGTTTATTTCCAGTCCTTGTAGAGTCTAGATGCACCAACCCTATTTTCAACTTCGTGGAAGGGATAAGTACTAATTATTTTCTGTTTGCTGATATTTTATGAGAAACCATATCTCCTCATTTGAGTTTCACTTGCTATGTGATCCTCAGTATCATTGAGGAAATATTATCGCATGCGGTACTTAGTCAAATTTTCCTTTGTGGTATCAAGTTAATAACATCCACTTTGAATTTAAATTTGTTGTGCTATCCAGTCAGGTTTTTTTGTTTTATTATTTTAGTCATGCATCTACACATACTATTCTTTTCCATGACATGGCCCCCTCTATTTCTGGAAATAACTAAAAAATTCAGCACAGCTGAAATCTTTGTGGGAAGTAGAAAGTAAAGAAATGTTATGTTATGTACCTAAGCTCTCATTTGAATCATGCCTGAGATCTTCTGTTGTTTCTGTGTGCACAAAAGGGATGAAATCAGGGGGTTATTAGTTTACCTGCATAACTATGACGATGTGTCTATGCCTTTGAATGCTGCTTGTAGATACATGGCATGTTCGTCGTTTTCAGCAAGTAATCCAGGAAAGGACTAGCCACATACCACTTATGACTTATCCACTTAATCTAACATAAAGCATGCACAAGTCCTTCTATGTTGTTGTGAGCTACCCAGCATAAATTGAATTGCAATTGGATTGCCTCATCTAAACTTTATATGCTGCAAGTGGTTGGTCCCTCATGTAGTTTCACCTACCTGTCTTTCTATCTTGATGCTACTACTGACTTGCTGTTGCCTTTTCTATCTTGATGTTACTGCTGATTTGGTCATTCCTATGTGACTGCTCTCCATTATGACTGCACTAAAAAAATAGAACAGTGAGTAAAAAAAATGAAGGATTGACATTGAATGTAGCAAATACGTCTTTAACAAACATTGTTGGTATATTTTTCGAGGAACTGTTGCTTGATTGACTCCAAAATCATACTGTGGTTCATCCATTATGGTGAAGATGGAGATACTGGTTGAGCGTATGTTCGATTTGGAGTTTGGACTAATGGAATCTAGTCTGAATGAAAAATATAGTTAATGCTAAAACTAATTAGTATGATTGTACAGGAACATAAATCATTTGTAGTATGCATAAAGGATTCCAAAATTTGGACATTGAGGTCTGAGGAACATTGATACTGTTAAATGATGTGTTATTATTGCTAAAAATGAAGGCTGCTTGGGTGTAATGTATGCCATATTGTACTGTTTTCTGTTATCTTAGGCACTATGGATTATTTTTGTAGGGCCTATTATTCATCAGCACGTGCATTGCAATTAATCTCAAATAATGTAGTCCACAAATTCTATACTCTAAACAAGCCATGAGTCTGTCGTGTATATTTTATTTATAGAAAATTTCCTTTTCTCCACTCTTTGTATCCATATCATTTCTTTTGACTTTTTCCATAAAAACATGCATCTCTGTAATGTCAAGGACCAAACAATGTTGGCAAAGAAAGCAGACTGATGGAAGAATGGCAAACATAGAAGTGTTTTTTTTTTTTTTTTTTTTTGGGGGGGGGGATGACAAGAGGGAATATTGATGGATAGACACACAAGTAAAATTTGCTCCTTATTTTATCAATTTTTTCTTGTATTATCTGTGCATACTGGATTCCCATTGGCCATCGCTGGTGACCGTTGCTGTTGGCCTCATCCATAGTTATTAATGCGGTAAGGCGAGGCAAGCGCCCGAGGACCACCTTACCTTTTAAGTGGTAAGGCGTAAGGCAAGGCGACACCTTACTCACATAGGAAATGTAGGAATTAGGAAAACAAATATCAATAGATAAGCAGCAATTATTCCAAATATGAGCATATCTAACATAGTTTGTGATATCTGATTATTGCTGTTCATGACAGAATCAATATGACTATATGAGTATATCTAACATAGTAACATGCCACAATATGTAACATGAGAAGAAAGCATGCTCGGTGCTACAACATCTTTGCTAAATTGGCTAAAATGGTTTAACAATTAATATGCCGTAATAACTCTCCATTGTCTAGTTAAGCCTATGTCAGCAATCAACATATGAGAAAATACGGCAGTCCTAAATAAAACTATTCACAAGATGGCTCTCTGGCTCCAAGATGGCTATTGTGGATCGCTAGCTGAACAAAACTACATGCTCACTACAACAATCAGCAATCAGATGCCCTACCTGGCAACTGCTGTAGTGGTGTCACTGCAATCCTAAGCAGAGCTGTGCCAGGCGTTGCCGCGCCCCTCGTGCCATCCTGTCGTGCCCCTGCTGAAATTGCTGAGCGCCAGAGCCTTGCCGTGTCGCACCCTTCCTCACCACGTGCAACTCACTCCTGATCTGTGCCTCGCCTCGCCTCTCTGCACCGCTTGCCTGATCCGCTGCCTCTCTCTCATGATTGCAAGTCTGAGACACTGTGGAAACCCTAGTGGTTGTGATTGAGCTTGGTGGGTTGCGCGGGGCAAGGTGGGAGACTCCTAGGCGTCTGGGCGAGCTTTGGGGCTGGGTGTCGGCCTCACCTTGGTGGAGGGGCGTATGGCGTTCATCTCAGGTGTTGGGCGTCCGCCTAGGCACGATATGGCGTCGGCTGGACTCCCAGTGTCCTGGGGCGAGCTCCGTGTCGGGCTGGCTGGTTGCTGGTGCGCGCGAAAATGAGGAGTGTGGGAAGGAAAGAAGCTAGCGGCTTGGCACGCGGGAGATGACTGGCACAAGAGATAAGGTAGAGAGGGAAGAGAGGGAAAAGACCTAAAGAGAGGTGGCGGCCGGCGGGTGGACCGGAGACCAAACCTCTTCGGCGGCGGCGTGCAACCCAGCGTGCAACAGGTGAGAGAAGGCAGAGAAGAGAGGCCGAGAGGGAAGAGAGTGTCCTTCTGCTTACTGCTGAGAGAAGGCAGAGAAGAGAGGCCGAGAGGGAAGAGAGGGTCCTGCTGCTTACTGCTGCTCCTTTCTACCTTTCTGCCAACTATCGAGCACTATACACAGCCAGTCACAGGGCACTGCTAGTAGGTGTGGTTTTGGTAGTGAGTAAGGGGTTGTCAAAAGAGGACAGCAGGGTGCATTTAATCAGATGGGGCAAGCTAAAGTCAGTTTGATTGGAGTGAACTGCTCTACTTGCATTTATTTCCTGAGCCCAGCCAGCAGCAGCCTACTCACAGGTATTCTATTATCGGTTGAGTAAGTAATTGGCTCACAATAGTATTGAATTAGTAGCTGGTTTAGTTAACAATAGTTGGCTAATCGCATGGGACAAGAGAAGAGAAGGAAATATTAGAAGAGAAGAGAAGAGAAGACAGAGTCAGATCATGTGTGTATGGCGTCGCCTCGCCGCGTGCCTAACTTGCCTAGGTGACTGGAAGGGTGTAGGTCGCCGCGTCTCGCCTTATTGCCTTAAGAACATTGGGTGGGAGGCCAAGGCGGCAGGACGCCTTGCCAACCCTGCACCGCCTTACCGTGTAAGAAACGCTTAAGTGATGCCTTGATAGCTATGGTCTCATCGCTTGCATAATGGGAAATTGTTTGCTGGAGCTGCTTTGGCATTGACCAACCAGTGGTGAAAAAAATCCGATTAACTTGTGATCGGTGGACTTCCAGTTAATTTAACATGAAATCAGGCAATTAATCAGTGGGCAGATTAATCGGGTTGTCAACCTCTGATTAATCGGTGGGAAAATCGCGTGCTTTACCTTGCTGGCTCCCTCACCCACATTGCGCACGCTTAGAATCTGCCTTCATTTTTTTTCTTTTCGTTCTATCGGCTTCTACATTTGATGAGATTGGATGTTGTGAAGCAAGAAAATGAGGGATTGCGAGATGAATGTACCCACCAACATTGCCAATTCAATCTTTTATAGTAGTAAAGATAAAAGATGCCAAGTAGAACCTTCTGTAATAGATGTCATGTGTTAAATGTACTAGTCTGACCCAAATAAAGGTGGTCTTTTTGGCTCATTTTTGTTATGCTGGGTTTAGTTCCGTAATGATGTTAGAAGTGTGCAGTAGTAGCATATAGTGCTTGAAAGTCTAGAGCTGGGCAACTCCAATCTAACCTTTTTCAGTGAAGTGACTAAGTGAGATCCAAGGCCCAAGCAGTCTGCTTACATTTGTTTAGGCCTATCCTGTGTTGTATGCTACAATAGCAATATGACATAAAATTACCTTCTAAATGACCTGCCATGTAAGTGGGATCCTACTGACATCATGAGGAGTTGAGGACCCTGCAATTTGTTTGGCCTAGGAATAGGTGAATTTCTGTACTACTTTAAAAGATTCTGTTGGTAGTGCCGTAGTGGTGAGTTTTGTGTTCTTGGGGTGTTCTCCCCATGGATAGATCTGTGCTCGCATGTTCATGTGTATACTCCTTGATCTTCTCATTCTTCTGCACATCATGGGATAATTGCCGCAAAGCATAGGAAGGGAGCTCACTGTTGGCTAAAAAGTAAAACTCGTGAATTACTGGCGATTACTAGTTAGTAATCATATGTTGCTGTTGTGAAGTGGCATGATATTAGAGCACTGAGATTTGACTGACTTAATGTTCCTACTTGGTATAAGAAAAACGTTCGTCTCCGTCATGTTTTTTATTTGTAACTGCATATGTTGGCACTATGTTCTTTGATTCCATATCTCTAGTTGTACATTTCTTCCTTGTCTGAGCTGTTCTAATATGCTGAAATGTCAAACCAGGTTTGTTGCATCTGCTCGCCAATTAGCTAAGGCATTGGAGGTGCCTTTGGTAAATGATTTAGGATACACCAAAAGATATGTCCGCTGCCTTCAGGTACACACTATTTCATGTTCCCTTATGTGTATTAAAGCTTTGATTAAATCAATACAGAAGATTATGACCTCTTATCTTGTTTATGGTCATGTGTTCCTGCTGTATATAATTGTTGGAGTGTGTGTGTATATATGCTACCCTCCTTAGGGTTGCTCAATATATGAATCTTAGCATGGTATAGAGCTAGGTTTCTCCCTCTCTTTCTCCTCCCTCCCTCTCCTGTAGCCGCGCCGCCGCTGGCCATGGCC
>KE372126.1:428762-449652 GCA_000418225.1 Zizania latifolia | reverse complement strand
AGGACCTCTATAAAAGGGGGGCCTAAGCCCCTCTCCCTCCCACCCCGTGCTGGACTTTGGCCTCCTCTCCAAGGTATGTCCTCTTTTCCTCTTCTCTTCTTTAGTTAGTTGTAGGTATAGGATAGGTAGTTTAGGGTAATTTAGTAGTAGATTATGGGTAATTTAGGAGTAGATTAGGAGTAATTTAGGAGTAGAGTAGAAGTAGTTTAGTAGTATTTTTGGGGTAGTTTAATAGTAATTTAGGATTATTTTGATGATACTTTTAGCGTAATTTGAATTAGTTTAGAGATAATTTAGGCATACTTTAGAGGTAATTTAGAGGTGCTTTAAATATAGTTTATAGATATATCACGTAGGAAATATTAACTTTTATTTTCTTACCGCAGATGGTGCAAAAGGACAAATATGAGTACGGTTACGATCCTCGTCACCGTCCACCGAAAGGTGTGGAACCCCCTATGTGTTTTTGTGAAGATAAATGTAAGTTTATGAGAAGTATGGATGACCTCACATACGAGATGAGGTATTAGAAGTGTGGCAACTACTCTTACACTCCTGAAAAGCCAAAGCCAAGTACAAAGCGTGGACCGACCACGTGCTAATAAACCGGTATGAATAATTATGCTATTTCTTCATTTATATCTTATTCTCAAATAAATCACTTATAATATCTCTATTAATGTTTCTACGTGTAGGTAACTCCTCCACCGTCGTCACCTCTGCTCTGTGACTTTGTCGAATGGATTGATAAGGAGGTGCATCCTGATGACTGGGCAGATCTTATGAGACACAAGGAGTTCAATAGGAAGCTTTTTGAGATGCGATACAAGTGGACCCGTGAGCGTGAGGAAGAAGAGAAGAGGAGAGAGGAGCTGGAGCGCAAGGCAAAAGTGGAGCGTGAGGATGATAGAGAGAGGAAGTGTGAGAGGGCTCGTCGTGCTAAGGAAGCGGGACCGGACGCCATAAGGAAAAGAAAGTACACTCACTGCACTCAGTAGTTAGTTTGGATAAGTCTCAGCTATTTTTATTTCCCTAAAGGCACGTAATCACGTTTACATGTGCCATTGTAATGTACTGTGTTATGTCGTGAACTTTGTTGGGTGTTGTTGATGCTGAACTATTTTAATTACTGTGTATTCATCAATTTAGCACGCTACAGAGGTACCAGGGTCGGCGCTAGAGGCAATGAAACGAGATTGCAATATCTATTTCACAGGCAATCACACATCTACAAACAACCTCGTCAAATGTGGTATTGAAGTGTAAGCTAAAATTGTGAGTAGATAGTGAATAGTATGCAGATAAAGAAGTTTCAATGCATATAGCATAATACCCGAACTGTTCGAAAGTAATCCAACAAAAACTCCCCACAATAACTAGTTCAACATATTACAAATGGCATAATGGCAATAACTAGTTTCTACTGATTTCTCCGTTGTCTTTCTTCCCTAGCGTGTCTGGCCTATTTTCTTTCCTCTCTGTACCTTTGCTCTTGCTGCCTAAAGTATGCCCTCTGTTGTCTATCTTCTTCACGCCATCTTGCAGTCCTTGCTCGCTCATCAGCTTCCCTTTTCCTTGTTTCGTACTCGAAGTGACTTTTCGTCTCTATGATCCAACCATCCTCGTACGTAGGTGATGTTACATCTACCCACCGATGGAATGTGTATCTCCTTATATTTTGCTACCGTAATGGACATAAAGGTAAGTGTTACGGTAAAAAATAGTGTGAAAATAAGCCATGATTTAGTTGTTATCCCTTACCATAAAGTGGTCATATAGGTTAGGGCGCATGAATTCTCTCCTTCCCCTTGATTCCCCTCCGAGCGAAGTCCTTAGCATGCAATGACTGCCACAGGCGCACGTAGGTCGTTGGTCCCACTTAGCGATTCCTAGAGGATTTGTCATCCAATTTAAACTCGCATGCTCCACCTTTAGCTGATGCTCTTCCTTTCTCTGCCTGTACTCCTCTGCAGTCTCGGCTTGTCGTATGGGCCCTCTGGCAGATTATTGCCTTGAATCGTTGATCCATTGGGTAAAACGACATAGCCTTGAATCATCCTGCAAAACTAAATAACTGTAGTTACACCAAATCTAGTAATCAATGGACGAATGAAGTAATTTAATGTTCTCATGCTCACCACAAAGTCGTCCTCGATGGTAGGGCATATGAAGTATCTTTTGCCAACATCTCGTCCTAACATTGCGGTCATTACCTAGCAGCGCTCTCTGTAGTGACATTTGGGGCGTTGAAGCCATGGTGGCACTCCGATCGAATTGATTCTCCAATCACCTTGCTTGGACTGGGCACGATGCTCGTACTCCTCCTTCCTTGCAGCGTACTGTGCGCTTGTTTCGCTAGGAGAGAGCCAACGTCCATCGAACACCGGTTTCTCAGTATCCACCCACTCAATGAAGCCACACCTCCTTCTGTTCGATTTTCTTCCGACATTCGGGTACCACAACTCCTCCTCAACATTAAGGCAAAGAAAGTACCTCCTTTCAATAATGTCGTATCATTTTTCTGTCTCTAGTTGACACCGATCCCAGCAATGGCACAAAGGCCGATCGGTTCACGGAGGGATGAGACAAGCGAAAGAATCTCTCCTCCAGTCCGAATGTTCAGTCCCCCTAAGATTAATAGAGGAGGAAGCCATATAGCTACAAAGAATAAGACGTGGTCAGAATGTTATAGTAAAATACGTCGCATCGAAATGTAGAAGCAGAAGAAAAAACAATACGTAAAAGCAGGGATACTACGAAGTGCATATTCATAATATGAAGTGCACAATGACATAATACGACATATCGTAATAAACGATTCAGTATAAATCATCTGTCCCTATAATAATAACCGCAAGCCATACTAACCACCACGCCTACCCCGAGTGCGTCTCGGTGGCTGCTCCAAGAAGGAAAACCTATTAGGCGAACAACGCACCGTAGGCGGTCTAGCGGGCTGCTACTCTGGCTACGTCAGTGGTGGTGCTCCCTTAAGCTGCGAAGACCTGAACACCTCAGCGGTGCCATGCTCCCAGACGTCGTAACCTGTTGAGTCGTGCTAGCCATCGGTACCAAAGTCTACCGGTCTAGACGGACTGTGATAGGCAGGGTCCACGCCAGCTCACTAGTATTGATATGGATACGGCGTTGTGCAAGCATATGAGTTATTAGTGACATAATTTAGATTACGATGAAAATTAGTGTAAGACTATACAGTTCTCACCAGGTGTCAGATGTGCTCCATATCCCAATGGTGGCGGTGCGGCATGTCCCGATGGACCCGCTGCCGATAATGGGCCCGGACCATATAAGTATTGGTGCGGGGGATACCAATACTATAGTGGCTGTACCGGTGGGGGTGTCGGCATCGAAGGCACTGGCTGTGGACGAGGAGGTGGAGGAGGTGGCCGTGTAGACGTGAGGTGGATAGAAGTGTCAATCTCATCGAGAGCCCCCCGCACTACCGTCCAGTCCAACGGGTTGTACACTAAACCAACCTCGCCGACCCACCGCTGAACGATATCGTCGATATAGTTCCGTGCGTTCCACATGTGATTGGACTGCAAAAGAACAAAGTCAAATAGTCACGTACTATTTGTTGGGTTATGGGGAGGCTACGCTAGCATTAAATTCAAAATTTTTATCCCGTTCGCTCAGGAACCATGTGTGCAATGGGATCATAGATCGTTACCTCTAGCGACGAGACTCGCTAGGGCAGCGGAAGAAGAGTTGATGAGTGCGTCCTCGATCGGCTCCGCTCAGCTCCGTCCGTTCGTCGGCGATGAAGACGACGTAGTCCGACGATCTCCACGGGAGAAGATCAGCACCACAGTAGCAGCGATGCCTCCATGGTATCCACACGTATAGGGACGGGATCACCTCACGCCGATATGCTAGTACCACGTGGGAGATTAGGGGAGAGCCGACCACAATCGGTGTATCTAGGAGAGGTGGCGGCTAGGGTTAGGTCGAAGCAACAGCAGCGACCACAACAACAGCAACATCCAACCACGCGAACAGCCAACAGCCTTTTCGTCCTAGCCTCTCCTCTCCTTATATAGTGCCCTCTCATAGGCCTTTAATCAGTATTAAAGCCCAACAGATCTAATCTGTTCGTCTGGCTCAGAAGTTCTGGTCCAGATCCGAAACTTCTGAAAATAACCTTCTGTACGAATTTATTTCAGTCCGGAAGTTCCGGTCCAACCGGAACTTTCGGACCCAGCACTTCCCGTCCAACCGGAACTTCCGAAAATTACATTCTGTATCAAATTTATTTTGACCTAGAACTTTCGGGTCACACCCGGAATTTCTGGTTCATCTAGAATACTCTTTTAGGCAGGCCCGGAAGTTCCGGTTCCTCTAGAAACCAAAACTGGGGCTGGCCCAAAACTTTCGATCGAACTAGAACTTTCGGATGTTCTAGAACCCGAAACTTCCGGCCTCAAGCCAGAATTTCTGGTTCCCCCAGAATTCTCTTGGGCATATTTTCATCAATCTCCCACTTGCACAAGAGCCAATTCTTGCAAGCTTTAAATCGAATCCCTTAAGCGTGTGACCCGATAGATTCGTATGCAAACGGCCGCTACCCGGAAACCTTTTCTGGATCGCTGATCAATAGTGGTACCTAGCAACACATATTGACCTCCGAAAGCATACAAAATCAAAATCATATTTTCTGAACCTTGATATACTCACGCACCAATCCCTTTACCACACAATATCAGTCAAGCTCAAGGCGAGATTCGTGCCACCCTTGTGATAGCTCGATAGTTCACTTGATCAAGTAGTGGATTAATCATGATTAACTCTTTAATCATAGTGGCATGGCCATGCACTTTTCTAATTCAACTATCTCGAGGGGCCTAGAGACATCTCTCCTATTATTTAGGAGGGGTAAATTCCATCTTGACCGCTCACATCCCACGACATGTTTCATAACACACCCGAAAGCAACCTTTATAATTACCCAATTACGAAATAGCGTTTGGAAGCCCCTAAGTGTGCTACTACACATTCTGGAATCAATGATGATCTCAGGTCAAAGGATTCTGTAGGTATACTATTTAAGATGACAACTGATAGCACATCATGAATAACAATCCCAGCAGTATCTCAAGATGAGTCTATCTAACTCTATGTTCACTAACATGAGTCCACATCACTGATTTAACATCTCCATGTCTATGATCCACGAAACATGATCATCAATCAGACAGATATGCTAATCTATAAATCATCATTGTCCCACATGACGATATGAGATTAGCGATCATTTAGGATAACATCACTATAAAACAAAGAGTTTCACAAACAAGTCACATACTTACTGATCAATGTAAATGCTAATTATTCAAGGAACAAGATAACCAATTATCCATAATACATCAGCATAGATACGACTCCTTCTCTCACATACACTAGACTCTATCACACAAGTATCTAATACCCACAGAGCTCAAGTGCGCCTTATGCCTGGGCTACAAGAGAGGTTTTGTCAACGGATCGGCAACGTTTGAATCTGTGCGCACCTTGCATATCTTTATATCACCTCTATCTATAATCTCTCGGATGAGGTGATAGCGCCGCAGTATGTGGTTGGACTTCTGGTGTGACCTAGGCTCCTTGGCTTGCGCAATGGCACCACTATTATCACAATAGAGGTCTACTGGACTGGACGCACTAGGGACAACTCCTAGCTCAGAAACAAAATTTCTGATCTAAACAGCCTCCTTCGTAGCTTCACAAGCTGCAATGTACTCGGCCTCTATTGTTGAATCTACAACCGTTTCTTGCTTGAAACTTTTCTAACTCACTGCGCCTCTATTAAGGCAAAACACAAATCCAGATTGCGATCATGAATCGTCCTTGTCGTTTTGGAAACTAGCGTCGGTGTAACCATTTACAACGAGCTCCTCCTCACCTAATAGACTAGGAATATATCCTCAGTTCTTCTCAAGTACTTAAGGATACTCTTTACTATCGCCCAGGGACTTTCACTCGGGTTTGATTGGTATCTACTCGTAACACTTAGAGCATAAGAAACATCTGGAAAAGTATAAAGCATGGCATACATGATAGACCCAATTGTGGAGGCATACGGGATCGCACTTATCTTTTCTAGCTCATCATGTGTCGAAGGACACTAACTCTTGCTGAGCGTAACACCATGTGACATTAGCAGAAAACATTTCTTAGAATTCTACATATTGAACCGTTTCAATACTTTATCAATGTATATGCTTTGGCTTAATCCAATTAGCCTTCTCGACCTATTTCTATAGATCTTTATGCCCAAAATGTATGCTGCCTCTTCAAGATCTTTCATTGAGAAACTTTTCCTCAACGAAGATTTAACAGTATCAAGTATTGGAATATCATTTTCGATCAACAATATGTCATCTACATATAAGACCAGAAATACAAGTGCGCTCCCACTAGCCTTTTTGTAAATACAAGGCTCTTCTTCGTTCTTGATGAAATCGAACCCTTTGATCACTTCATCAAAACAAAGATTCCAACTCCGAGAAGCTTGCTTCAGCCCATAAATAGATGTTTGCAGCTTGTAAATTTTCCCAGCATTCTTTGGATCGTCAAGACGTTCAGGCTGTGTCATGTACATATCCTCACTTAGGTTTCCATTAAGGAAAGCCGTTTTGACATCCATTTGCCATATCTCATAGTCATAATATATGGCAATTGCTAGGATGATCCGGATAGACTTTAGCATTATGACGGGCGAAAACGTTTCATCATAATCAACACCTTGAATCTGCCTAACCTTTTGCCACCAATCATGCCTTATAGATGTGAACATTTCCATCAACGTCTATCTTTTTCTTAAAAATCTATTTACACTGAATAGTTTTTACACCATCAGGTGGATTGACCAAGTTCCAAACTTGATTCTCTCGCATTGATTCTAACTCGGATCTTATGGCTCCAAGCCATTTCTCAGAGTCTGGTTCTATCACCGCTTCCGAATAGGTCTTAGGTTCATCATTGTCCAACAATGTCACGCTACCCAGTGGTTAAAAATGCAAACCGTTCGGGCGCACGACTCAACCTTTCCGACTGATGTGGGGCTAGTGTCTCGACAACAGGTTCTACAACGTCTTGCACATCGAGTTGTGGTTCAGTAGGAGCTAAAACACTTTCTTGTGGTTCCCAAACTTCTTCGAGTCACATCGTGCTCCCACTAACCCCTTTCAAGAGAAACTCTTTCTCAAGAGAAACACCATTTCAGATGACAAACACTTTGCATTCTTCCCCATTATAGAACTAATATCCTTTGGTTTCCCTAGGATACCCCACAAAAAAGCATTTATCAGATTTGGGAGTGAGCTTGTCAGATGTCAAACGTTTTACATAGGCCTCATAACCCCATATCTTTAGAAAAGACAACCTGGGACGCTTCCCAGTCTATATTTCATATGGCATGCTCTCTACAGATTTAGGTAAAACCCTGTTTAATGTGAAAGTAGCAGTTTCTAGAGCAAATCCCCAAAAAAAGACAATAGAAGATCAGATTAACTCATCATTAACCGGACCATGTCTAACAAAGTTCGGTTCCTCCGCTCAAAAGTCCATTCCATTGAGGCGTGCCTGGTGGAGTCAGCTGTGGAACAATTCAACACCGCTTTAGGTGATCAATAAACTCATGGCTTAAATATTCACCTCCACGATCCGATCGCAGAAATTTAATTGTCTTGCCTGTATGATTTTGTACCTTATTCTGGAACTCGTTGAACTTTTTAAAAGATTTTGACTTATACCTCATTACGTAGATGTAACCAAATCTACTAAAGTCATCGATTAAAGTAATAAAGTACTGAAAACCACATCTGATCGTAAAACTCATTGATCCACATACATCAGTATGTGCAATGGTCAACAATTCATTTGCCCTCTCACTTTGACCAGTAAAAGGCGTCTTAGTCATTTTGCCAAGTAAACAAGACTCATATGTGTCAAATGATTTGAAATCAAATGACTCCAAAAACCCATCTTTATGGAGCTTCTGCATGCGTTTCTCATTTATATGACCTAAACGACAATGTCAAACATAGGTGGGATTCAAATCATTATGCCGAGGCCTTTTCGAATTAATGTTATAAACATGTGTATCCTCAAGATTCAAAATATATAAGCCATTCAATAATAGACAAACACCATAGAACATACCATCCGAAAATATCGAACAACACTTATTCTTTATTACGAATTCAAAACCGTCTTCCTCTAAACATGATGAAGAGATAATGTTTCTGCCCAAGGCCAGAATAAAATAATAATTATTCAATTCCAAAACTAATCCTGAGGGTAGCGACAGAGAATAAACGCCGATGGCCAACGCAGCAACTGTTGCACCATTGCCGACATGGACATCAAATTCACCTCTTGCACACTTTCTTGTCCAATTCAGTCCCTGTAATGATTTGCAAGTATGAATCATTGATCCAGTATCAAATACCCATGAATCACTTGAACGAGTAGCAAGTTTAATTTTAATAACATTTATACCTGAAGTAGAAGTCACACATCTCTTTTTTTTCTTGAGTTCTTCCAAGTACAACTTGCAATTCCTCCACTAATAACTAGTCTTATTGCAGTGGTGGCAGGTGTCAGAAGTAGCAGGGCCAGTCTTGGACTTTTCAGCTGGTTTAGACTTAGAGCTCGAGATCATATCTGAAGCTTTAGCCTTTCCCTTGTGTTTTCTCTTCTTGCTATCCTTCTGAACCATCATCACATGACTAGAATTTTTTTAATGCTATCCTCAGCAGTCTTTAGCATCCTATGTAATTCAGCCATGCTTTTCTCCATGCTGTTCATATAAAAATTCAAAATAAACGGCTCGAAGCTCACAGGGAGCGACTGGAGAATCACATCCGTGGCCAACTCTTGGTCAAGGGGAAAACCAAGTTTTTCTAGGCTCTCAATGTAACCAATCATCTTGATCATATAAGTACTGACTGGGCTGTCTTCCACCAACCTACACGCAAACAAAGACTTTGAGATGTTGTACCTCTCAGTCCGTGCTTGATTCTCAAACATGCCTTTAAGTCCCACGATCATATCGTAGGCATCCATATCCTTATATTGCTTCTGAAGCTCATAGGATATACAGGCAAGCATGAGACAGTTGACATCAACTGAATCATTGGCGTGCTTATCATAAGCTCACCTATCCATGGCAGATGTATTATCATTTGGTTCATCAGGATGTGGCTCTTCTAGAACATATTCATTTTTCTCTTGTTTGAGAACAATTCTCAAGTTTCTATACCAGTCAATAAAGTTTATTTCAGAAAGCTTTTTCTTTTTAAGAATTGATCGTAGATTAAAAATGGAAGTGTTCTTAGCAGTAGGTGCCATGATGTACAACAAAAATACAAGGTTTAGCACTATACTATGTGAATCTTCTATCAAATAAAAGATGCTCCACTACATGATATACAATCGTTTTCCCTCTTACGACATGTGGTGGGATAAGATCCATATTCAACTAACTCCTAGTGAGCTTTGACATCACTGCTAGAAGATTAGTGACATAGGTAAGCAACAACTTGCTAATCACATCCTATGTGACTCTTGTTCGTTGGGGTGGCATCCAATGCCTCGACGCCCAACTCCATGCCCCAAAGCCCAAAACCGTTTTGATAGCTTTGTTAAGCAAACCAATACTATACAGTGGTTGTCCGACAACCACCCTAACTGGTTAAGATAAAAGATGGCACCTTGCTTTGGTAGACCCACCATATAATGATCAAAACCTTTGTAGGTGCAGCTATTGGAAAGGACATCAAAGTTCTTAATTTTTTGAGGGAAACTGTTCTAACATGGTAACGATGCCTACCACACATAAAACATGATAGAATAGTATGATAGGAACATAAGTAAACATCATAAGCAATCATATGTACTGTGACATAGTATGGCCATTCTCACATGGTGATCTCTATCTCCATGGTTCCTGTCCTTCGGGTCATCACGCTTCAAGCCTCCATGAACTTATATCAGTCTATTATAGCTAATAGCACTATACTAATTACATGAGCAGAAGCATCACCCTTGAACGGAGTACCATCGAAGGTAGTCATGGTATGTCGTAGGGTCATAGTCATCCTCCTCCTCATCTAGGTCCTCCAGTGCACCCTCCCACTTGGCGACCCATGGCTGCATCCTAACATCCCATGGAATGCCGCTAGGTACTCCTTTCCGTGTGTTCCTGCAGCAAACAAGTGTAAATTAAGGTTTACAATGGTAGATAACAGCAAAACGTGATGCGCATGTTCGTATGTACGTGTGCAGGAGCTCACCGGTACATCTAGGCAGGCACCTGGGCCTGTATAGGACACGGGAAGTGCTACGCTCATCCAAATTATCGACAGACGTGGTGGGCAGCATATCCCTCGATCATGACATTGAATACGAGGCATCTACGTGTCCTCCAGTATGCCACGTCCCACAAGCACAGGCGAAGAGCCTTTTAGACATGCGCCAGATGACCTCGCCTGGTATGTAAGTGTTGGGTTATGAGGAGGCTACGCTAGCGCTTAATTTCAAAAATTTACCCCGTTAGCCCAAGAACCATGCGTGCAATGGGATCATGGATCGTTACCTCAAGCCTCGAGACGTGCTCGGGCAGCGGAAGTGGAGTCGATGAAGCACGTCCTCGATTTGCTCCTCACAGCTCCATCCGTTTGTCGGCGACGAAGTCGGCGTAATTCGGCGTTCTCCAAGGAAGAAGAACAGCACCGATGCAGCAACGGTGCCTCTACGATATCCACACGTACAGGGACGGGATCACCTCGCGCTAGCGTGCTAGCACCACTCGCGAGATCCAGAAGATCAATCACAACACTTGTGATCGTGGAGAGAGGAGAGGTGGCGGCTAGGGTTAGGGTGAAGTAGCAATGACCAGTAGCCTGTTCGTGCTTGCCCCACCTCTCTTTATATAGTGCCCTATCATGGGCCTTTAATCTGTATTAAAGCCCAATAGATCTAATCTGTTCGCCTGGCCAAAAACTTCCAGCTATAGCCAGAACTTCCGGAAATGACCTTCTGTAGCGAATTAATTCTCGACCCGAAACTTCTGGTCCAACCAGAACTTTAGGTTCGTCCAGAACCCAGAACTTCCTGCTACAGCCAGAACTTCCGGTTCATCTAGAAAATCGAATACCGGGGCTGGCCCAAAACTTCTGGTTCTACCAGAACTTTCAGATGCTCCAGAACCCGGAACTTTCGGCTACAGCCGGTACTTCCGGTTCCCTCAGAATTTTCTTGGGCACAATTCCATCAATCTTCCACTTGCACAAGAACCAATTCTTTAGAAGATTTTAATTCCATCCCCTTAAGCGTGCGACCCGATAGGTTCATACGTAAACGGTCGCTATCCGAAAACCATTTCTGGATCGCCGATCAATAGTGGTACCTAGCAGCATATATTAACCCCTGAAAGCATACAAAGTCAAAATCATACTTTCTGAACCTTGATATAACCAAGCATCAATCCCTTTACCACACGACATCAGTCAAGCTCAAGGCGAGATTCGTGCCACTCTTGTTGGTAGCTCGACACTTCACTCGATCAAGTAGTGGATTCAATCATGATCAACTATTTGATCATAGTGGCATGGCCATGCACTTTCCAATCCGACTACCTTGAGGGGCCCAAAGACGTCTCTCCCGTTATGTAGGAGGGATAAATTCTATCTTGACTGCTCACATCCCACGATATGTTTTATGACACACTCGAAAGTAACCTTTATAACTACCCTGTTACAGAATAGTGTTTAGAAGCCCCTAAGTGTGCTACTGCATATTCTAGAATCAATGATGATCTTAGGTCTATGGATTCTGCAGGTACACCATTTAAGATGACAACTGATGGCACATATAAAATAATAATCCCAACAGTATCTCAAAGTGGGTCTATCCAACTCCATGTTCACCAACATGAGTCCACATCATTGATTTGACATCTCCATATCTACGATTTGTGAAACATGATCATCAATCAGACAGATGTGCTAATCTATGAATCATCACTGTCCCACATGACGATATGAGATTAGGGATCATTTAGAACAACATCATAACACAAAGAGTCTCACAAACAAGTCATCAACTTGCTGATCAATGTAAAATACATTTATTCAAGGAACAAGATAACAAATTATCTAAATGTACATCAGCATAGACAAATTAACTTCTTCTCACATACACTCGACTCACTCACGTAAGTATTTAATACCCATAAAGCTCAAGTGCGCCTCATGTTTGGGTTGTGAGAGAGGCTTCGTCAAAGGATCAGCTAGGTTCAAATTCGTGTGCACCTTGCATATCTTCACATCACCTCTATCTATAATCTCACGGATCAGGTGATAGCGCCGCAGTATGTGCTTCGACTTCTGATGCGACCTAGGCTCCTTAGCTTGCGCAATGGCACCACTATTATCACAATAGAGGTCCACTGGATTGGATGCACTAGGGACAACACCTAACTCAGAAACAAACTTTCTGATCCAAACTGGCTCCTTTGTAGCTTCCGAAGCTGTAATATACTCGGCTTCTGACATTGAATCTGCAACCGTTTCTTGCTTAGAACTCTTCCAACTCACTATGCCTCCATTGAGGAAGAACACAAATCCAGACTGCGATCGTGAATCATCCTTATCGGTCTAGAAGCTGGCAACGGTGTAACCATTTACAATGAGCTCCTCCTCGCCTCCATAGACCAGGAACATATCCTTAGTTCTTCTCAAGTACTTAAGGATACTTTTTACTACCGTCCAGTGACTTTCACCCGAGTTTGACTGATATCTGCTCATAACACTTAGAGCATAAGAAACATCTGGGCGTGTACAAAGCATGGCATACATGATGGATCTGATTGCGGAGGCATACGGGATCGTACTCATTTTCTCTAGCTCGTTAGGTGTCGAAGGACACTGACTCTTGCTGAGAGAAATACCATGTGACCCAAACGACAATGCAAGACATAGGTGGGATTCAAATCATTGAGTTGATCTTTCTTTGTATTAATATTATAAACATGTGTATCCTCAAGATTCAGAATATATAAGCCATTCAACAATGGACAAACACCATAGAGCATACCATTCAAAAATATCGAACAACACTAGTTATTTATTATGAATTCAAAACCGTCTTTCTCTAAACATGACGAAGAGATAGTGTTTCTGCCCAAGGCGGGAATAAAATAACAATTATTTAACTCCAAAACTAATCCTGAGGGTAGCGACAAAGAATAAACACCGACGGCCAACGCAGCAACTTTTGCAGCATTGCCGACACGAACATCCAATTCGCCTCTTGCGCACTTCCTAGTCCTTTTTAGCCCCTGCATTGATTTGTAAGTGTGAATCATTGATCCGATATCAAATACCCATGTATCACTTAGACGAGTAGCAAGATAAATTTTAATAACATTTATACCTGAAGCGGAAGTCACACTTCTCTTCTTTTTCTTTTGTTCTTCCAAGTACAACTTGCAATTGCTCCACCAATGGCCAGGCTTATAGCAGTGGTGGCAAGTGTCAGAGCTAGCAGGGTTCGACTTGGACTTTCCAGCCGAATTAGACTTAGAGCTCGAGATCGCTTCTAGAGCTTTAGCCTTTCCCTTACACTTTCTCTTCTTAGTCTCCTTTTGAACAATCATCACATGACTAGGATTTTTCTTAAGGCTTTCCTCGGCTGTCTTGAGCATCCCATGCAATTCAGCCAATGTTTTCTTCATGCCATTTATATGAAAATTTATGATAAACGGCTCGAAACTCGCAGGGAGCAACTGAAGAATCACATCTGTGGCCAAATTATTATCAAGTTTAGAGCCAAGCTTCTCCAGGTTCTCAACGTAACCAATCATCTTGATCACATGTGGACTCACTGGACTGCCTTCCACCAACCTACACGCAAATAAGGACTTTGAGACATTATACCTCTCAGTCCGTGCTTAGTTCTCAAACATGCCCTTCAGCCCCACGATCATATCGTAGGCATCTCTGTCCTCATATTGCTTCTAAAGCTCAGAGGACATGCAGGCAAGCATGAGACAGTTGACATCAACTGAATCACTGGCGTGCTTCTCATAAGCCTGTCTTTCAGTAAGTGGTGTATCATCCGTTGGTTCATCAGGATGGGGTTCCTCTAGAACATAATCATTTTTCTCCTGTTTGAGAACAATTCTCAAATTCCTGTACCAGTCTATAAAATTTATTCCAGACAATTTTTTCCTTTCAAGGATGGATCTCATATTAAAAACGGAAGTGTTCTTTGCAGTAGGTGCCATGATCTACAACAACAATGCAAGGTTCAGCACTATGCTACGTTAATCTTCTATCAAATAAAAGATATGCCACAATATGTAAAATGATCGCTTTCCCTCTAACGACACATTGTGGGACAAGATCCATATTCATCTAACTCCTAGTGAGCTTTGGCATCGCTGCTAGAAGATTAGTGACATAGGTAAGCAACACTTTGCTAATCACATCTCTATATGACTCTTGTTCGTTGGGGTAGCATCCAATGCTTGACTCCCAACTCTATGCCCCAAAGCCCAAAACCGTTTTGATAGCTTTGTTAAGCAAACCAATACTATGCATGTGGTGTCCGACACCACCCTAACTGATTGAGATAAAAGATGGCACCCTGCTTTGGTAGACCCACCATATAATGATCATAACCTTTGTAGGTGCAGCTATTGGAAAGAGCATCAATACTTAATTTTCTGAGGAAAACTATTCTAACATGGTAACAATGCCTACCGCACACAGAACATGAAAGAATAGTATGACAGGAACATAAGTAAACATCACAGACAATCATTTAACTGTGACATAGTATGGCCCTCTTACATGGCGATCTCCATCTTCATGGTTCCTGTCCATCGGGTCATCACGCTTCAGGCCTCCATGAACCTGTATTAGCCTATTACATCTAATAGCACTATACTAATTACATGAGCTAAAACATCACATGTCGATGCGCAGGTCGTACAATATTTGAACAACCTTGGGCTGTAATCAATCATGATGCGCAGGCCATGTTATTACACGCGAGTATCATATACTTTGCAAGGCCATACCAGTCACAACATTCTCTGCAAAAACAAGTTAGGCGGAGACTATGCGCAACTAAAAACAGACCCAGAACTTCTGGCTCAGCCGGAACATCCGGTCGAAGGGACTGGAACTTTTGACTCAGGG
Source organism: Zizania latifolia (assembly GCA_000418225.1). Lineage (NCBI taxonomy): Eukaryota > Viridiplantae > Streptophyta > Magnoliopsida > Poales > Poaceae > Zizania > Zizania latifolia. The sequence continues at coordinate 434,422 of KE372126.1, read as the reverse complement.
CCAGAACTTCCGAAATCAACCTTCTGACTCGAATTTATTTTTGGCCCAGAAGTTCCGAGTCACACCCAAAACTTCTGAAAATAATCTTCTGTACGGAATTTATTTCTGTCCGAAACTTCCAGACCCGGAACTTCCGAAAATAACATTCTGTATCGAAAATTATTTTGGCCCGGAACTTCCGGTCCAACCGGAACTTCCGGAAATCCGACGACAAAAACAATAGATCCAATCTATTTCCATCACATATCACCATATGTGATCAATCCAGATCGAACACTACGCACGTAGGCTCTGATACCACTGTTAGGTTATGGGGAGGCTACGCTAGCGCTTAATTTCAAAAGTTTACCCCGTTATCCTAAGAACCATGCGTGCAATGGGATCATGGATCGTTACCTCAAGCCTCGAGACGCGCTCGGGCAGCGGAGGTAGAGTCGATGAAGCGCATCCTCGATCTGCTCCTCACAGCTCCGTCCGTTCATCGGTGACGAAGTCGGTGTTCTCCAAGGAAAAAGAACAGCACCGATGCAGCAACGGTGCCTCTATGGTATCCACACGTACATGGACGGGATCACCTGGCACCAATATGCTAGCACCACTCGCGAGATCCGGAAGATCAATCACAACACTTGTGATCGTGGAGAGAGGAGAGGTGGTGGCTAGGGTTAGGGTGAAGTAGCAATGACCAGCAGCCTGTTCGTGCTTGCCTCACCTCTCTTTATATAGTGTCCTGTCATGGGCCTTTAATCTGTATTAAAGCCCAACAGATCTAATCTGTTTGCCTAGCCCAGAACTTCTAGCTATAGCCAGAACTTTCGGACCCCAGAACTTTCGGCTACAGCTAGAACTTCTAAAAATGACCTTCTGTATCGAATTAATTCTCGACCCGGAACTTTTGGTCCAACCAGAACTTCTGGTTCGTCCAGAACCCAGAACTTCTGGCTATAGCCAGATCTTCTGGTTCATCCAGAAAATCGAATACCGGGGCTGGCCCAGAACTTCTGGTTCTACCAGAACTTCCGGATGCTCCAGAACCCGGAACTTTCGGCTATAGCCGGAACTTCCGGTTCTCCTGGAATTTTCTTGGGCACAATTCCATCAGTAAGGTCTCCAACGAAAGTCATGCGCCTGAATGTTGTCGAGCTGCACCATGTAGTCTGGGTAGGAGAGGTGGGTCTAAGAGTGGGCCCAAGATGACTGCAAAAGAAGAAATATCAGTACGAAATTAATTTTGGTGAATGATTAAGTATAACAAATACTGACCCGTTGTCGACACGAAAGTGTGCCCATAGTCGGTCGGTCGATGTTCTCATCTAGCGGCCCTCCTAGGTATGGTGACATATCAACCTAGGGTCGACCAATCTGCACCCTCTCGTACGACCAGATCTGTATTAATAAGGGACACCCAGTAATGGACGCGCCAGCCGTCCAGCGTCGACATCCATCGCAAAGAGCGCGGTATGTGGCACAAAGTACGGCAGATCCCCATGAGTACTGTGGAACACCATCGTCGGGCGAATCGATGATGGCTCAGGCGAACTGCACCAGGTGCCTATCGACGCTGTCGTGGTGCATGCTGGTAAACATCACCCAGCCGAAAAACCAAAGGAGGTAAGCCTCTAGGTACCGACTAACGGTGTAATCGTCAGCATCGGGGGCTAGGTACTCCTCCTGTCAATGATCAAACGTTAGTATACAGTCACTATGGATAAGTTAATGTTTAATTTTATTATCATGTTAAAACGACATACCTGGTACTGACGCAATCAACTCTGCGTTAGCCCGTGTGTATCCGTAAACTCCTCCACTGCCGCACCATCAGGCTAGATGGGATGGACGCCCGCAAAGCGCGCGAGCATGTCATCGCGTCACTCTATCTGAATATCGTTCGGGACAACTGCTGCTCCTGCTATTAGAAGTCCTAGCAGGTAAGATACATCCTCAAGTGTGATCGTCACCTCCCCCAAAGGCAGGTGGAATGTGTGTGTCTCCGACCTCCATCTGTTGACCCACACCGTGATAAGAGCTCGGTTAAATGGAAACCTGGTGGCTCCATCGACCAATCTAGCCAGAGGGAGTAAGCCAGCACCGCGCAACCTGCATGGAAGATGTTAGTCACATAAGGAGATAAAAATAAAATATAAATGACCATTATGCTTGCTTAACTAACCTGCCAACCCATCGAGGATGGATGCTCTAGAGATACTGCGGTGTCCGGACTCAGAGCGACACTAGATCAGCCTGGTTCGAATCGGTGGATGTGAGTGCTTGTGCCCAATGGTGGCCATCAATCGTAAGGGAGAGAACCTCGTAGGGGCAATCATCGTTACCCGCCATTTGCAGGTTGTAAAATAGACAAATATTATTAGCGCTAAAGATACAACATGTGACAATTGAAGTAAAGTAACTACCATACGTATATCTTAGGGACTATGTATATTGTGTGATGTGCGGTGATATGTATGTCATGTGGGCCCTCGACTGCTTGTGCCGACTTCTGTGCAATTCTTGTACATGTGTCCGGTCATGTTGCACAAAGAGCACTTTTTCTTTTTCTTGCCTGCTTCGGATTCATCCATATCATTCCGAATACGTCATGTTTTTCTTCTTCCCACTTTTGAGTTGACACGTTGGAAATCTAGTACCCAACGACATGCGCCATCTGGCGGAGATGTGAATGAGCTGACAACCCCATATCCTCGGAGTTCACCGCTCCAAGTCTAAAGGATCTTCTCTTTTGTGAAGTATTCAGACAAGTACACCTCGGCATGCATATCAAATGTGGCGCACGCCGCCATAACATGACTGCATGGCTTATTGTACAGAGATGGTTTGTTACAGCTACACCGATAAGTGTTGGTAACGGTGCACTTATGAACAATAACATCTCGATTTGTTCCTCACTGACCTTTGTCTCGACACGTTACCTCGAAACGGAGTTCCTTCGAACTTATCTTGATGGCACGATGCTGGGTTACCTTCTTACTTTTCTCTATGAAGTACTCTGTAATCTTTCTGCAATACAAATAGCGCTCGTCTCTGTGCACCACCAAAGCAGCAGTATGCCGGTCCATGAAGTATCGGGTGGTTCCACGGATTATGCCCTCCATGATACCAACCAAAGGCAAGCATCGCATACCCCGCATGACCCAATTATACATCTCTATAAGATTGGTGGTCATGATGCCATACCTTGCACTGTGAGTATCATAGAGTAGAGACCAATGCTCCCTACTCTCGAATTTAATCCAATCTGAAAAGCAGCGAACTTTTGTCCTCTGCCGTTTGTGGATTGTCTGTTGATCATCAGTGGGCAGAGCACAAAGTGGCTCCAGCTTTGGCTCTGGATCACTTCCAGATTGCTGCCTTGCGGCCTTTTCATGCTTGTATTTTGATGTCAGCTCATCAAGTTTTCTCCACAAGGCCTTGAACTTTCTCTCTTAGTTTTGGCTACACAGTCTCTTGAACAGATTAGTCAATTCTTTATTCGTCTCGAAGTGACGGAAGAAATTCTCACCTAGATGGCGCATACACCATCGATATTGAATGTCCTTCCAAGGATATACCTCTTCTGGATCATGCTTTATATGTTGGACTGCCTTTATAAGTCCAGCATGTCGATCATGCAACACACAAATATTTGACCTACCCTGAAGAACCCCAATGTTCAAGTGCCATAAGAACCACAACCAACTTTCGTAGTTCTCACTTTCCATGAAGCCAAAGGCAATTGGCACAAGCTGGTTGTTGCCGTCAACACCAATAGCGGTCAATATCTGACTCTATACTTCCTAGTTAGAAATGTGCCATCACACAAAAAATGGGACGATAATACTGGAAAGCCCGGATGCAAGCTCCGAGTGTAAAGAAAACTCGATGTAGAATCTTAGCACCCTCCAGGAATATCGCATCTTTCTCTTCGAATGAGAAGTATGTGCCAGGGTTGCGCCTCTTCACCATATCCAGACAGAGTGGCAGGTTATGATATGAGTCCTCGAATGTACCGAACCTCATTTAGAGCGCCTTCTGTTTAGCCCTCCATGCCTTAGAATAGTTGATTGTGTACTGAAACATTCTCTCTGTGGCAAGTATTAAGTCCCGAGGCTCATAACTGAGATTCTCAACAATCTCAGAATATATCACCCCCACAATGTACTTGGCACTTAGATTTTTATGGCTGGTTACAGCTGTATCGACCACGTATGTATGTTGCACAACAATTGAGCATACCCAATGAATTCCCCACTTCGGTTGATGTGCGCGAACTCTCCATGGGCAATCATCCCTCTCACACACAACGTCATACATTGTGCGGTTTGACTTTTTCACTCGAAATGACCGCCGGAGTGACAATGCCCATGCTTTCACGGCATCTTGAACTGCATCTTTGGTAGGATACACCGCATCCTTCTGGACCTTGTTCTGTCCATACTCCCAACGAGTGTCACGGCCCTCACTAATAGCAAGAGCATCAAAATCTTGTGCTTGCCACTCGTTGGGAATTACAATGTCTTCCTCTTCATTGTCATTGTTGCCATCTCCTGCTTCGTCTTCTTTGTCTGAGTTGTCGTTGGCACCCTGCTCGACTAGTTCCTCGAAACCTTGGTCCTCTCTCTCTAGCAAGTTAGGTATGGCCTCTATTTCTCCCCTTCATCAGCTTGCCCTTCAGCAACCCTAGCTATCGTAGACGGGGGAGCATCCCCAGAATGTGGCACTACATCCATCTCGAGGATCACCTCCTGGACTTGGGTACTCTAGCCGACCTCAAATTATACTCCAGACTCAGCAACTTGGTCCAGTGCTGGATCTGGAGTACGAAAGGTACGAGGAGTAAAATAGATAAGCAAAATCCGTTCCCAACCTTGCTCTAGCGCCTTTCTGACATACCCTCTCCACATGGCGGTCAAGGTAATAGGAACCATCTCCCAAAAATACCCTTCGGCCGCATGGCTGTATCGGGCATACAGATACAACTCCCACTGCTCTGTATCCAATCGGAAAATATGATACATCCACCGCTTAACACTTTCAATGCTACGCTCTACCACCCGACTTAAACTATTTTCGGTACATCAAAAACTACTAAGGTTAGCATCTTCATGACCAATAAGTACTTATCCATCTCCGTAGTAAATCCTAAATGATGTTTTATCTGACATGCCTGTAAACATTAAGTTTACACCAACAAAGCTAAATTAAGCAGCAAACAATATCACAAACATAACTACCTTTGTAGTGCGTCAGTACCATTCAACTTCTTTAATTATAGGCGAATTACGTTCAAAGTAGAGCTACATTAAGTCTCAACTATACAAAATATCTAACTTAGTAAAGTATGTTGAAATAGCTGGAACAGCAATGGATGCAGTCACGATCGGGTCTTACGTCAACAAGCTAGCACGCATAAGAAAGCTACACAGAATAAGAAAGTATGTTAAAGTACCTCTAAAGTATCGCTAAAGTATGTTTAAAGTACCTCTAAATTACCCCTAAATTATTTCTAAAGTATGTTTAAATTACCTCTAAAGTACCCCTAAATTATTGTGAAAGTATGTTTAAAGTACATCTAAATTACCCCTAAATTATCGCTAAAGTATATTTAAAGTACCTCTAAATTACCCCTAAATTATCGCTAAAGTATGTTTAAATAACCTCTAAAT
>KE372126.1:364671-426523 GCA_000418225.1 Zizania latifolia | reverse complement strand
CGTGTACCTGAGTCACGCGACAGCTCCGTCGCGGTCGAGTCATCTCCTCCTCTTCTCCTTCATCCTCATCGTCCAATCTTCATCACCCGGTTGACAAGCACTCATCACCTCATGGTTCATACCATGACTCCTCAAGTGCTGATCTAGTTTTGCAATTTTTTAATTCTGTGTACCAACCTTGAAATTTGTTTAAAAAATGTATTATTAAAAAAAATTTCCATGCGCACATGCATTCATCAACCCAGCCAGCTTGCATGCAGCCCACTATTTTGTCCTTTTCTTCACATGTGAGGCTGAATTTTTTTAAAAATAATACATTTTTTATTCAAAATTTCAAATCTGGTACATGGATTTCAGAATTTTCAAAAATAGCCTTCTGTCGATAATTGATGTGCCGATCTAGGCCGATCGGCTCTAGATCGGCATAGATCGACTGGCGTCTAGGTCCTGTTAGCATTTGATCTGCCGATCTAATCCGATTCGGCTTAGATCGACAGATCAACTGTCGACAGGTTGTCTATATAAGGAGGGCCGAAGCCCCCTCACAGCCACCGCGCGCCCAAGCGCCCATTCGCCCCCAAGCCTTCAGGTATGCCGATAGAAGCCTGGATAAGGAGGCCGAATCCTGGATAAAGAGGCTGAATGTCTGCAGATGGTCTGCAGAAGGTCTACCGACTTTCTCATTCTCTATTTTGAAATTTAGTTCTAATGAGATTACAATATCTATTTCACAGGAAATCACACATCTGAAAACAAGCTCGTAAAATGTAAGTGCAGGATATTCAAATGGTGAGCAGATAGTAAAGAGCAAGCAGATAAAGAGGTTCCAATGCACATAACATAATATCCGAAGCTGTTCAAAAGCAATTCAACAGAAACTAGGCGCAATAACTAGTTCAACAAATTATAAATGACATACTCATAGTACGGACGTCAAGTCCTACTGATTTCTCCGTTGTCTCTATTCCCTAGCACGTCTGGCCTGTTTTCTTTCCTCTTTATATCTGAGCTCTTGCTGCCTAAAGTATGCCCTCTGTTGCCTATTCTCTTCACGCCATCTTGTACTCCTTGCTCGCTCATTAGCTTCCCTCTTCCTCGTTTCGTACTCCGAGTGACTTTCTGCCTTTGTGATCCAACCATCCTCATACGTAGGTGATGCTACATCTACCCACCGACGGAATGTGCATCTCCTTACATTTTGCTACCGTAACGGATAGGAAGGTAAGTGTTACAGTAGAAAATTATTCAAAAATAATCCGTGATTTAGTTGTGATCCCTTACCACGAAGTGGTCATGTAGGTTAGGGCACACGAATTCTCTCCTTCCCCTTGATTTCCCTCCAAGTGAGGTTCTTAGCATGCAATGACTACCACAGGCACATGTAGGTCGTTGCCTCCACTCGGGGATTCCTAGAGAATTTGTCATCCAACTTGAACTAGCATGCTCCACCTTTAGACGATGCTCTTCCTTCCTCCTTGTGTACTCCTCCGTAGTCTCGGCTTGTCATATAGGCTCTCTGGTGGATTGTTGCCTTGAATCGTCGATCCATTGGGTGAAATCACACTTCCTTGGATTATCCTATAAGACCAAATAACTGAAGTTACTTACACCAAATTTAGTAATCAATAGACGGATGAACTAATTTAATGTTCTCATGCTCACCACGAAGTTGTCCTCGATGGTAGGACATATAAAGTATCTTCTGCCAGCAGCTCCTTCTGACATTGCGGTCATTACCTGGCAGCAGTATCTGCAGTGACATTTAAGGCGTTGAAGCCATGGCGGCACTCTTATCAGATTGATTCTCCAATCATCTTGCTCGGACTGAGCATGACGCTCGTACTCCTCCTACCTTGCAGCATACTATGTGTTTGTTTCGCTAGGAGAGAACCAACGCCCATCAAAGACCAGCTTCTTAGTATCCACCCACTCAACGAAGCCGCACCTTCTTCTATCCGATTTCATCTGGACGTTTGGGTACCACAACTCCTCCTCAACGTTGGGGCAAAGAAAGTATCTCCTTCCATGAATGTCATGTCATTTTTCTGTCTCTAGTTGGCACCGATGCCCGCAATGGCACAAAGGCCGATCGGTCCACGAAGGGATGAGACAAGCGAAAGGATCTCTCCTTCAGTTTGGATGTTTGGTCCCCCTAAGACTAGTAGAGAAGGAATCCATCTAGCTACACAGAATAAGACATAGTTAGAATGTTTTAGTAAAATACATCGCATCATAATGTAGAAGCAGAAGAAGAAACAATACGTAGAAGCAGGGATACTACCAAGTGCATAATTACAATAGCAAGTGCATAATGACATAGTACGACATACAGTAATAAATGGTTCAGTATAAATCGTCCATCCTCACGATAACAACCGCACACCATACTAAGCACCATGCCTACCCTGAGTGCATGTCGGTCGCTGGTCCGAGTGGGTAAACCTATCTAGCGAACAGCACACCCTAGGCGGCCTAGTGGACTGGTCCTCCGGTACCGGAGTCTATTGGTCCATATGGACTATGATACGCGGGGTCCACGCTAGCTCACCAGTAGTGATACGGATACGGCGTTGTATAAACAATAAGTTATTAGTGATATATGGTAGATTACGATGAAAATCGATGTAAGACTATACAATACTCACCAGGTGTCGCATGTGCTCTATATCCCAATGGCGGCGGTGCGGCATGTCCCGATAGGCCCACCGCCGATGATGGGCGCACCGTCGACGATAGGCCTGGACCGTAGAAGTATTGGTGTGGCGGATATCAAACCTGTGGCTGCATCGGAGGGGGTGCCGGCATCGGAGGGACTGGTTGTGGACGAGGTGGCTGAGGGGCAGTAGCACGAGGATGTGGTCGTGCAGATGTGAGGCTGATAAAAGTGTCGAGCTCATTGAGAGCCACTCGCATTGCCGTCCAGTCCAACGGGTTGTGCACCACACCAACCTCGGTGACCCATCGTTGAACGACCTCATCGATATAGTACCATGCATCCCCACACGTGATCGGACTGCAAAAGAACAAGTCAAATAGCTACATAGTATTAATCATCGAGGATTAAACAATTCATGTACTTACCGACTCATGCTGGGCAACGGCCATCTGAGAAGGATATTCGTGCATCACACTAGGAGCAGGTGGAGGACTAGCGCCTCGTCCTCTGACAAGATGAACCCTGGTATGAACGGAGTACCATCAGAGATAGTCATGGTATGTCGTAGGGTCGTACTCATCCTCCTCCTCGTCTGGGTCCTCCAGCGCACCCTCCCACTGCTCGACTCATGGCTGCATCCTAACCTCCCATGGGATGCCGGTAGCGACTCCCTTTCGCGTGTTCCTCAGCAAACAAGTGTAAACTATGGTTTACAATGGTAGATGACAGCAGAATGTGATAATTAGTTCGTATGTACGTATACAGGAGCTCACCTGTGCATCTAGGCAGGCACTTGGAGCTGTATAGGACACGGGAAGTACTGTGCTCACCCAAACTATCGACAGACATGGTGGACAGCATATCCCTCGATCATGACGTAGAATATGAGGCATCTACGTGTTCTCTAGCATGCCGCGTTCCGCGTGCACAAGGCGGAGAGCCCGTGAGGCGCGCGCCTGATGATGTCACCTGGCAGGTAAGGTCTCTAATGAAAGTTATGCGCCCGAATGTTGTCGAGCTATGCCATGTAGTCTGGGTAGGAGAGGTGGGTCTGAGAGTGGGCCCAAGGTGGCTACAAAAGAGAAAATGTCGATACGAAATTAATTTTGGTGAATGATTAAGTATAACAAATACTGACATGTCGTTGACATCAAAGTGTGCCCATCGTCGGTCGGTCGATGTCCTCGTCTGGCAGCCCCCCTACGTACGGTGCCATGTTAACCTAGGGCCGACCAATCTGCACCCTCTCATATGACTAAATCTGTATCAATAGTGGACACCCAGTAATCGACGTGCTGTTTGTCCGTCGTCGACATCCGTCGCAAAGAGCATGGTATGTGGCGCAAAGGATGGCAGATCCCCATGAGTATTGTGGCACGGCGTCATCTGCCGAATCAGCAATGGCCCGAGCAAACTGTACTAGATGCCTGTCGACGCTGTCACCGTGCATGCTGGTGAACATCACCTAGCTAAAAAGCCAAAGGAGGTAAGCCTCTAGGTGGCGGCTAACGGTGTAATCGTCAGCATTGGCGGCTGGGTGCTCCACCTAATAAAGGACAAATATTAGTATACAGCAAAGGTAAGTTAATATTTAATGTTATTACCGTGTTATAATGACATACCTGGTACTAACGCAACCAACTCTACGTCGGCCCGTATGTGGAGTCAAACTCATAGACTGGCTCACCGTCAGGCAGGATGGGAATGACGCCCACGAAGCACGTGAGTAGGTCAACACACCACTCTGGCTCAACATCATCGGGCACAACTGCTGCTCCTGCTAGTAGAAGTCCTAGCAGGAAAGATACATCCTCTAGCGTAATCGTCACCTCCCCCAAAGGCAGGTGGAATATGTGTGTCTCTAGCCTCCACCTATCGACCCACGCCGTGATAAGAGCTCGGTCGAATGGAAACCTGGTTGCTGCTCCTCGACCAATCTAGCTAGAGGGAGTAAGCCAGCATCATGCAACCTGTATTGAAAAAAATGTTAGTCACATGAAAAAATAAAAATAAAATATTAACTAACATTATGCTTACTTAACTAACCTGTCAACCCATCGAGGATAGATGCTCTAGAGATGCTGCGCTGGCCAGACTCTGAGCGGCATGAGATTTGCCCGGTTCTCCTCATCGGTGGAGGTGAGTGCTCATGCCCAGTGGTGCCCATCGACCGTGAGGGAGAGAAGCTCATAAAGGAAGTCATCGTTACCCGTCATCTGTAGGTTGTAAAATAGACAAAGCTCGTTTGTGACGAAGATACAACCTATGACATAATAGTAAAGTAATTGACATACGTACATCTTGTGGACTATGTACAGTATGTGTTGTGCCATGATTTGTATGTCATGTGGGCCCTCGCCTGCTTGTGCCTGCTCCTGTGCAATTCTTGTATGAGTGTTCGACCATGTTGCACAAAGAGCAAGCCTTTTTTCATCTGCCTGCTTCGGATTCATTCATGTCATTCTGAATGCGCCGTGTCTTTCTTCTTCCCACCTTTGAGTTAGCACGTTGGAAATCTGGTATCCAACGATGTGCGCCATCTGGTGGAGATGTGAATGAGCTGACAACCCCATACCCTCGGAGTTCACCGCTCCAAGTCTAAAGGACCTTCTCCTTTGTGAAGTATTCAGACAAGTACATCCCGGCGGTCATATCAAATGTGGCGCACACCACCATGACATGGCTACATGGCTTGTGGTAGAGAGATGGTTTGTTGTAGGTACACCGACAAGTATCGGTAACGGTGTACTCATGAATAATAATATCCCGATTTGTTCATCTCCGACCTTTGTCTCGACACGTTACCTCGAAACGGAGTTCCTGGGAACTTGTCTTGATGTTACGATGCTGGGTTACCTTCTTACTCTTCTCTATGAAATACTCCGTAATCCTTCTGCAATACAGAAGGCGCTCATCCGTGTGCACCACTAAAGCAGCAGTATGTCGGTCCATAAAGTATCGGGTGGTTCCACGGATAATGCCCTCCACAATACCCACCAAAGACAAGCATCGTATACCCCGCATCACCCAATTGTACACCTCGGAAAGGTTGGTGGTCATGATGCCATACCTTGCGTCATGAGTGTCATACAGTAGAGAACAATGCTCCCTTTTCTCGAATTTAATCCAATCCGAGAAGCAGCGAACTTTCGTCGTCTACCGTTTATGGATTGTCTATTGATTATCAGTGGACAGAGAACAAAGTGGCTCCAGCTCTGGCTCCAGATCACTTCTAGATTGCTGCTTAGCGACCTTATCTTGCTTGTATTTTGATGTCAGCTCATCAAGTTTCCTCCACAAGGCCTTGAACTTTCTCTCTTGGTTTTAGCTACACAGTCTCTTGAACAAATTAGTCAATTCTTTATTCTTTCTGAAGTGACGGAAGAAATTTGCACCTAAATGGCGCATATACCATCGAGACTAAATGTCCTTCTAAGGATATGGCTCCTCTGGATCATACTTTATCTATTGGACCACCTTGATCAGTCCCGCATGTCGGTCATACAACACACAAACATTTAGCCTGCCCTAAAGAACCCCAATGTTCAGGTGCCATAAGAACCACAACCAACTTTCGTAGTTCTCATTTTCCACGAACGCAAAGGCAATTAGCACAACCTGGTTATTAACGTCAACACCAATAGCGGTCAATATCTGACCTCTATACTTTCCAGTAAGAAATATGCCATCCATACAAAGAATGGGACGACAATACTGGAAAGCCCGGATGTATGCACCGAGTGCAAAGAAAACTCGATGTAGAATCTTAGCACCCTCTGGGAATACCGTATCCTTCTCTTCGAACGAATGGTATGTGCTAGGGTTGCACCTCTTCACCATGTCTAGACAGAGAGGTAGGTTATGATATGAGTCCTCGAATGTATCGAACCTCATTTCGAGCGCCTTCTGTTTAGCCCTCCATGCCTTAGAATAGTTAATTATGTACTGAAACCTTCTCTCTATGGCAAGTATTAAGACCCGAGGCTCATAACTGAGATTCTCAACAATCTCAAAATACATCACCCTCACAATATAGATGGCACTTAGATTCCTGTGCCTGGTTATAGATGTATCGACCACGCAAGTATGCTCGACAACAATTGAGCATACCTAATGAATTTCCCACTTCGGTTGATGTGCGCGGACTCTTCATGGACAATCATCCCTCTCGCACACAACGTCATACATTGTGCGGTTTGACTTCTTGACTCAAAATGATCGCCGGAGTGACAAGTGCCCACGCTTTCACGGCATCTTGAATTGCTTCTTTTGTAGGATACATCACATCTTTCTGGACCTCGTTCTGTTCATACTCTCAACGAGTGTTGTAGCCCTCATTAATAGCAAGAGCCCCATAATCTTGTGCTTGCCACTCGTTAGGAATGACAGTGTCTTCGTCTTTGTTGTCATTGTTGCCATCTCCTGCTTTGTCTTCTTTATCTGAGTTGTCGTTGGCACCCTGCTCGACTGCTTTTTCAAAGTTTTGGTCCTCTCCCTTTAGCAAGTTAGGTATGGCCTCTATGTCCTCTCCTTCATCAGCTTGCCCTTCAGCAACCCTAGGTGTCGTAGATGAGGGAGCATCCCTAGAATGTAGCACTACATCCGTCTCGGGGATCACCTCCTAGACTTGGCTACTCTGGCAGACCTCAAATTATACTCTAGACTCAGCAACTTGGTCAGGTGCTGGGTCTAGAGTAGGAAAGGCACGAGGAGTAAAATAGATAAGCAAAATCTGTTTCCAACCTTGCTCTAGCGCCTTTCTGACAAACCCTCTTCACATGGTGGTCGAGGTAACAGGAACCATCTCCCAAAAATACCCTTTGGCCGCACAGCTGCATCGAGCATACACATACAACTCCCACTGCTCTCTATCCAATCGAAAAATATGATACAACCACCGCTTAACATTCTCGATGCTACGCTCCACCACCCGACTTAAACTATTTTTGGTACATTGAAAACTACTAAGGTCAGCACCATGAAGACTAATAAGTACTTGTCCATCTCCATAGTAAATCTTAAATGATGTTCTATCTGACATGCCTATAAACATTCAGTTTAGCGCGACAGTACGATTCCACTTATTTAGCAATAGGTGAATTAACTAAATAGAACTACATTTAATTGTACATATTATATAGAAACAACGCAAAATATGAAATAATATAGTATACAACGAAAATAGAATACAAATAAAACATTACATAAATTTACATCATTAAATTACTACGTGCACAAAGGCTATGTCCGAAGTACCAAAAAGCATTCCATAGCAATGTGTACAACAAATGTAGATTACGTTCAAAGTATCGCTACATTAAGTCTGAACTAAGGAAAATATCTAACAGGGTAAGATATGTTGAAATATCTACAACAGCAATGGATGCAATCACGGTCGAGTCTTACGTCAGTAGGCTAGCACGCGTAACAAAGTTACACAGAATAAGGTATGTTTAAAGTACCTCTAAATTATATCTAAAGTACCCCTAAATTAGCTATAAAGTATGTTTAAAGTACCTTTAAATTATCTCTAAAGTACCTCTAAATTATCTCTAAAGTATGTTTAAAGTACCTCTAAATTATCTCTAAAGTACCCCTAAATTATCTCTAAAGTATGTTTAAAGTACCTCCAAATTATCTCTAAAGTACCCCTAAATTATCTCTAAAGTATATTTAAAGTACCTCTAAATTATCTCTAAAGTACCCCTAAATTATCTTTAAACTATGTTTAAAGTACCTCTAAATTATCTCTAATGTACCCCAGAATTATCTCCAAACTATGTACCACTAAACTACCCTAAACTACCTACCCTACACCTACAACTACCTAAATAAGAGAAGAGAGGGGAGGAGAGGGCATACCTGGAAGGAGGGGGGCCAAATGAGCTGGGGGCACATGGGGTGGCTAGGAGGGGGCTTCGGCCCCCTTATATAGGCAGCCTATCGACAGTTGATCTACCGATCTAGGCCGAATAGATCAAATGCCGACCAGACCTAGATGCTAGCCGATCGGCCTAGATCGGCATACCATATGCCGATCTAGGGCTGATCGGCCTAGATTGGCACACTAATTATCGATAGAATGCTATTTTTGAAAATTCTAAAATCCGCGTACCAGAATTGAAATTTTAAATAAAAATGTATTATTTAAAAAAAATCTATGAGGCTGGTGCATGCTGCTCTTATGCATGCATGCATGCTATACTACATCCACACAAAAAATGCACTTGTCTTTACATCACTCTCTAATATGCCATCATATTTCCATATGCATCATTCTTTATTCCGAATATCTCGTGTGACATCTTTGACCATTAGGATCTCAATTCCTCCTTGAACTTAGTCCTGAAACCTCAGTTTCTCCTAAACTTAGTTTCAGTCTGTCATCGACCATGTTTCACATCAAGAAACACCTGCACATGAATAAACACACCAAACCACGTACGAGCACAAGTCCACGACTTGATCCAAGATTAGTCGATGCAATAACACTCATGAAAAACATCTAATACATGTCATTATGCTAATCACTTTGCAAGCCAATTTCAATATATAAACCAATTTTTCATCACATGATTTCACAATCTCCCCATTGATGAAAACATTGGCAACATGATACAAACATTGAACATTAGCATTTACTTCCACGAGTGCGTATGAATAAAAGGATCAAAACCAGAAAAAAAAAATCCATAACAAAAGATCCAAAAAGATAAAAAATCTTCCTTTTCTTTAAAAAAGAAGAACTTCATGAACTCCATGTGAATGTGCATGTGAATATGCAATGTGTGCAATATGGAAAACTCTCCCCCTTTGACAATGAATTCATCAAGAACACAAAAAGAAAGCAATTTTTAACTTATGTTTTATCATTTTTTATAATGAGCATCATAAATAATACACATATGAGCAAATCTTATCCAATCCATGCTAGAAAATATTTGCACCCAGATATCCATATAAATATAATGTAATCTACGCATAACTAGAAATCAAGTGCAATTAACCGTTTATAGCATGACATGGTCTCCCTTACTTAGGTTCCTCAAAACTTGAAAACATTGATTATTTTGGTTTTGCACTTTATTTGTGCTTAAAAACTGCTAAAAATAGAATATTATACAAAGAGTTAAAACTCCCCCTCAGAACAACCCAATTGGATGAATAATCCCAAGTTCTCCCCGAAGATAAGCAAAACGAGAAGAATCTAAAGGCCTCTTGTGAAAATGTCAGCCCATTGATGTTTAGTATCCACACGAAGGACACATCTCCTTTTTCAACATGATCTCTAAGAAAGTGAAATCTAATATCAATATGCTTTGTTCTAGAATAATGTACGGGGTTCTTAGCAATGCAGATAGCACTATTGTTATCACAGAAAAGTAGAACATTTTCCAAAGTAACACCATAATCTTTAAGAGTAGCTATAATCCAAAGAACTTGAGAGCAACTACTAGCAGCAGCCACATATTCAGATTCAGCAGTAGATTGAGCAACAGAAGATTATTTTCTAGATAACCATGCAATAGTGAATTTTCTAAGAAATAACATGCACCAGAAGTACTCTTTCTATCAATTCAACACCCTCCAAAATCAGCATCAGAAAAAGCTCTCAAACTAATACATGAGGAAGCAGAAAGCCATATACCAAAATCTTTAGTGCCATGAATATACCTCATAATCCTTTTAACAGCTTGTCAATGTGAAGCACGCGGAGAAGCTTGAAAATGAGCACATAAACACACAGCAAATTGTATATCTGGTCTTGAAGCGGTGAGATATAAAAGTGAACCAATCATACTCCTGTACTCCTTTTGATCAACTGGCTCACCATCTTCATCGGGATCAAGTGTTGATGTAGCTCCCATGGGCGTCATAATAGGTTTACAATTTTCCATCCCAAATCGACATAGGAGATCCTTCGTATATTTGCTTTGATGCACAAATGTACCTTCTTTTTTTTGCTTTATTTGTAGTCCCAAAAAGAATATCAATTCTCCCATCATGCTCATCTCAAATTTATTATGTATTTTTTTCTGAAAATTCTGACACTAAAGCATGAGATGAACCACCAAAAATGATATCATCCACATAAATTTGAACGAATAATTGATCATTGCCTTGCTTGAGTACAAAGAGAGTTTTATCAACCTTTCCCATAGAAAACCCTATTTCCAATAAAAAGATTTCAACCTATCATACCATGTTCTAGGTGCTTGTTTTAAACCATACAAAACTTTAGATAATTTAAAGACATGATCTGGATGCTTAGGTTTTTCAAAACCAGGTGGTTGCTTAACATAAACCTCCTCATCTATATAGCCATTCAGAAAAGCACTTTTTACATCCATTTGATAAAGTTTAATGCCTTTAGATGCAGAAAAAGCTAACAAAATTCTAATGGCTTCCAATCTAGCAACAAGAGTAAAAGTTTCATCAAAATCTAAACTATCCATTTATGAAAAACCTTGAGCAATCAACCTAGCTTTATTTCTAACAACAACACCATCTTCACTTTGTTTATTTTTAAACACCCATTTAGTTCCAATTATAGAATGGTCAGGAGGTGGTGAAACAAGTTTTCAAACTTTATTACGTTCAAAATTCTCTAATTCTTCATGCATAGCATTGATCCAAGATTCATCAGTTAATGCATGAGAGACATCTTTAGGTTCAAAAGAAACAACAAAAGCGGAATAAGCGTGTGAGTTAGAATCAATAAACCTAGACCGTGTGATTCGCTCATTAAGATTTCCAATCATTTATTTAGGTGGATGCCTCATTTGAATATATCGAGGAGCAGAAACTTCAGAAACTCCTTGTTCATTTTCAGCTTAAGTAGATGAACTAGCTTGGTGATGTTCAACTATAGCCGAAGTAGTAGGTGTGGCAGAAACGTCAGGTGGAACAACAGTAGGAACATCAATTTCTTCCTCATCCTCATCATTGTCATCCACAAATATGCTCTCCCCCTGAACATATGCACTCGTACCTGCAACACTTGGACTAGTATCTGGACTAGCCTCATCAAAAGTAACTTCACAGGTTTCTATTAGTTTGTTAGTCTCTAAAACAAGAACACGATAGCCACATGAATGAGCAGGATATCCAATAAAAATGCCATCAGTTGATCTAGCTTCAAATTTATCTAAATTTCCATGTTTCAATATAAAGCATTTGCATCCAAACACACGAAAATGAGAAACATTAGGCCTATGTCCAAACCGTAGCTCATAAGGAGTTTTACCAAGCTTTGATCTCAAAAACACATGATTTGAAACATAGCACGCAGTAGATATAGCTTCTACCCAAAACCTCCTAGGAGTTTTAATAGGAGGATAGGTCCCGATCTTCCGATAGGTAAGGATAACTTGGATTGGTGGAGAATCTCGACGTTGACGATCTAAGGCTCCGGTCCGGCGGATCAAAACCTTGCAATCGCTACACCACCGTCTCCGTTGGTTATCAACCACGCAGGGCGCGATTGACCTCGCCACGAAGGCTAGTTCCTGCAAGCGAATCCAAGAACACAAGCAAGAACAGGAAGAACACAAGTCGAATGCCAAATCACAGATGAACTATGTTGAAGTGAGGTTTCACAAACGCCGTTGCAGCAGCCAATCGGTCCGGTGCAAGAGCGGGATCTAAACACACGAGTGTAGATGCAAACAAAGCAAAACCTAAACCCTAATGATGGCTATCGTGAGTATATGGGGCGTGGGCAGCCTGTAGGAGGCGCACACGACTTGGACTATGGGCCAACACGGCCTCCAACTCAGTACAAGGTCCAACTCGGCCCAATTCTGTCATGCAGGACTGTTTCAGTCACACAGGACGACTCGAAACTCCAAATGAGGTGAAACCAACGCCAAAAGATCCGTCTTCTCCTTAGCTTTCCAGAAAGTCCAAGAACGCGCCAATCGGACTTCGTATGAGGAAGTTACGCCCATTTTGGTGCAGGGTGGTTGGTGTAGTCCGAACCAGCGAATTCTTGACTTCAAATCATCCGTGCGACTCTGTCTTCAACTCCAACTCTCCTATTCCATCTCCCATGTTCCTAAGCAACAAAATATCACTAGCATTCAGTAGCATCCCATTCAAACAAATATTAACATAGTTGCTAAGGAAAGAATTAACCTCATGGTTCAAGCGACGGGCACGGGCGCGTGTGATTGGTCCTTGTAATTGAATTGTAGGTGGAGGCTCCATGTGTGTATCATGTGAAGTGATGTCCTCATCAAGTTTGATATTCATCTATTATAGTCCTTGCCATCTCAACCAATGTTCTATTTTTTTCTCTCAACTACACCATTTTGTTGTGGTACATAAGGTGAAGAATATTGATGATCAATTCCTTTTCAGCACAAAAAAGATCAAAGTAAGAGTTTTTAAATTCAGATCCATTGTCACTTCTAATAGCTCTAAGAGATCCTGGGTGATCAAGAGATAATCTAAGCACTAGGGTTCTAAAATGATCAAAGGCTTCATCTTTCAGTGCCATAAAGAAAACCCAAGAATATCTAGTGAAATCATCAACAATCACAAGTACATACCATTTACCACCAAAAGATTGAACACGAGATGGTCCAACAGTGTCAAGATGTAGAAGTTATCCTAGAGCATTTGTCATGACCATGGTTAGAGGTGGATGTGAACCAGCACACATTTTACCATGTCTACAAGAAGAGCAAACAATATCACTATTACCCTTATGCTTAGGCAGGCCACAAATGACATCTAAACCACTAACACGAGTTAAATAATCAAAACCAACATGTCCAAGTCTACGATACCAAAAGAATATATCTTTAGAAATATTGGCAACTAGACATTTAAGCTTATCAGAAGGTGAATTATCAAAGTCAGTTTTAAAAACTTTCCCAAAGCGAGAAATCTTAAAAACAAGATCACTTGAAGCATCTAACACTTTGCATCCATTTTTTTTAAAGCATACCTCAAGATCTTCATCAATCATTTGTAAAACCGAAAGCAAGTTATATTTCAAGTTTTCAACTAGAGCCACATCCTTAAACATAAACTTGTCATTTACCTTTACTATACCTTTTGCCACAATAGACGTTGAAGAAGCATCTCCAAAGGTAACACTTTTAGCTCGAGATGCATGAGTAAGAGAGGAGAACCAATTTTTATCACCAGACATATGACGTGAGCATCCAGAGTCAACTAACCATATGTTCTTCTTCCTTGCGCGTACAACCTATATAGAGACAGAAAATGCCGAGGCTTCATGTCAGGGATATGACCCCGAGGTATTTCCCAAGAGCATTTATGGTGATTGAACAGAACACGGGGTCAGAAAGACAGAGCATTAAATATGACCTGGAGGGGGTCAGACCCGCATGCATCCTAGAAGCAGTCAGCCAAAGGGAGGAGTCCCGACCGCTAGGACTCAGGAGGACCCCCCGACCGAATGACAATAAACTCCAAGACATAACTGTTAAATTAATATAGCAAATAATGCTGTACTTATTAGCCCACAATCCCTAGTGATTTAAATCGCTGTAAAGGGGATTAATGAGCCTGATAAAGCCTAAACGGTAACCCCCGATCCCCATAGTATATAAAGGGGTCGGGGGTACCTCTTGCATGCATGCTTACATAGGCGCACACATGCTTAAGACCTTTTTAGACTCTTTTGCTCATATTTCATACACAGGACTAGGGTTATTATCCTCCGGGAGGCCTGAACCTGTCTAAAATTCCCCTGTCTCACATTCTTAGAGGCAACCATCGAATTCCTAACGTAGAGATCCCCATACACCTAAACTAAAACACCTCTGTAGGTAACCCCATCAAGGACTGCCGCACTTACGCAGCGAGAGTTGGTTTGCTAGGTAGGGGACCTACTCTGTGAATTTCCATTCGGATTCAATGGCCGTTGTTTGCAAGGTTAACACCAAGGTTCCCGTTGGCTCTGTCATCACCCTCGAGAGCCTCACGTTTGTTGGCGACTCTATGTGCTAACTTGTCCTCTCCAACACCTCCATCGGCCAAGCGAGGACATCGCGCACACCTACTGTGCGCCCAACCGCTCAGAGCGTGGCTTGCCACCATAACAAAGTGGCTTTCGCACCGAAACAAGCAGCTCCGCCGACCCATCTCCATCGACTCTCTCGTCGACTACGTCATCTTCTCTACCTCGAGTGGGCATACCATTCAACGACGCCAATTCACCGAGGTCTTCCCGGCGTGATCCAAGAAGAGAAGCGCGCCGATTAGGCCAATGGCACCACCACCGAGCGCTGTCATGGTGCTGACGGCGCCCGTCTCCGACGATGAACCCTCCGATGTCGCCGAGTCAAGCGCCCATCGACGGGAATGCCAATAGCGGAATGCAAACCGTTCCACTCGCCGCTGGGGCAGAGCTTCTGGAGCTGGAGGCTCTCGCCTCAACAACTAGGAGGGCTTCACGGTGGACTTTGAATGTCACACCGTGTATCACACTTCGATGGCAAATCTCATCGCCATCGAGAGGGCACTTTCTGCCCTCTGTGACATGCCTAAGCTCCAGAGGGTCCGGGCGATGACTCAGGCCACCGCCACCCAAATTCTTAATGTGGCACCTCCCAGGCAGTCACCCTCCTCCGACCGCAACACCCCCCGACCATCCAGCCGGTCGTAATGTTCCTGACCGTCCAATCAGTCACAGCATTCCTAACCGAGTGAGCGCCATGGAAGCTCTTACTCGGGAGACGCCCGGGAGATTATCAACCATGTGCACGATGCGCGCAATATCATTTCTCGCCATCGTGGACAACGCGAGCGTGGCGAGATTCACCGCCAGGAGCGGTTCGACCAGAGCCACGGCACTCCGGGGACTGACCGGCGGGACGATCTTGATGCTCACCACAATGGGTTTCTGGCCTTCACCGAGCGACTTCGCCGTGTGGTCTGGTCTAGAGGTTTTCACCCGTTGGGCATTGAGCCCTATGATGGCAAGACCGACCCCTCACAGTGGCTTTGGCTATATTACATGGCCATCCGAGCGGCAAACGGGGACCACAACATGATGGCAAACTATCTTCCTAACATGCTCACACCAGCTGCCATCAGTTGGCTGGCTGGACTCCTAGAGAACTCCATTGACTCCTAGGATCAGCTGTGCGATGTTTTCATCACCAATTATCAAGGCACATGGCAAAGGCTAACCTCTCGGCACGATCTGCGTTAGATACGCTAGAAGAGTAACGAATCCCTTTGGGACTACATTTGTCGGTTCTCCGAGTGGAGGAACACCGTCGCTAGTATCTCCAATGTCGACATCATCTCCATCTTCCAAGACAAGAGGATATTGACAGCCTTGAAGAAGCTCGATTGGCCGTAGTAATCCAATCCGACTGGTACCAGCAAGTACTCCGTCGGTACCATGATCGCAACATCCGCGGTCGGTCATTCTAAGTTGGAGATTTAGTTCTTCGCTGAGTACAGTCTGCGGTCGACGCCCACAAGCTATTGGCTCCATGGGAAGGACCTTTCATCATCGCAAAAGTCACTCGGCTAGGGTCCAATCGGCTTACCAGCGAAGACGGTCAACGCGTTCCTAATTCTTCGAACATCGAGCATCTTCGCTGATTTTATCCATGATGTCTCAAAGTTACGTACGTTCATCTTGGGTTAATAATAATAATAATAATACTTTTTTCTCCAAATTTTTTCTCCAATATTTTGTCTCCCCCGACCCCGAGTGCTTACACCTTTCATCACTTTACCCTAGAGTCTATGATCCGCTCTAGCTCTGGCAATTGGTCGGACGATGCTCCGAACGGTCACCCCGAGTTGGCATTTGTTCCGCTCTACGGGGAGGTATTGTCGACACATTGGTTGTACGCTTGGGGGCTCTTCGAACTCACCTGGTATTTTTGCCTTGCTTTTTGCCTAATCTCTTTTATTATCTTTTTTGACTACTTGTGAAGCCGATCGTTCAATACGCGTGTATGTGGCCTAGTTTCCCTACGCTGCGAACTAAGGCTATACCAATCACTCGGAAAATAAATAGAGATGGTCGGACAGAGCACAATTAAAACCCTAAATGATATTGCATTGCAAATAGAAAATGTCATCTTTACATTACTTTTTGCAACATATCTACATTACTCGGTAGTATTTTCAGGGAAAGCTTCTAAGTCTTGGACGAGCACGCCGGCCGTCTCCTCGACTTCTAAGTAGTATCTTTCTACGTCGGCCTCCTCAACAGTCACTGGCCACCCATCTCGGGTATGATCCAATTCAGTGTATGGGTATAGCGCTCGGACAACCCCGAGCGCATGTGTCGCCACTGACTATATCCACTCCTGAGCTATTGCACGGAGGCATGTGGGAGCACAACGAAGCCGCTCAAAAAGTTCTTCTTTCGACCACTCGGTGGCTCGTTATCGATCATCTTCACGAGCGACTCCGTGCCGACGTGGCAAAAGTCGAACTCCGCCCGAGTACTGCTCAAGCGAGCCTCCAGATCAGCAAATTGGGCGTTCACACGCCGATGCAGCTCTGTAAAAATAACAAGACTGTCAGAATACAAACTTCAGCGTAAAGACTAAAACAAGCGCCGGTCGGCCATACTTTTATACTCACCAACTGCTTCGTCGGTCTTTTTCTTCGCCACGACGGCGATCGCTTTGTCTTCAGTAATCTTCTTCTTTAAAGTGGCAGCCTCAGCTTCAGCCTTCGCCAAGCTTTCTTTTGCCTCATTGGCCTCAGCGAGCGCCACCTCCGCTGACTTTACCGACTGCTCCGCTAAAGCAGTCGTTGTCTCTAGCTGTGCCTCCATGGTTTGGGGGTCTGTTTATCAATCAAATTAGACAGATCACAGCAAAGAGGTGCTAACAGCACAAAGAAGGTGCATGACACTTACCAAAAGACTAGATGTCCAGCTCGGTGTGGAGGATCTCATTGTCCTTCTCCGCTTTCATCCGAGCAGCCTTGGACTCGGCCAGCTGCGCTGTCAGATGTTGGACTCAGGCATTCAGAGCCTCGTAGTCCATATCGTTGGTGGGGCACGCCATATCCATGCATCCAACCAGGCGATTAAGCACGCGCTGCAGCAACAACAAGGTCAGCGGCAAGAATTGAAGAATAACAACACGAAGAATAAGAAGTTTCGACAACTTACGCGGGTAGCACAACCAAGTCGGCTAAGTGCATCGCGGCACTCATCCAGTTCCCGCTGGACATCGTCCATGATGAGAGGACCCCCTGCATCTCCCGCCCTCACCGGTTCAGTCGCTAAAGGCAGCATCTCGACTGCCACTTCTGCTGTGGGCTCAACTATCGGTTGAGCACTAGCTGGCAGAATAGCTACTGACTCAGGTGTAGTCGGTGACCTAGGTGGCCCTGACGTGGCCATGCTAGTAGTCGAGCCAACCACGTCGGTGTACAACATCTTGTGCGTGGTCGGCAGCATCACCTCCACCGTGGTGTCGGTTGAGATCGGCCCCGGAGTCACCGACCCACCAACGTCACCGACTGTAGCTGCGTTGGAATCACCAACATCACCGACCGTAGCTACGTTGGAATCACTGACATTGCCGACCACAACCGCGCTAGGGTCGCCGACTACCGACTGGCCGGCGTCGCCGACCACTGCTCCACTGACGTTGCCGACTACGACAGTGCTGGAGCCACCAACTACCGAGTGGCCGACATCGTCAACCGCCCTAGAGCCACCAGCTACATCCGCGCTAGCATCGCTGACCGCTCTCGAGGGTGCGGTGACACCTCCAGCAGGTGCCACTACCGGCGTCCTACAGACATACACAAATTAAGATAACAATTGGACAAATTTGTATTAACATTTTTAGCACAAGAGATCTTACTAGGCCGATTTCCGGAAAGCACTCATCTTCACCCACCGGTACGTGCCGGATGTTTTCCCCGTCAGTGGAGGGGGTCGAGGAGGTGGCGATGACGATGACGATGAAGACGCCATCACCACCGCAGCAGCAGCCTCTCCCTGAAATGACGACGGCACCTTGGGTTTCCCTTTGGACGCTACCGTCATGCGCGGCTTCTTTGCCGCAGGAGGACAAACTATCTTGTCCTTCCTCTTTGTCCCGACCAGGCCAACAGGCGGGCGATGTCCTTCTGCTCGACCGCTCGGGACAGCTCTGGCAGATGCGCCAACGAGCAGTATGCCTCCCATCCCTGTATTTCCACAAAGTCAGGCCTAGTACCCGACAGGTGATATTGTAAAACAAGCACAAAACAAGCCGACTGCAATGTTTTACCTCCGATCGGGGATTAGTGAGACGATACGACCTCGGAGCGTCGTCGTTGCTGATCACCATATTGGTGGCAAAGAGGTCATGTACCCGCGCTGAAGCCTCCTCCATGGTCAGCCCTCCGAGGACTCACGGGAAGGGTCGGCTCGACCCCCATACTCATACCCCGGCCGCGTCTGACTTTTGCAAGGCTGAACGCGGCGGAGCACAAAGTTGAGGAACACGACGACCCCCGTCAGCTTCTACTCCTGAAGCTTGGCGATCTCCTTGATGAGCTCATCCACCTGAGCCTGGTCATCCAACCCACAACGGTCTAACCAGGTCAGTGCAGTAGCCGGCAGGCGGTCGGTCTCTAGAGAGAGGGTTAGCTCTTGGTTTCCAACATAGAACCATTGAGAGTGCCAGCCCTTGTTTGAAGTTGGAAGGGGGACGGGGATGTACTCGGTAGCCTTCCCATCGCGAAGTTGGATTTTGGTCCCTCCGACCACTTTCTTGCCGTTAGTTTTGAGATAAAAGAAATGGCGAAAGAGGTCAAAATGGACTTCGATGCTAAGATAGGCCTCGTAAAGATTAATGAAGATAGAAATGTGAAGGATGGAGTTTGGATTGAGATTCACTAGAGAAACATCATAGTGATGAAGAAGGCAGCGAAGAAAAGGATGAGCCAGCAAGCCAAGCCCGCAGTGGAAAAAAGACTCAAACACCACCAACTCGTTGGTGTTTGAGGTCGGAAATCTCTCACTGGCCGTCGGACGCCAGAGTGAGAGAGCTTGCGATGGGAGAATACCGGCTTTCTCTAGGAGCTGGATGCACCGATCGGTGGAGACAGACTTCTAGAACTCCTTCGTGTGATCAACAATGGCATTTGTGGACGCCATCGGCACGGACGACGGTGGTGCGAGTGGTTTCAAACTGAACAGACGCCGCGCCTTGCGATAGCACACCACACACTGGCAATGGCTGCCAAAGTGATGGGGAGCCAGCAGAAAAGAAGGCGAGCGCAAGAAAGACGAAGGCAAAGGGCTTGGAAGCAAATGAGAAAGCTTACGGCATAAGGAGCACGAAGGGGATTATTTATAATTGGTGAAGCGATGCCTCAATCCCCTCAACACGCCGAAACTGCCTTGGCAACTGCTCCGAGCGGATCCCACGTCATCATCAACGCCGGATTGCTTCCCCCAACCCGCTCCATCTCACCGTTCAAATTAAAACCGATGGTCAAAGAAGAGAGGTGAACCGATGCTCACGCTCCAATGGACATCTATCCACCAAATCCTTTGAAGATTCTCACTCCCCCCAATTACGCCTGACGCTAATTCGACTCCGCTGGACGCCCGAGACTTAAATGTCTCTTGACCCCGCCTGACGCCAATCTGACTCTGCTAGACTCCCGAGACTTAAATATCTCTCGACTCCGCCTGACGCCAATTCGACTCCGCTGGACGCCCGAGACTTAAATGTCTCTCGACTCCGCCTGACGCCAATCTGACTCCACTAGACGCACAAGACTTAAATGTCTCTCGACTCCAATAGACACCAATCCAACTTCGCTTGACGCCCGAGACTTAAATGTCTCTTGACTCCAATGGACGCCTACTCGCCAGCACACCCAAAACTTAAATGTCTCTTGACTCCAACAGATGTCCGATCGCCAAAACGCCTAGGGGCTCGGACGCTCCTCGCCCCAACAAACATCACACGAGATTTT
Organism: Zizania latifolia; assembly: GCA_000418225.1. Classification (NCBI taxonomy): domain Eukaryota; kingdom Viridiplantae; phylum Streptophyta; class Magnoliopsida; order Poales; family Poaceae; genus Zizania; species Zizania latifolia. Next base: position 405,921 of record KE372126.1, on the reverse strand, counting down.
GGACCTTGAAGCCTGTTCTTCTAACAATCTTTAAGCTCGAGGGCTACACCTAGCAGGTGCACCTAACCGGTGCCCCTGCCAGATAAATAAAAAGAAATCCATCAAGTTGGTGCGTCTTACAGCTTCTCGGCTCTATTCGGATGAACATCGCCTCTCTATCGCAAAGAACTCGGGGGCTCCTGTCGGGGATATGACCCTGCGGTATTTCCCGAGAGCATTTATGGTGATTGGACGGAACACGGGGTCGAGAAGACAGAGCATTAAATACGACCTAGAGGGGGTCGGACCCGCATACATCCCAGAAACAGTCAGCCAAAGGGAGAAGTCCCGACCGCTAGGACTCGGGAGGACCCCCCGACCGTCGGGACTCGGGAAGCCTGTTCAACGACCGGTCTACACCATTAATGGCAATAAACTCTAGGACGTAACTGTCAAATTAATATAGCAAATAATAATGTACTTATTAGCCCACGATCCCTGGTGATTTAAACGGCTATAAAGGGGATTAATGGGCCTGATAAAGCCTAAATGGTAACCCTCGATCCCCGCAGTATATAAAGGGGTCAGGGGTACCTCTTACAGGCATGCTTACATAGGCGCACACACGCTTAAGATCATTTTTAGGCTGTTTTGCTCATATTCCACACATAGGACTAGGGTTATTATCCTCCGGGAGGCCTAAACCTGTCTAAAATTCCCCCATCTCACATTCTTAGAGGCAACCATCGAATTCTGAACGCAGAGATCCTCATACACCTAAACCAAAATACCTCTGTGGGTAACCCCATCGAGGACTGCCACACTTACGCAGCGACACCTCAGTACTAGGGTTAGAAATAAAAATTTATGAATCCAGTACTGAGACACACGATGAAAGCCAGTAGGCACAACACAAGTATTTTTGTGCAAAAATTCTGATTTAACATTATCCATATCCCTCATAACAAAAGAGTATGGCTCGCCAAAATTAGACTTAGCTCTAAACCTTTCTTTTCTTTGTTGTTTAGCTAGTCTAAAACAAAATTCTACATTATGTCCATCTCTACCATAGTAAGTGCAAGTGCACTTAGTTTTATGTTTAACTTGAGAAGTTGAAACTATATTTGCATTCATTGTTTTAGTAGATAACATAATTCCAGCATATCTAAATACCATATTTTTAGGCTCATCACATGTTTCAAATTTTCCACTACCAAGAGATTTAACTACAACAGGAGCATGTGGCTTAGAGTGAATATAAGATCAAAACCTAACCTAGTTTTATGTTTAACAGTACTAGTTTTTTGTCCTAAAATTTGATTCAAACTTTTAGTTCCTATCATTCCTTGCAAATATTCAATACCTTTAAAAAGAATAGGGCAATTATCACAAGAAGTTGATTTATCAACTAAACATACATAATTCTCATTTTTCTCCTTTTCAGCTTTAAGTTGCTCTAAAGTAGAAGCATGCACATCTCTTAGAGAAGTAAATTCAACATAAACTAAGTCACATGATTTGCAAGAATCATCAACATGAACCAATGTTTTAAGTCTAGCAATTTTAGCATTTAAAGACTCAATTAATGTATCATGTTTCTTAATTGTTTTATTTCTTTTCTCTAATAAAGTACCAAGTTTTTCAACCGCACGTACTAAATCATCATAAGAAGGTTCTACCTCATTGTTGCTGTCGCTATCAAGTTTACTGTTGTCGATGGAGCCTTTGGAACTTGCCATTAGACACAACCCAATCAAATTTCGCTTTCCTTTTGGAGTTGCATCATCATCGCTGTCTGTATCCACATCACTCAAATTAACCTGTTCAAGAGCGGAAAGAACACGATGCACCACCTTGCGTTTCAAATAGCCCTTCTTCTTATTGCTCTTAGATGTCTGCTTCTTCTTATCACCTTCAATCTCCTCTTCCTTCTCATCGTCGTCCCTTGCAATCCTTGCTAGAAACTTTGGGCACTTAGGACGAATATGATTAAGTGAGCCACACTCATAACATCTCTGTGGACTAGAATTTCCTTTCCTTTTTGATCTTATATTCTGCAAAGCTTTAGTAAAGCGAGTAGAGAGAAGTGCCAAATCATCTTTCGGAAGTTGTTCTAGCTGTTCATCAGTTAGTGAAGACAAAGAAGACAAATCATAGCTAGATGAAGAAATATCATTGTGCATGTTAGGTTGAGAGACCAAAGCTATTGATTTGTTTCCATGTTTCTAGAAAGAACATCTAATTCATGAGTTTTTAGTTTAGAAAAGCATATCTAATGTAAGTGTACTCATGACAGTTGATTCTTGAATAGAAGTAACTTTCATCTCCCACACAGACATATCTAAAGCACCAAGTAATTGTCTAGCATTAAAAGCATCAGTATATGTAACTCCAACAGCACATAAATTACTAAGAATCTTATTAAATCGTGCAAATAAGTCATCAATAGATTCATCAGGTTTCATCTCAAAGCGCATGTACTCTTTCTTATATATATCTTGGCGTACCTCTTTTACTGTATTTAAACCTTCATGATAATCACATAATGCTTTCCATACCTCATATAAAGACTTGTGATGAAACACACGGTCGAAATCGCTCCTTCCAAGACCTCGGATAATCAAATTTCTTGCCTTACTGTTGTTCTCCACATTTGCTCGAATTGTCCCATTGATTTGATTAGGAATTTCAAAGGGTTCAATCACCTTCTCCTAAATCAGAGAGCCCTGTGCTTGGATATATGCTTCCATCTTTGCCTTCCAATACTGAAAATCAACACCATCGAAAACACAAGGTTTTGTAGAATACCTATCCATTGAAATTTTTCTAAATACCGATTAGAATAAATTAGAAAAAGAACTTGCTCTGATACCACTTGTAGGATCAATTCATACTAAAACAAGCGATCAGAGGGGGGTGAATGATTGCGGAAGATAAAAAAATTAAACGCTTACCTCTTATTACAAAACCTAAAATTAATCACGTTTTTAGTTCTGGAAAAAACTCTGTTTCGTCACTAAATGTGTTATAGATTAAAATTCGTAACTCCGATCGACCTAAAACTTTGTCAGAATAAAGTAGATAAAATCAATCACATCGATCGGACTTCTGGATCAAAAGATATTAACGAAACAAAACTGCTGAACAAAACAGTAACAGAAATTGATTAAGCACTAATTAAACAATTAACGAAAAACCGTATGAAATTTATGGACTAAACTTTCCAGATCAGAACTACGGTGTCTTAGATAGATTTTAACCAAATCAAATCAAACCTAAACCTAGAACCAATGATTTAATCTAAAACCAAAAGCAAGACAAGCACATACAAATTAAACTAAAAAGAACAAGATTACCACACTTAATCATACGAAGATTTCACTTTATTTCCAAGATCAAGAAATTTCCACAGAAATTCTCCATGAAGACAACAAAAACCTAGATTAAACTCTTAATCTCGTGGCTAATCTAATCTGCTAAAAACTAAAAAAAACGAAACAATACTCCTATTTATAGACTCCTAATTGGCCTCCAAATCCCATTTAAAACTGATCTGGCCCAGATCGGACCGAACCAAACAAATTCAGCCTATTTACGCTTGTGCCTGCGCGCGTGCATTCATCAACCCAGCCAGCTTGCATGCAGCCCACTATTTTGTCCTTTTCTTCACATGTCAGGCTGAATTTGTTTTAAAATAATACATTTTTATTCAAAATTTCAAATCTGGTACGTGGATTTTAGAATTTTCAAAAATAGCATTCTGTCGGTAATTGATATGCCGATCTAGGCCGATCGACCTAGATCTGCTGGCGTCCAGGTCCTGTCGACATTTGATCTACCGATCTAGACTGATTCAGTCTAGATTGATAGATCAACTGCCGACAGGTTGTCTATATAGGGGGCCGAAGCCCCCTCAAGTATTCATCTCTAGGATTTCAAACATATTATTTGGAGCTTTCAAGTTTCATGAAATCAATTACTTGTCACCAAGGCAATGTTTGGTTAGATGGATAAAGTTGGATGAGATCATCTCATCTAGTTTTTAGAGTGAATGTAAGTTGTATGGTTCATGAGCGAGCTGAATGAGACCATCTACATGGAAAATATTCTCTTAAGACGCTTGATGGATTGATCTAAAAATTTTACTGGATGGACTCATCTACCCTGTGCCAGCGACTATGCATGTGCCTGCGCTCGAGCCTACGCCCACACCGATGCCAGTGCTTGAGCCCGCACTCCCGCTTGCGCCTCACCGTAGACGCCGACTCCTCCGCCGGCTCCTCCTCACAGCTGATGCTCACGCCTACACTTGTGACAACTCCTCTGCTGACTTCCCATTCTCTGCCATCTCTCCATTCTCCGCTAACACCCCCTCCTCCGTCGGCTCACCTCACCGCCAACGCCCACACCCACACCCACGCCTCACTCTTGGCGCCCGCTGCTCTGCTAGCTCCCCTTTATAGCCGATGCTCGCACCCGTGCCTCACCGTTAGTGCTCGCTCCTTCATTAGTTTCCCCTCCTCCGTCGACTCCCCCTCACCACTGATGTCCATGCCCATGTCTGTGCCCACTCCTCTGTCGGCTCCTCACTGTCGGCTCCCCCTCTTTGCTAGTTTATCCCATCCACCCTCGTCCGTACAACCAAAAAAACTCGAGGATACCATCCACCCAACCAAATAAAAAGAATCATTCCATCCAACAAAAACCGGACCATCCCATCTTATCCACCCTCGCTCTTTAACTAAATGCTACCTAAACACCCCACTACATGTGACCCCACTACAATTGTGTCCACCTCAATTACACCCCCACCTGCTTCAAGCACCACATATTTGTTGTCTCGTATAGTTGGATTCCAAAACATGAACATATGTGGAAGAAACAAAACCACTTTAAAAAAACATGTTTATTATATCCTAAGACTATTAAATGGAGATATTTCATTCTATAATGTTAGTTTTGAAAGAGGTTTTGCTATATCTTCATCGTATGTGTAGATTAAGGTATCTTGACTATTTATAGCTTGAATGTTAATGCTTAATATTGGGCAAGGTTTGCAAAACTGTTTGCAGACCGGTTAACAACCAGTTAACAACAGTGTCTCAACAGTGGTAACCGGTTCGACCGGTTACCACTGTAATTGATCTGGTTTTTACTATTATTTGTCAAGTACAACTAGATCGATTATCGATTATTTGTAACTATCGGTCGACGGTTAGCCAGAAAACTGTGGTTACTTGATAGGTATTGGAACGGCTAGCAAATGCTTGTTGGTCTAAACAAGAGACAGAAAGTGTGTTTGGTTCCTGTATGGTGGGCAGTAACTACGATTTTATTAAGTCTGAACATGGAACGAATGGCAAAGGCTTGTTGGTCCAAATGTCTAATAGTGGCTGATAATTATGGCTTGTTGGTCCAAATGTCCAATAGTGGCCGATAATTATGACTTTGGTAACTCCGTTTTAGAACGGTTGACAAAGGCTTGTTGATCTACCCTAGAAACTGAGGGTGTGTTTGGTTTCCATGAGTGGTGTCTAACTTGGCCTATATCATTGAACTTTTAGATGTGCAATATTGCTATGGTTGGTTACTTGCGTTTGCTTAGCTAGGCCCTCCATAGAATTTGTTTGTTTTAATCTATGTTTTCAAATTTTCCACCAAATTCTTCCAAAAAGGCCCACCCGATGCAGCCTATGTGGGCGAACGCACTCTCGCGCCGGCCATGCTCATGTGAAACGAAATCAAGATCGCCTCCACAGAGCCATTCACACGCTTGGTATGAGCAAATATTTTAAAAAGGTTACAATAGTAAATCACGTAGGCCTTTATTTGGATAGGTCTCAATCCTATACGCCATGAATTCGAACTAAAATCCTAGCCGGTACACATAGATAGCCTTGAGATTGTTGTCCATTTAAACAGATCCACAATAAAAAAATATTAAGTAACAAGTGTACACTATAATAGAAAAACCTATTAGTGATGGGTAATAACCTCTATTAGTGACAAACATATCTTTCGTCACTCTTATCGCGTCAGTGAAGCCAGGTTATTAGTGATGGGTGAACACCCATCACTAAAGGAACAATGTAAATGTCGACCCGTCACTAAAGAGTGTCATGCCGGTGCATCTGTACAAACCCTGTAGTGACGGACCGATATTGACATCCATCATTAAAGGACCCTTTAATGATAAGTTTTTATTTAGACCCGTCACTAATATTATGGTCATATTGTAAAAAATAATTTTTTAGGCTGCATCCTGAATCAAAAGTTAGGATTTGACAGCCAACATTATACATTGCAAAAACAAAACATACATTAAAGAACACTACAACACAATTATGTAGACAATCTCAAATCAAATTAATATCACATATATTAACTTAAAATATCGGAACGTATTTACATAAATAATTCCATAAGGTTCGAATGTGAGAAATGATAATTTACACTACATACATAGTTGCCTCCAGTGCACCATTGTTGATGAAAAGCACATATTGTGCCGACAACTATCTCGTTGACTCGTAGAAAACATCCAAACCCAGCCGTTAGATAACAATGTCTATATTTTGATTTATGCAATGCAATTGAGACTGATGTGCTTCTTGCTACTGTCACTTAGATCTGGGTGGTTTGTTGGTGTAGGTGAGGTGTGATATACTTCTCACAATACTGTCTTAAAAAGTACTGTTATAATAAAATGTGATAGTAGCTAATTAGATGAGGCAAGTGCATATATGTATAGATGTTTGCAATTGTGACATGTGTAAAATGCTTACCATCGACTTTTTCTTGATAATTGTGGGATTGATTGTGTAGATATATAATTGAGTACCGAAGGATAGACCTGTCGAGATGTCTTGCAGAAGAGTCTTCCTTTTTATAGTTACATCTATAGGATTGTCAAAAAACAGATGTTCTTCAATTGGTCGGTGTCGCCTTTTCTAGATTTCTGCTTTCCCTTCTTCTCAACATTCTTAGGAGTCTCACCTGCCATTATAAATAAATAGGTAAGTACAATTACAAAATAGGTATGTATATATAATAAGTAATGTGAGTTCATTATAGATACCGTTATCACTTGTGTCTACTTTTATGGCTTGTGATGTTTTTCTCTTTGCCATAATTATTGAAAATGGTAGCCATGATAGACAATTGGGCTCCCATTGTAAGCACCACGAAGTCCCCTTCTACTAGGGCTACTCGGTTAGCAAATACAGATCACCCTTTTTCTAGGCATAACAAGTTATTGAATAGCAAGTTGCTGATCAATTCAAAGGGAAAAAACCTATTTTTTAAAAGATGCATGTGCAAGTATATAACATCACATAAAAGCACATGCCAATATATTCAAGATTTTTTAGATCTTTGTTGTACAATCTTTCTGGGAATATGATGTAGATCAGTAGATGCCACATTTCTCTTCCTTGTATGTTGTGCATGACTCTAAAATAATACTTAGAAACCCTAGCAATCACAACTGTAGAAACCCTAGCAATAATGAACAGGGAAAGGATCGGCCAACTAGTTACCTTCGGGTGGAGGAGACGATGGCGAGGTTGCGGCGACGAGGATGCATGAGTCAACGACAATGATGAGGAGGTCACGATGAGATTGATGGATGAGGAAGGAGAGGAGGCGACCGACGAAGAAGAGGAGGCGGAGGCGACGAGCAGGACGCGGTAGCGGAGGTGACGAGCAGGACGTGGTAGCGGCGACGACGATGGTGAGGACGAGGGAGCACGGGCACTAGGGTTAGGGTGTGGGTTTGAGCGAAATGATAGCGTGTGTCTGTTCAAGATTTTGCCCGCCCTTTTATACATGTGACAAACATTAGTGATGGGCGGTATCTACCACCTATCACTAATGATCGGCGTGATCATTAGTGACATAAGGTAGATACCGCCCGTCACTAATGCTTTGGCCCTTTAGTGATGGGCCACATTACGACCCATCACTGATAATACAGCTTTACTGACGGGTGTAAAACAGTTCATTACTAAAAGTCTATTACTGATATGCATCATTTATCCGTTAGTAAAGCTTAGTCACTAAAGACTGTTTCTGTGGTAGTGGTATTTGCGAGCAAATAAAACAATGAAAAATGGGAGAAAAGTTACAATATTCATTAGGGAAGGAAGCAAGGACAAATAGGTAATAAAATGCATGAGCTAAGGATAATCTACACATTGGTCGGTGGATAGCTTATTCTAGGTAGTACTTGTGAGGATATAAGTTGAGAAAATTGCTCCAATGCTATGAAGTTAAGATGCTTTTGCTCCTTAATCACAAAGTTTTGGGGCTTGACAGAAATGGCACAAAGTTGTGTGACATAGTCTCTCTTTTATCATAATACCATAAATACCCTCGTCTTCTTCATTTCCTGTTCGCTGTGGGATAGTTTCTTTTCTCTCTTCTCCTTTCTTGCTTCGTGCTCGGCATTGTTCGGCGTGGGATGCCTTCCTCCTCTCTTCTCCTTCATGGCTTCTAGCTCGATGCGGGACAACTTTCTCTTCACTATTTTCCTTCCTGGCTTCCTGCTCAACATTGCTTGACACAAGACAGCGGTGAGCGGCTTGACGCAAAATACTAGTGAGCGAGGGTAGTTGTCAGTCGGTACAGCATGACGATGAGCAAGTGTGGCTATGAGTTAGTAGCAATGAGTCGATGTGGGACATCGGCGAGCAGGGGTGATCGTTGGTTGACAAGGCATGAAAGCGAGTAGGGGTAGCGACCAATCGACAAGGAAATGGTAGGGAGCGATGAGTGGTGATGACACGCTAGTACATCCACTGCCTATGGCGTTGGAGTTAGAGATGACATGCTATGACATGAAGATGAAAGAAAAAGCTCGGGGGTAGTGTTGGGGATGAGACCCTATGTATCTCGGACAAAATATAGGCCTGGCTCGATTATCAATTTGATACTGATAAAATAGGTTGAAATATACTAGTAAAGATATCCTTGTAAATTGGAAACAATCTAGAAATAACTGAGAGTCCAGTTGTAATCCCTACAATATAGGAAACCAAATAGAGATATCACTACCACAAAAACAGTCTTTAGTGACGGAGCTATACTGATGGATAAATGTGTTTGGTTTATGGGGAGGCTACGCTAGTGCTCAATTTCAAAAATTTACCCCGTTAGCCCAGGAACCATGCGTGTAATGGGATCAAGGATCGTTACCTCAAGCCTCGAGACGCGCTCGGGCAGCGGAAGTAGAGTCGATGAAGCGCGTCCTCATGCTGCTCCTCCCGGCTCCGTCCGTTCGTCGACGATCCGGCGATGAAGACAACGCGATCCTATGATCCGGCGATGTCCACGGGAAGAAGATGAGCACCACTATTGGAGTAGTGCCTCCACGGTATCCATATGTCCAGGGACAGGATCACCTCACGCCGGCGTGCTAGCACCACTCGCGAGATCAAGGAAGAGATCGCTACAACCGTGGTAGCAAGGAGAGAGGTGGCGGCTAGGGTTCTCAACTAGGAGCAACAGCAGTAACAACATGTTCGTGTTAGTCCCACCTCTCTTTATATAGTGCCTCATCACGGGCCTTTAATCCATATTAAAGCCCAATAGATCTAATCTGTTTGCCTGGACCGGAACTTCCGGTTCTAACCGAAATTCCGAAAATGACATTCTGTATCGAATTTATTTCGACCCGAAACTTCCGGTCACAACCAGAACTTCCGGTTCGTCCAGGTTCGGAACTTTTGGGTCTCACCCGGAACTTCCGGTTCGTCCACGCAGGTCCAGAACTTCCGGTCCAACCGAAACTTCCGGATCCTCTAGAAAATGAAACTGGGGCTGGCCCAGAACTTCCGGTCTGACCAGAACTTCTGGATGCTCTAGAATCCGGAACTTCTGGCCCTAGACCAGAACTTTCGGTTCCCCCAGAATTCTCTTGGGCACAATTCCATCAATCTCCCACTTGCACAAGAGCCAATTCTTGCAAGCTTTAAAATCCAATCCCCTCAAGCGTGTGACCCGATAGGTTCATATGCAAACGGCCGCTACCCGAAAACCCTTTCCGAATTGCCGATCAATAGCGGTACCTAGCAGCACATATTGACCCCCCGAAAGCATACAAAGTCAAAATCATACTTTCTGAACCTTGATATACTCACGCACCAATCCCTTTACCACACGACATCAGTCAAGCTCAAGACGAGATTCGTGCCACCCTTGTTGATAGGTCGACACTTCACTCAATCAAGTAGTGGATTCAATCATGATCAACTCTTTGATCATAGTGGCATGGCCATGCACTTTCCACTCCGACTACCTCAAGGGGCCTAGAGATGTCTCTCCCGTTATGTAGGAGGGGTAAATTCCATCTTGACCGCTCACATCCCACGACATATTTTGTGACACACCCGAAAGCAACCTTTATAACTACCCTGTTACGGAATAGTGTTTGGAAGCCCCTAAGTGTGCTACTATAAATTCTGGATTCAATCATGATCTCAAGTCTAAGGATTCTATAGGTACACCATTTGAGATGATAACTGATGGCACATATAAGATAACAATCACAGCAGGATCTTAAAGTGGGTCTATCCAACTCCATGTTCACCAACATGAGTCCACATCACTGATTTGACATCTCCATGTATATGATCCGTGAAACTTGATCATCAATCAGACAGATGTGCTAATCTATAAATCATCACTGTCCCACATGACGATAAGAGATTAGGGATCATTTAGAACAACATCATAACACAAAGAGTCTCACAAACAAGTCATCAACTTGCTGATCAATGTAAAAGATATTTATTCAAGGAACAAGATAACCAATTATCCAAATGTACATCAGCATAGACAAAAACAACTTCTTCCCATATATACTCGACTCACTCACGTAAGTATCTAATACCCATAGAGCTCAAGTGCGCCTCATGCTTGGGCTATGAGAGAGACTTCGTCAACGGATCTGTAATGTTCAAATCCGTGTGCACCTTTCATATCTTCACATCACCTCTATCTATAATCTCACGGATTAGGTGATAGCGCCGAAGTATGTGTTTGGACTTCTAGTGCGACCTAGGCTCCTTAGATTGCGCAATGGCACCACTATTATCATAATAGAGGTCCACTGGACTGGACGCACTAGGGACAACACCCAGCTCAGAAACAAACTTTCTGATCCAAACTGCCTCCTTTGCAGCTTCTGAAGCTGCAATGTACTCGGCCTTAGTTGTTGAATCTGCAACCGTTTCTTGCTTAGAACTCTTCTAACTCACTGCACCTCCATTGAGGCAGAACACATATCCAGATTGTGATCGTGAATCATCATTGTCAGTTTGGAAGCTGACATCGGTGTAACTATTTACAACGAGCTCCTCCTCACCTCCATAAACCAGGAACATATCTTCAGTTCTTCTCAAGTACTTAAGGATACTCTTTACTACAGCCCAGTGACTTTCACCCGGGTTTGACTGATATCTGCTCGTAACACTAGAGCATAAGAAACATCTAGACGTGTACAAAGCATGGCATACATGATGGATCCGATTGCGGAGGCATATGGGATCGCACTCATCTTCTTCAGCCTATCAGGTGTCGAAGGACACTGACTCTTGCTGAGAGAAATACCATGTGACATTGGCAGAAAACCATTCTTAAAATTCTGCATATTGAACCGTTTCAATACCTTGTCAATGTACATGCTTTGACTTAATCTAATTAGCCTTCTCGACCCATCTCTATAGATCTTTATGCCCAAAATATATGCTGCATCTCCAAGATCTTTCATTGAGAAACTTTTTCTCAACGAAGCCTTGACAGCTTCTAGCATAGGAATATCATTTTCGATCAACAATATGTCATTTACATATAAGACCAAAAATACAAGTGAGCTCCCACTAGTCTTTTTGTAAACACAAGTCTCTTCTTCGTTCTTGATGAAGCCAAACCCTTTGACTACCTCATCAAAACAAAGATTTCAAATCTGAGAAGCTTGCTTCAGCCCATAAATGGACCTTTGCAGCTTGCAAACTTTCCCAGCATTCTCTGGATCATCAAGACCTTCAGGCTGTGTCATGTATACATCCTCACTTAGGTTTTCATTAAGGAAAGCCGTCTTGACATCCATTTGCCATATCTCATAGTCATAAAATGTGGCAATTGCTAGGATGATCTAGATAGACTTAAGCATTACGATAGGCGAAAACGTTTCATCATAATCAACATCTTGAATCTGTTTAAAATCTTTCGCCACCAATCGAGCCTTGTAGATGTGAACATTTCCATCAACGTCTATCTTTTTCTTAAAAATCCATTTACACTCGATAGTCTTTACACCATCAGGTGGATCGACCAAGTTCTAAACTTGGTTCTCTCGCATGGATTCTAACTCGGAATTTATGGCTCTAAGCCATTTCTCAGAGTCTAGTCCCATCACCACTTTCGTATAGGTCTTAGTTTCATCATTGTCCAACAATAATACGTCGCGCTGCCTAGTGGTTAAAAACGCAAACCGCTCGGGCGCACGACTCAACCTCTCCGACCGACGTGGGGCTGGTGTCTCGACAACAGGCTCTGCAACATCTTGCACGTCGAGTTGTGGTTCAGTAGGAGCTGAAACACTTTCTAGTGGTTCTCGAACCTCTTCGAGTTGCACCGTGCTCCCACTAACCTCTTTCGAGAGAAACTCTTTCTCCAGAAAAACACCATTCTGGACGACAAGCACTTTGCTTCTTCCCGGTTATAAAAGTAATATCCTTTGGTTTCTCTAGGATACCCCACAAAGAAACATTTATCAAATTTAGGAATGAGCTTATCAGACGTCAAACGTTTTACATAGGCCTCACAACCCTATATCTTTAGAAAAGACAACCCGGGACGCTTCCTAATCTATATCTCATATGGTGTCCTCTCTACAGATTTAGATGGAACTCTGTTTAACGTGAAAATAGCAGTTTCTAAAGCAAATCCCTAGAAACACAATAGAAGATCAGTTTGACTCATCATCGACCGGACCATGTCTAACAAGGTTCGGTTCCTCCGCTCGGACACTCCATTCCACTGAGGTGTACCAGGTGGAGTCAGCTGTGGAACAATTCCACACTGCTTCAGATGATCATTAAACTCATCGCTCAAATATTCACCACCACGATTCGATCGTAGAAATTTAATTGTCTTGCCTGTATGATTTTGTACCTTATTCTGGAACTCCTTGAACTTTTCAAAGGATTCTGACTTATGCCTCATTAAGTAGATGTAACCATATCTACTAAAGTCGTCGGTAAAAGTGATGAAGTACTGGAATCCACCTCTGGCTATAGAACTCATTGATCCACATATATTAGTATGTACAATGGCCAATAGCTCGTTTGCCCTCTCACTTTGACCAGTGAAAAGCGCCTTAGTCATCTTGCCAATTAAACAAGACTCACATGTGCCAAATGATTCGAAATCAAATGACTCCAAAAGCCCATCTCTATGGAGCTTCTGCATGCGCTTCTTATTTATATGACCCAAACGATAATGTCAGACATAGGTAGGATTCAAATCATTGAGCCAAGGATTCTTCGTATTAATGTTATAAATATGTGTATCCTCAAGATTCAGAACATATAAGCCATTCAACAATGGACAAACACCATAGAGTATACCATTCAAAAATATCGAACAACACTTGTTCTTTATTATAAATTCAAAGCGTTCTTACTCTAAACATGACGAAGAGATAATGTTTCTGCCCAAGGCGGGAATAAAATAACAATTATTTAACTCCAAAACTAATCCTGAGGATAGCGACAAAGAATAAACGCCGACAGCCAACGCAGCAACTTTTGCACCATTATCGACGCGAACATCCAATTCGCCTCTTGCACACTTTTCAGCCCTTTTCAGCCCCTGCAATGATTTGCATGTGTGAATCATTGATCCGGTATCAAATACCCATGAATCACTTGGACGAGTAGCAAGATAAATTTTAATAACATTTATACCTGAAGCGGAAGTCACACTTTCCTTCTTTTTCTTTTGTTCTTCCAAGTACAACTTGTAATTCCTTCGCCAATGGCTAGGCTTATGGCAGTGGTGGCAAGTGTCAGAGTTAGCAGGGTCTGACTTGGACTTTCCAGCCGATTTAGACTTGGAGCTCGAGATTGCATCTAGAGCTTTAGCCTTTCCCTTACGCTTTCTCTTCTTACTTTTCTTTTGAACCATTATCACATGACTAGGATTTTTCTTAAGGCTTTCCTCAGCTGTCTTGAGCATCCCATGCAATTCAGCCAAGGTTTTCTTCATGCCATTCATATGATAATTCATGATGAACGGCTCGAAGCTCGCAGGGAGTGACTGAAGAATCACATCAGTGGCCAAATCTTTATCAAATTTAGAGCCAAGCTTCTCCAGGTTCTCAACGTAACCAATCATCTTGATCACATGAGGACTCACTAGACTGCCTTCCGCCAATCTACATGTAAACAATGACTTTGAGACATTATACCTCTTAGTTCATGCTTGGTTCTCAAACATGCCCTTTAGCCCCACGATCATATCGTAGGCATCCCTGTCCTCATATTGCTTCTGAAGCTCAGAGGACATGTAGGCAAGCATGAGACAGCTAACTTCAACTGAATCACTAGCGTGCTTCTCATAAGCCCGCCTTTTAGCAATTGGTGTATTATCCGTTAGTTCATCAGGGTGGGGTTCCTCTAGAATATAATCATTTTTCTCCTGCTTAAGAACAATTCTCAAGTTTCTTTATCAGTCAATAAAATTTATTCCAGACAATTTCTCCCTCTCAAGGATGAATCATAGATTAAAAACAGAAGTGTTCTTTGCAGTATGTGTCATGATCTACAACAATAATGCAAGGTTTAGCACTATGCTATATTAATCTTCTATCAAATAAAAGATATGCCACGATATGTAAAATGATCGTTTTCCCTCTAACGTCACATTGTGGGACAAGATCCATATTCATCTAACTCCTTGTAAGCTTTGGCATCATTACTAGAAGATTAGTGACATAGGTAAGCAACACTTACTAATCACATCATATGTGACTCTTGTTCGTTAGGGTAGCATCCAATGCCCGTCTCCTAACTCCATGCCCCAAAGCCCAAAACCATTTTGATAGCTTTATTAAGCAAACCAATACTATGCATGTGGTGTCCGACATTCACCCTAGCTGGTCAAGATAAAAGATGGCACCCTGTTTTGGTAGATCCACCATCGATGATCGAGAACCTTAGTAGGTGCAGCTATTGGAAAGAGCATCAATACTTAATTTTCTGAGAGAAACTATTCTAACATGGTAACGATGCCTACCGCACACGGAACATGAAAGAATAGTATGACAGGAACATAAGTAAACATCACAGGCAATCATATTAACTATGACATAGTATGGCCCTCTCGCATGGTGATTTCTATCTCCATGGTTCCTGTCCATCGGGTCATCACGCTTCAGGCCTTCATAAACTTGTATCAGTCTATTACATCTGACAGCACTATACTAATTACATGAGTAGAAGCATCACATGTCGACGCATATGTCATACAACATTTGAACAGCCTTGGGCTGTAATCAACCATGACACGCAGGCCATGTTATTATAAGCTTATATCTCATACATTTGCAAGGCCATACCAGTCACAACATTTCCTATAAAAATGAGTTGGGCGGAATCTAGACGTGGCTGAACTGGATCCAGAAATTTCGGCCAGTAGGTCTGGAACATTAGGTCGAAGGGCCCGGAACTTCCGACTCAGGGCCGGAACTTCCAAAATCAACCTTCTGACTCGAATTTATTTTTGGCCCAGAAGTTCCGAGTCGCACTTGGAACTTCCGAAAATAACCTTCTGTATGGAATTTATTTCTGTCCAGAACTTCCAATCCAACCAGAACTTCCGAAAATAACATGCTGTATCGAAGATTATTTCGGCCCGGAACATCTGGTCCAATCGGAACTTTCAAAAATCCGACGACAAAAACAATAGATCTAATTTATTTCCATCACATATCACCATATGTGATCGATCTAGATCGAACACTACACACGTAGGCTCTGATACCACTGTTTGGGTTATGGGGAGGCTACGCTAACGCTTAATTTCAAAAATTTATCCTGTTAGCCTAGGAACCATGCGTGCAATGGGATCATAGATCGTTATCTCAAGCCTCGAGACACGCTCGGGCAGCGGAAGTAGAGTCGGTGATCCGGTGATAAAGACGACGCAATCCTATGATTCGACGATCTCCACGAGAAGAAGACGAGCACCACTATTGGAGTAGTGCCTCCACGGTATCCACACGTCCGGGGACAGGATCACCTCGCGTCGGCGTGCTAGCACCACTCGCGAGATCAAGGGAGAGATCGCTACAACCATGGTAGCAAGGAGAGAGGTGGCGGCTAGGGTTCTCAACCAGGAGCAACAGTATCAACAACATGTTCGTGTTAGCCCCACCTTTCTTTATATAGTGCCTCATCGCGGGCCTTTAATCTGTATTAAAGCCCGACATATCTAATCTGTTCGCGTAGACCGGAACTTCTGGTTCTAACCGGAACTTCTGAAAATGACATTCTGTATCGAATTTATTTCGACCCGGAACTTTCGGTCACAACCGGAACTTCCGGTTCGTCTAGGTCCAGAACTTCTGGGTCTCACCTGGAACTTTCGGTTTGTCTAGGCAAGTCCAGAACTTTTGATCCAACCGGAACTTTTGGATTCTCTAGAAACCGAAACTAGGGCTGGCCCAGAACTTCCGATCTGACCAAAACTTTTGGATGCTCTAGAACCCAGAACTTCCGGCCCTAGGCCAGAACTTCCGGTTCTCCCAGAATTCTCTTGGGCACAATTCCATCAAAATGATGCATGTCACTAATATACTTTTAGTGATGGGCCGTTTTGGACGCATCAGTGATGTTGTCTTATTAGTGATGGGTCATAATGTGGCCCATCACTAAAGAGGGGGTACCCCCATTAGTGATTGGTTGCATTACCACCCGTCACTAATGGGTGAAGCATTAGTGAGGGACGAAAACTATCGCCCGTCACTACTGATCTAGTGACGAGCGGTAGTTTCCACCCATCACTAATGGCTAGATCATTAGTGACGGGAGGAAACTATCGTCCATCATTGATGATGTGTATAAATAGGAGGACGCCAACAAAACGCTTTCATATCACGCAGAATCCTAAATCCTAGCGGTCATGCCTTCTCCTCCACCATCGTTCCACCGTCGCGCTCCATGCATTCCGCCGTTGTTCTCCTCCCCCATTGTGGCCTTCGTCCCGTCGTGGCCTCCTCCGTTAGTCTTCGTCCCATCGTGGCCTCCTCCGCCAGTCTCCTCTTCCATCGTTGACCCTCCTCGCCATCGTCTCGTCTCATGCATCTTCTTCCTAAGGTCCTCCTCAACCTCCTCCTCCTCCTCCTACTCCTCTATGGAGGCTAGGGTTTGTTGATTTATGAATATGTTGCTTTGTAAATATGTTGCTTTGTGAATATATATGTTGCTTTGTGAATATATATGCTGCTTTGTGAATATATATCTTTGTGAATAGTTCAATGAAGAGAAGGCTATTAGTATGAGGATGTGTGTCACACACAATATTCAGTTTTATTTATTAGGGTTTACATAAGTATTATTGTACTTTTTTCATTGTTGCCAAATATAACATGAATTAGGGACATGGCAAGCCTCTCAAGTGATCAACAGGGCACTCCCGCCGGACAACGTGCTTCCAGTAGTAGGCGGATCCCTATGGCTTTGATTTATGTTCCTAACAGTTGTTTCATAAAGATCAATCATTATGTCCACGGCGGGCGTCACTAGATTTATACATTGTACATTGCATATTCTGTTTATGTGGTAATAAAACTAACAAACTGATGTGATATTATTTTACTATTGTAGTTTCTAATAAAAAACTTTGGCGATATCAATAACATTCACATTGGTGACACCCTTAAGACATTAACAAGAGATGGGTGTACCAGTGAGGTTGAGGTTGCGAGCCGTGGAGGCAGGGTATGCCTCCACAAGGATGGCCCGCGTTTAGTCAAAGAGCTGGCCTAACAGAAGGGTACTATGTGGTAATAACAATGCGACAAGCCCCATTGACTGTTATGGCCACATTTTACAATAACTTTGGTGATGAAAAGACCACAACAACCATAAAAGTAGAGGACAATGATAGCGGTATCTATATTTAACTGACATTACTTACTCGACATACATATTTTATTTATGTACTTAAATTAATTTTTTATAATGGCAGGTGAGGGTCCTAACAATGCTGCGAAGAAGAAGGGGAAGCGGATAGCCAGAGAGATCGACACCGACTAAATGGACCAATTGAAGAACATTTGTTATTTTGACAATCCAACAGATGTAACTCCAGCAAGGAAGGTTCTCCTACAAGACATCTCGACAGGTTTATCCTTTGAGACTCGGTTATATGTCTGCACAATAAATAACTCAATAATCAATAAGAAGTCGATGATAAGCTCTTTGCACATGTCGGTAGTTAACTCGATCATCTATGCACTTGGCCTTGTCTAACTAGCTTTGTTTAAATTTTATTATTATAGTACTTTTTAAGATAGTATTGTGAGAAGTATATCATACCTCACCTACACCAGCAGACCACCGAGATTTAAGTGGCAGCAGCAGGGTCTGAGGCAGTCCCAATTAAGGTGCATAAATCCATGGATGGACGATGCTACTTAACTACTGGTTTTAGTTAATTTCTTCAAGATAATGTGTTAGAAGTTGGCACAGTATGTGCCTTCTATTTTATCATCAATAATGGTGCAATTGAGGCTGTCATATATGTGGTGTAAACCTAGGGTATAATATCTTCCTATCCATCTTCCTTTTTTACTGATAATCATAGGGCATATTGTACTAATTTTTTTCTTCAGAGAGAAGGAGTACAGGGTGACCATAAAAGAGGCTGCAAAACTAGACATGTACAGCCTTAAGCAATTTATGGTGGGTAGACTGAGAGAATATCCGTAGAACACTATTTAAGCTCTTGATATCGCTCTTAGGGAATGCTCTAGTGGAAGTTAGAAGTTAGGGAATGCTCTTATGGAACTTTGTTTTAGCCATATAATTTCTTCGAGATAACGAATTAGAAGTTAATATATGTGATATTAATTTGGTTATGAATCTTCTGTGATGAATTATCTGTGTTTTGTGATGTGCTTTAGAATGTTGGATATGTTGGCTGCCAAATCCTGGCTTTGATTCAGGATGCAGCCTAAAAACTATTTTTTTTAAAATGACCATAATATTAGTGACGGGTGATAATAATCACCTATCACTAAAGGGTACTTTAGTGACGGGTGACATTACGACCCGTCACTAAAGAGCCATAACAGGTGAGCCGATAGGCCCCCTTTAGTGACGGGTGAATATTGTTGTCCGTCACTAAAGGTTGACCCTTTAGTGACGGGTAAACACCCGTCATTAATGATGTTACATTACTGACGCGATAAGAGTGACGTAATACTTGCCCGTTACTAATAAAGATTATTACTCGTCACTAATAGGGTTTTCTATAGTAGTGTATAATTCCCTGTATGTAACCTCGCACCCTAGCACTATATAAGGTGGGCAAGGGGATCCCCAAAGATCATCGACACATCCAACATACACATACATTCATCTAATCTTTAATTACAAGCACATGACATAAGGCTAATATACACCAGAGGTTTGAACATGTATAAACATTTTGGCTCTGTTCTTTGAGTTGATCATCTAGCCTCGAATTCAACACTTAACCCTACGAATCACCACTGAAGGTATCCATTGGTGGGCTATTCGATAAAACCCTGATAGATAGTTCTAATACTTTATGTGTTGCTATGGCAAGAACGAAAGCACTATGATGAACTCTGTCATTTTTAAGAAATCAATAAACTTCATGACAAAAAAACAAACACCATTAAACTTTGTGACACAAGAGCAATACCCCCTATAATTTAAAGCATCACATGATGAGCTGCTTTCATGGACAAACACCAAAAGAAAATGTGGTAGGCTACACTAGTGGAAGGAGTAGGAAGGAGGGATGACATGGTTAACCGTGTTCTTAAGGTGTCGCTTGGTCGTCTAGGCGATGCCTAGGCATCTGGGTGAGGTTTAGGGCTAGGCGTCAGCCTCGCCTTGGTGGAGGTGCATATGGCGTCTGCCGCAGGCGCTAGGCGTTCGCCTAGGCGTGATATGGCATTGGCTGGACACCCAATGACCCGGGGCGAGCGCTGTCAGACTGGTTGTCGCGCACGAAAGAGGAGCGCGAGAAGGAAAGATGCTAGCACGTGGGAAGGAAAGAAGCTGGGGTGCGCCGGAGGGAAAATGCACAAGGGATAAGTCCAACAACGAAGAGAGGGAAGAGAGGGTAAAAGAGGGAAAAGAGAGGTGGTAGCCGGTGGGTGGGCTAGGCCTCTTTAGCGGCGGCGGCGGATCTGCTCGACGACGGTGGCAGTGGATCTGGTCGGCGACAACGACAGCCAGCGGTGGATCTGGTGGCGGCGGTGAAGGCATGTGGCTGGTACAGTGGAGGAAACACAACACGTGGGAATGGATTAAGGGTGGTGGATCTGGTGCATGCGGCTGGTGCAGTGGAGGAAACAACACAGGCTAGGAGGGTAAAGAGGGGAGAAGAGAGGGAAGATTGAAAGAGTACTGCAATACTGCACCCAGGAAATATTAGTCTAGAGAGGAAACAACACGTGGGATTAAGGGCTAGGAGGGAAAAGAGAGGAGAAGAGAGGAAAGAGAGGGGAAAAGAAGAGAGGAGAAGAGAGTATGGTGTGTGTTACGGTGTGCGTATGACGTCGTCTCGCCGTGCGTCTAAATTGTATAGGCGGCTAAAAGGAGGTAGGTCGCTGTGCCTCATCTTACCATAGGTCATCGGCAGCGGCTGAGCAATAATAACATGTCAAGTTACTAGTCCTGTAACAACGGTGACATCATATACCATAAAAACTATTTTGCACTGTAGCATGTTTACGGTAGAATGCATTGTAAGCCAAGCCATTGGATTTGGATTGAATGGCTGGCTATTAGGCTATATATGGAGCGAGAAACACGTGGCTACTCCGGCAACAAGGCAGAAGCTACAAAAGGGCATACATAATAATAATGTTGTTAGAGCATCTCTAAGAGAAACTCTAAAGAAACTCTAAAGAGTTTTTTTTCCCTAACTTTAGAGATTATAACTAAAAAATAGTTCCAACAGATACTCTAAAAGACTCTTAAAAATGAGGTGCTCTCTAAATCTCTCTCCATCCTCCTTACTTGTAGGGAGCGACTCTCGTTCCCTATCCGCTCTAGTTCCACCTGCCGGTGATACAAAAGATACAAATAAAAGAAAAGATAATATATTTAATAAGTAAGGTCCACATGTCAATGATACAAGAGTAAAATATAGAGAATATGATATTGAGAGTCTGTTAAAGAGTAATAAGATTTAGATATTAAATTTTATTATAAAAATTTCCTAGAATTTAGAGAATAAAAAATAGCAATTCTTTGGAGTTCTGTCGGAGATCTGTTAGGGTGTTGTTGGGTGACGACGCGGAGGGCTTCCCCGCATAATAAACCTTCCACCGGAGCGCCAAAGCCCTAGAAGCGTCGTCGTCGCATCTACGCCCGCCGCCGCCGACATGTCGGCACCCTCCGGCTCCGGCGAAGCTGCCCCCGCCCCCGCCACTTACTACGACGTCTACGGCCCCGACGTACGTGCTGTCTCCCCCTGCTTTTCTTCTCCTTATCCCCTTTCGATTTAGTGGCTGGAAGTGGTGAAGTAAGAGGAGAAATTTGCGATTGCTTGGTAAAGGTCTAGTTTTTTTTGCTTGTTTCGGATGGCTCGTTGGAGGAAAATATTGTATTTCTTTAATTTCCATGGCGGCGGAAAGTGGAAGCCAATCGTATCTTACAAAGTTCGTATTTTGATGAACAAAATCTGATGAAAAACAGAGGAGTTCTTCTCCTCTACCAAACAAGTGATCTGCCCTGATTTTTGCATTCCAAATTCCTAATGTGAAAATCCCTGCTAAACATAGGACAAAGTGTTACAGCCTGTCGCCAGCGATCGTGAGCTCGCCGACGGGAGGAACAAATCGCTCAGCCACCAGAGGGGAAAACGAACCAGAACGAACCAAAACGAAGAACAGAAATGAGGGGAATCTGTTTTCTTTCTTGCTGATCACGTTTCTGTTCCCCACCCGACAAGATATACAGCTCACAGTGTTTGGTCAAATACGTATTCGCTTAATACAAGTTGAGTGGCTGACATGTGCAGTAGAGAATTGGGATTACCAGGTAATAAACCCTGCAGTGATAACCATTGTCCTTTATACTTGAATGACAAAATTTTCTTCTGCCAGTCACAACTCATAGGACTGTGTTGAGCTAACCAGTCCATACCCAATATAGCATTGTATCCACCCAACTGTATGACTCTCATCTCCTGACAAAAAGTATGTCCATGCATCCACCATTCAAATCGAGAGATCTTGTGCTGACAAACCAAAGTGGTGCCATCTGCAACTTGAACCAGCATAGAAGGAGTTCTAGTTGAAAATTCAGTTTGTCAAGTAGTGCAGAGTTCAAAAAACTATGAGAGCTCCCAGAATCCACCAGAATAAGCATCTTCTGTTTTTGAACTAGAGATTGCAATTTAATAGTTCCTGTTGCATCAATCCCAGCCAAAGCATTAACCGAAAGATATAAATCACCTTCAGCATTCACCAGAGGACTTCCTGCTACAGCATCAAGCAACTCATCAGATAGAATTTCCTGATTATCCACAGTTTCAGCCATATGAACTTGAGCTACTGGTTGAACAGCACATTGGTGTTCTGGAGAATATTTTTCTCCACACTTGAAACACAAGCCATTTACTCTTCTATATTCCTTTAATTGTTGTGCCTTCCAAAATTCTCCTAGTGCTAATTTTGGTTTATCCACTACTTTCTGCACATTGCCAGGTTTAGCAGCCCATTTCTTCTTGACCTTAGTAATTTCAGTCAATCCTTCTTTAGCAAGTGCTAGATGGTACGCATGACTCACAGTTTGAGGTAACTGAGCTTGCACATGTATTCTCAACTCATCCTTCAAACCCACAGCGAAGTGCCCTACCAACCATGATTCATCAGTCTGGGAATTATCATACAGTCTGACTTGGTACAGCAGAATATCAAAGTTATTCTTGTATTCATCAACTGTGCCAGTCTGTTTCAACATTAACAATTCATTCATCTTAATATGGTGTGTGTTAGCCACAAATTCTTGTACCACCGCAGCAGTGAATTGCATCCAATTATGCCTGCCAACATTTTGTTTCCAGACCTTGTACCAGTTTGCTGCTTTTCCAACTAGATTCAGAGAAGCTGCAGGATCCTTAAACTGGTCTTGGATCTGATACAACTCAAAGTAGGTATTGCATTGATCAATCCAAACCAACACATCATTTTCCTCAAATTTAGGAAAATCCATTTTCGGCCCCCAATTCCTTCGTTGACCTCCTTCATTGCATCTGTCTTGATCAACCCCCTCATCTGGTAACAAAACAGAAGCACCCAGTCCAGCTACACCTGAAGTTTCACCCGATAAGTTCTGAATCTATGCTGGCACTGCTCTCTTGATGATCTGCGCAAGTAACTCTTGATCCTGTTGCACTTGACCAATCGACGCTGTTGATAAATCCACCTTGGCTTGTACTTGATCCAACCTCTCTTTCTGCAACTCCAATTTCACATCCATACTCTCCATTTTTGTGGCCAGTGCTGCTACCGCCTCCAACACCCTTTCTTCCATCTCTTCCAACGCTGCAAGAACTTGCCTTACTTGCAAACTCTGCCTCGCCAGGATGCTCCCTTGCCTCCGAGTGGATTGAACCAAGAATGGAATTACAGCAATCAAGCCCGAAGGCGACCGCCGACCAGACTACAGGAGTTTTACTGATCTGCTCTGATACCAGTTTGTTACAGCCCATCGCCAGCGATTGTGAGCTCGCCGACGGGAGGAACAAATCGCTCAGCCACCAGAGGGGAAAACGAACCAGAACAAACCAAAACGAAGAACAGAAATGAGGGGAATCTGTTTTCTTTCTTGCTGATCACGTTTCTGTTCCCCACCCAACAAGATATACAGCTCACAGCGTTTGGCCAAATACGTACTCGCTTAATACAAGTTTATGCCTTATAACAAGCAAAACATATTCGTCTAATGTGTTAACTCCTGCTTTTGAAATCACAGTTCGCTTGCGTGTGCCTCATCTTCTTTGCCTCCCTTTGCTTCTGCTGCCGCTGCGTCGGTCCGCCCACCAGATGTCTCACCTCCAGGTGTGACACAAAGTCTGATCAATGGAACAATATACTTCTGCATTCCTCCTCCTAACACATCACCATTTGTGGCATATCATATTATCAGTGAGCTATTAGGTGAAACATCAACCGATTTATCTGGATGGATAGTTGGCTATTTGTTTACTGATTGCTGATGTACTATGACCTTTCTATTGCTGAATTCACTGATTTATATTTCCTCACTGGCTCTACTGGACCAACATTCTCATACTGTTGATTCTTTCATCATATCCAGGCCAAACCTGATGTCGTTTTTAAGGAGGCCACTTCAAATTCTACGTTAAATTTGCAGGTTCAATCATAACTGTGCATAATGAAGTTGACTTCTGAGAACTTTTCGTGTAATGTGACATTTCTTTTATTCTTTGGACTGCAGGATGTTCAGGGGCTAGTCACTTGGGTCATTGGTGATGGCATGCTGCCTTCTTGGGTGTTTGTTAAAGTATATATTCTTTCCCTGTTTCCTTCTAGCTCAGTTTCAATGTGTATCGCCTGGATTTTTTCCATGCCTTACCTTTGTTCTTCTCAATGAAGATCGACAGTCTTTTTTGGACCATATCTTATTGCATATTGGAGAACAAGCTGTTCTTTAACCACTTAGTTTGATCTTGGAAACATGCGTAGTACACATGAAACCCTTGCAAGTACTGTTTTCCTGCAACTGAAAAGAAAAGTTTGTGTGTTTTGCTTTGATGTGAATTTCATTTCGTACATTGTACTTTGATGCGAATTTCATGATATGTGGTGATTAATTGACTGCATTATAATCCTGGACTACCCATCATGAACTTCAAAACATGTAAAATGCTTTTATATATATCATATCTAGAGAGAAGATGCGAATTCGCAGTAAGCATTGGTACTTTTTTGGCATATCTGTTTGTCTTATGTTCTAGTTTTAGATTATTTGATGCTTCCCATAAATTGTACACCCCTTTATCATTAATTTTGTTTGTCTTTTGTGGTCCAGAACAAGCCTCTTATACCAAAAGTTGCCCTTCTATATGTTCCTGGCCTTGATGCAGCTTTATATATGTCACAATCCAGCCTCCTTTCTTCTTTGAAAGAATTTTGTGGCAATCCAAGACCTGTTCTAGCTTCAAGGTTCGTGCATTAAACTGAGGGCATGGATCTTTTGTCCAGAACTCGTGGATTCTGATGTGCTATCAGTTTAATACCTCCTTCGTATATCATACACTGTATTCTCTATTGCTAACGTAATGCTTCTCTGGCAGTTGTATACCAGATGAAAGGCATACCATAGATGCACTCCTAACATGCAGAGTAAAGCGAAAGCGTGAATTGAAAACATCAAACCAATCATATAAATCTGATGGCCAAGGTACAAGACTGCTGAGGGTTGCGTTTATAATTTTTGAGGCTGAATACTATTCAACTTAGTTGAGTTTTGCTATGAAGTTGTGTATATTATTATGACAATAGCCACTGGAAAGGTCTGATGTTGTTGTCTGATTATTTCTATTTTTGGTAGATCCTGTTATTCATACAACTATACAAGTATCTCCATTCCTCCTTGTGCCATTTATTAGCTCAGAAAAATCTTCGTTCTAATTTGAAATGAGAGCAGACGCTATTTTTTATCCTTATTTACCTTTACCTGCTTGTGCATTTCTCAGTCATGTTCTATACAAATTAACAGTTACATGGTCGATGCATTAAAATTTAATGATCATGGCAGAAGTTTCCACAATTCAGAGTATAGCCATTAGCCAGATAGCTTTTATGCTGACCTATAATCTACATCTCTAGATTTACTTAAATTAGTTGAGTATTGATCTTTTCCATCAGAAAATGGCACTTCTGTGCCTAAATTTTACATTTTGTGCTATTTTTAACCTTTTTATTCGTGTCCAGAAAAGTTATCAAGTTTGGCTGACCTAAAGGACATACCATTTCCTATTAAATATTACACGCTTTCTAAAAAAGACTTGGAGGACAATGGATACAATTTCAGTTTACAAGGTCAGCCTTTGGTTTTTCTTGCCTCCCACTGCCTTTTTTATGTTTTCAACTGAAAGTATATATTATTGCAATATATTCCAGGTTTTGTCCCTACTGTTTCAGCTCCTCCAGGCTCTTCTTCATATGAATTTCTCGCACTTGACTGTGAGATGGTAATGTGATCTGCTTCTTGTGTAATGATGTACAATATGAAGACCTATTTTGTTTTTTTTCAAAATACAAAGAATATTTCTTTTTAACTATTACTTGTCATGGGCTGAAACTATGATAGGATAAACATCACCAGGAGGATAGCCGGGTGACGGCGGCTGTTAAAGATGAGAGGTAGACTTAAGTTGGGGAGAGAAATATTAGGGAGAGATTAGATTAATTCTTTCTTACCTTATGAAATAGAGATACAATCCATCTTTATATAGATGGTATGACTTGACTTTTAAGAAGCTAATATCTAAAATCTAGTAAATAGATTACAGCTCATTCTAATCTTATCTCTAAAATAAGAAATCTAATCTTGTCTCTAAAATATTCCTAACCTGCTAACAGTACCACATGGGTACTATTTACGCATATAGGGCTATGCCCATATCCATGACATCCCTCTCTCCCATGTAGACTTTACTTTTGAGATAAATTTGATAAATTAGTGGTTATAGTACAGTGCCTCTTATTAATAAGAAAGTAGTATTGTGATGTGATAGGTAAGGGTATGTAAGGAGTACTGAAGGAATGAAATTTCTTGATTTGTGAACCAAGGGTAGTTAAGGAGGTAGAAATGAATTCTTTTTGGCACAAATTTGAAGGGCTAGAAGTGAAGTCTTGTTTGGGATGGAGGGAGTATATGTTACCAACAGTTTTGCACTTTCACATCACTTGTACATCATTCATATTTGGAGTTTCCTTAAATCTATTTTGTGAAAGTTTGCGACCTTTTCAGTGTGTGACTGAAGCTGGATTTGAACTTACAAGAGTGACATTAGTCGACATTAAAGGAGAGGTATCTACTTTGTGTTTAATCCAATAGTCTTACTGTACTCCTTCGTGAGTATTCATTTTGTTATAACCTATTTCAGGTGGTGCTAGATAAGCTAGTTAAGCCTGCCAACCCAATCACTGATTACAATACAAGGTACATGCATGGTGCCTATAATTTCCTTTCATGTAGGGCTGCCAGGCACAATGTTGTGTTTTTCAGTAAATTGTTTCCTTTACATAGATACTAGGGTCTGGCACCTTTCTTACAAGCATACATGTGGTATTCGTTTACGAAGATACTTGAATCTGATACCTATCTTTGAAGCATGTGTATTGTTCACGCCTATATCGGGGCAGGCCTATACGCATGACATGTATTGTGCTGGATATGAATGAAGTACTTATGTACTGTATGACTTTCATTGTCCTAATTTAGCCCTCTATGTTCTTCCTTTGTGATATTCTAAATGATATCTCCAGTAGATTCTAAATGATTGGTTGGAATGCCCATCGCAAGATGTAATTATTCTTGAATCGTGCAGGTTCAGTGGAATCACTGCTGAGATGTTAGCTGATGTGACCACAACCCTCCAGGAGATTCAGGTAGCTGCTTTGTTTTTGTGACCTTGATATGCATATGCTTATGCTTGACTGGTCATAGTACTTTGACAACTGTTTATACTATTTATATATTATTGTTTTCAGGAAGAGTTTGTTGGACTTGTGCACAAAGAAACTGTCCTTGTTGGACATTCTTTAGAAAATGACCTCACGGCGTTGCGGATATCCCATGATTTGATCATTGATACGGCTATTTTGTACAAACATAATCGTGGCCATCGCTTTAAGATCGCTTTACGTGTCCTGGCAAAAAAGTTTCTTAGCCGGGAAATCCAGAACACAGGGTCTGGGCATGACAGTGTGGAAGATGCTAAAGCTGCTCTAGAACTCGCTTTATTGAAAATCAAATACGGTACATATACACATTTTAACGATTGTTTATTTTTCAACTGTCATTTCCGTTAAGTGCTTATCTGGGGCCCAGAGACAAGTTGTCGTTAGCATTCTTTTTGTTCTTTCATTTTATCTATTCACTTTCTTCCATTATTCTGGTAATATGTGTATTTGGATGACTAATTCACCAGGTCCAGATTTTGGCTCCCCACCATCGTTGTCACGACGAAAGCTGGCTTCTGTACTGCATGAAAGTGGGAAAAAATGCTCCCTCATTGATGATGCCTCTGTTCTTGAGCGGTATTCAGATGCTTCTTGTAATTCAATACCAGTTTTCTCAGATGATGATGCCCTCTCCAGATCAATGAAAGAGGTTAGTACTAGCATTTCAGTGGACGTATTTATTCCGAAAGTTTTAAAGGCTTTCATTAGTTTACTTGTTTAAATCTTACGCAGTTAAAGAATGACAAAGTCAGCTTTGTCTGGACACAGTTCTCGAGATTGATCTCGTATCTTAGTACACGGGCCCAAGACCCTGATAAGGTGAAAACATGTGTTGCAGAGGTTATTGCATTGCAAACTTGCGACAGAAAAACTGCTCAGAAAAGAATAAAGCATCAAACTTGTCCTGAACTAAAGGAAATTCTGAGTGAACTGGACAAGAAAATTAGAAATTTATACAGTGCATTGCCAGCTAGTGCAATGCTTATTATATGTACTGGTCATGGTGATACACCTCTGGTGCAAAGGTAAAGTAACATGGAGCCATACAATCGTGTCCTCCCTTCTAGCTTGAATTGGTCCTTAGCGCTGTCCGCACGCTATTTTTTTTGTGTTGCAAAATCTTTTTGCTGTGTTACATTTCCTAACTGTACTTCCATGCAGATTACGGAAAATGCTTAAGTATGAAGAAGAAAAAATAGAAAGCCGGGAAAGTATTGTTAAAGCATTGGAAGATTTACAAGCCCAGGCAGAAGTTGCTCTATGCTTCTGTTGTGTCAAACATTAACGGTATGCGTCTTCTTTTTTGATCTCTTCTCCCTCATGTTTGCAAGTTGAATACATACTATTCTGAATTTCTTTGTTGGCAGACATTATTCGGATTGTATACTGACAGACTTTGTTAATTGTAGGAAGGATGGAGTCAGGCATGCATCCTAACAGATTAACATGAAAACATTTCGCTAACATGGACTCGTGGAATCAATTTTGAAAGATGATTTGTCAGTTATAGGAAGCTTCACATATGCTCTTGCTGTTCTTTTGTATGCTATGACGAGTGGTAGATTGTCATAGTAATGCATAATTTGTAACAAGATGTGTCAGTAGCAAGCAACAGAGGATATAGTAGCTGATGAGATTCCGTTGTTCTTAAATGTAGGGTGAAAACTGCTGTGGTAACAGCAAATTTTACGGAACCGTCTTGTGAAATTTACTCTTAAAAAGAACAGATTTGACTAATTGCTGTCTGAATTCACAATTTTGCATTTGTGCATCCGGGAAAACCTCTAGTAGGACAACGGTTACTCTCTCTAGTAAAGGAGAGATTTGATAATTTGTCACTCTCAAGAGAGTAAAAACAAAGTGCTATTTATTAATAGAAAACTATTACCTTTGATTCCTTATTTAAGTTGTTTTTTGCTTTCTCAACATTTGTTCAAACATAAGTTGTTTTACAATTTTTAGTAACTTTTTCATCTTTCTTCTATATTTGCTTTTGTTAAATAAATATTGTTCCTCTCACAAATAAACAATTCATCTTTTATAAAATAGAATAAATGAAGAGTAATAAAGTTATTTAAGTTGATTTATCAACTCTTGTGTACTATATGTATAAAAAATTAGAGTAATTATGAAGTGATAGGTAAGTGATATTAAATGAATAAAATTTCTTTACGAACCAAGCATAAGTAAGAAGATAGAAATGAAGTCTTTTTGTTCAATTAAATGTACAAAAGCAAAATCCTTTTTTAAGAAGAGAGGGAGTATATATTATTGAGTTTCCTGCGCAAACCCTTCCACCTGAAAGGTTATGCTGATAAAGAAAGGACGAAATATGCTTAAACTTTCAATGAAGCTAAGGTCCATATCATATAGTACAGATAGCCCGTATGAATACCTAAACAAACATGCACAGCCGGTCTTTGTTGCTTTCAGATAGCCATGTCAGTGGCTCGTAGCTGATACTGTACAGTTTACATAGCAACTGCAACTTCAGCAGTTGTTGCCTACTATCACAGCCAGATCAATGGAGCTGATGGATGGCCAAGGACGGCATTTTTGACGATCTGATCCACATTACGAGTACTGCTAAAGTTGCAGTCGATCAAACTCCAAAGGATCTCGGTTTGGCCAGTAGATATGGTTGTTGCCTGTATGAGTGATTAAGTGGTCTCTGGCTTGTAGTTTCTAATAGGCTGAGGATGTTGTCCTCTCGAGTCTCAACTCCTTATGGCACGTTTTGATTCTCTCTTTCGAGATGGAAATAAGCACGATTTGGTTGTATGGACAACGAATGTGATGTGAGCTTGATTAATAGGTGCTAGGAATAGGAAGCCCATAATCTCTTTTGTCGATTTTATAGGATGGAGGCCCTGTTCAATTGCTGCTGGAGCAATTAAAGATTTGAAGTCGGATAATTACTCCACCCATTAATTAGGGTTCAAACCATGATGCCTCCGACTTTTACATATATGTCGATGTGCTTTCAATATGAATTTAATGAGACTGGAGATTTGCTGCTAGACAGTTGAGAAGTGTACTCCTAGGTGTGTGCTTGTATGTGTGTTTTCCATGTAATAAAAATTTAACTACGTTGGTTTAGTTAGTTGTCTCTGTCCTCCCTACCTCTTCGATCTCATCCTTCACCTCTCATTTTCACAACAAAAGTTGATGAGATATACTAGCTCTACGAGTCTAGGTTACCTTTACTAGTAAGGTTCCTCTTTCAAAGTTTTACTGAATGAAGAAATATTTGCACGTGTAGCAGCCTCTTGAGTGCCGTTGTCGACTGATCCATCCGAAAACTGAAGCATGATTTGTATATGAGCACGCATGCATCCAGTCATCCACACGTACGCATCAAAAACAAGAACTCAATTTTTCTCGGTACAATACCCAGTCAGCTAAATCATAGGTAAAAAGAAAAATTGTGGAGGGCGCCGGTGTAGCTCCAGGAAGGGGCGACTCGAGCGGAGAAAACCCTAGCTGCTGCCACCCCTGTCTCCTCTCTCATCCTCGCCTCACCTTGTCTGAGTGTGTTGCCAGAAATCCGAGTGACCGCTAGAATGGTAGCACGATGGTTCCACGAAATGGCTACATAGGTTAACTGTATGGGACAACGTGTAACTAATGGCGTCACGTGACGACCTGTGAGGTGGCGATGGTGCCCCCTCCCATCCCCCTCCCCACAACAACACCGATAGACGACGAGTAGTATGCCAGATCCACACCATGTAATATGCTATATATTTTTAAAGTTTTTTTGAAAATGTTTAATGGCGTTGTTTATTGTTTTTGATCAGATTAGAGTCTTTTCTCCTTCTTTCTTCTTTCTTTTTTCCTTAGATTACCGTCCTTGAACTCTAATCTCCCTTGAGCCTCGTTCTAGAAATGACCTAAAATTTGAAATGCCACTATATAGCACTGTTCAGATTCGTTGTACTATGAAATATTCTATTCGATCATAGGTAATTATATTATAGGATGGAGTGAGTAACTAATAGTGAATAGGACTATCAAACAACTATGTTATCCTTGGTCCCATACAAGCCAATGATATCATGTGGGTATGTAAAGTTGGGCGGTCTCTTTATAGAGTTATGTCATAGTTGATTCCTACTTTGAACGCATGAGTAGATTTTACCGAAGAAGAGCAAGACTCGATGAGAGCCGTTGTATGCTTGATGAAAATATTTATACAAGAGCGGAACGCATGTGAGCGGAGGGGAGCGCTATGCGGAGCACAGTTGCACGACGCACTGCATGCAAAGCACGTAGCCATGCACGTAGCGTGCGTAGTGCACTGGAGACTCGGGCTAGCCACAATAGATTCTGGTAACACCCCTCCACAGTCACTGCGTTGGGCGGACCGACGGAGAGGCTGGATCGAAATGCAACGAACTGATCTGTCGGTAGCCCCTTGGTCATTACATCGGCAAGCTGCTGGCTAGTTGGGATGGGGGTGACACGCAGGTCACCAAGAGCAACACGGTCCCGAATAAAATGAATGTCTAGCTCTATATGCTTGGTCCGGCGATGTTGTACTAGGTTCTTGGACAAGTATACGGTGGAGATGTTGTCGCAGTATGCCACCGTTGCAGAGGGAACGATGCAATGCAGCTCACCCAAGAGTTGTCGTAGCCAAATACACTCGGCCGTAGTGTTAGCGATAGCTCGATACTCCACTTCGGCACTGCTCTGGGAGACGATTGGCTGCTTTTTCGATGACTAGGAAACAAGGGCGTCATCGAAGAATATGCAGTAACTGGAAGTCAAATGCCGCGTGTTCGGGTAGCCGGCCCAATCAGCGTCGGAGTAGGCAGTGATGGCCAGTGTGGTGGCTGCACGTAGATGTAAGCCGAGCTCACTTGTCCCACGTACGTACCGAAAGATTTGCTTGACCAAAGAGAGATGACACTCCTGATGGAAATATGCCCAAGAGAATTCTGGGAACCAGAAGTTCTGGCCTGAGGCCGAAAGTTTTGGGTTCTAGAGCATCCGGAAGTTTCGGTTGGACCGGAAGTTCTGGGTCAACCCTAGTTTTGATTTCTAGAGGAACCGGAAGTTCTGGTTGGACCGGAAGTTTCGGGCCTGTCTAAAAAGTGTATTTTAGACGAACCAGAAGTTCTGGGTGGAACCGGAACATCCAGGTTGAAATAAATTCGATACAGAATGTTATTTTCGGAAGTTTCGGTTGGACCAGAAGTTCTGGGTCCAAAAGTTCCAGTTGGACCGGAAGTTCCGGACAGAAATAAATTTGTATAGAAGGTTATTTTCAAAAGTTCTGGGCCTGGACCAGAACTTCTAGGCCAGACGAATAGATTAGATCTGTTGGACTTTAATAATGATTAAAGGCCCATGAGAGGGCACTATATAAAGAGAGGAGGGGCTAGGACGAAGAGGCTGTTGCCGTTGGTGTTGTTGCTGCTGCTGTTGCTTCGACCTAACCCTAGCCGCCACCTCTCCTGGCTACTCCGGTTGTGACCGTCTCTCCCCTAATCTCCCGCATGGTACTAGCATACTGGCATGAGGTGATTCCGTCCCTATACGTGTAGATACTGTGGAGGCACCACTGCTACTGCGGTGCTGATCTTCCTGTGGAGATCGCCGAACTACGTCGTCTTCACCGCCGACGAACGGACGGAACTGAGCGGGGCTGATCGAGAACGCGCTTCATCAACTCTACTTCTGCTGCCCTAGCGCATCTCGTGGCTAGAGGTAATGATCTATGATCCCATTACGCGTATGTTTCCTGGGCGAACTGGGTAGAAAATTTTGAATTTTACTGCTAGCGTAGCCTCCCCATAACCCAACAGTGGTATCAGAGCCTACGCGCATAGTGTTCGATATGGATCGATCACATATAGGTGATATGTGATGGAAATAGATTAGATCTATTGTTTTGTGTCAGATTTTTGGAAGTTCCTGTTGGACCGGAAGTTTCGGACCAAAATAATTTTCGTACAGAAGGTTATTTTCGGAAATTCTGGGTTTGACTCGAAAGTTTCGGGCCAAAATAAATTTGATACAGAAGGTTGATTTTGGAAGTTCTGGCCTTGAGTCGAAAGTTCTGGGCCCTTTGACCGGAAGTTCCGGACCTTTGAGGCGGAAGTTCCGAATCTAGTTTTCAGTCACGCATAGATTCGACACCTAACTTATTTTTACAGAGAATGTTGTGACTGGTATGGCTTTATGATGTATATGATGCATGCATGTAATTTTCATGACCTGCGTGTCATGGTTAGTTACAGCCCAAGGCTGTTCAAATGTTGTACGACCTGCGTGTCGATATATGATGCTTCTGCTCATGTAATTAGTGTAGTGCTATTAGGTGTAATAGACTGATACAAGTTCATAGAGACTTGAAGCGTGATGACCCGAAGGACAGGAACCATGGAGATGGAGATCACCATATGAGAAGGGCCATACTATGTCACAGTTAATATGATTGCCTGTGATATTTACTTATGTTCCTGTTATACTATTCTATCATGTTTTGTGTGCGGTAGACATCGTTACCATGTTAGAATAGTTTCCCTCAGAAAATTAAGAACTTTAATGCCCTTTCCAATAGCTGCACCTACAAAGGTTTTTGATCATTGTATAGTGGGTCTGCCAATGCAGGGTGTCATCTTTTATCTTAACCAGTTAGAGTGAATGTCGGATAACCACATGTATATTATTGGTTTTCTTAACAAAGCTATCAAAACGGTTTTGGGCTTTGGGGCATAGAGTTGGGCGTTGAGGCATAGGATGCCACCCCAACGAACAAGAGTCACATAGGATGTGATTAGCAAATTGTTGCTTACCTATGTCACTAATCTTCTAGCAGTGATGCCAAAGCTCACTAGGAGTTAGTTGAATATGGATCTTTTCCCACTATGTGTCATTAGAGGAAAAGCGATTATTTTACATATAGTGGAGCATCTTTTATTTGATAGAAGATTCATATAGCATAGTGCTGAAACTTGTATTTTTGTTGGAGATCATGGCACCTACTGCTAAAAACACTTTCAGTTTTAATTTGCGATCGATTCTTTGTGGAACAAACTTTATTGATTGGTATAGAAATTTAAGAATTGTTCTCAAACATGAGAAAAAGGAATATTTCTAGATGTTCCCTATCCTGATGATCCAGCTAATAATGCATCTGCAACTGATCAGAGGGCTTATGAGAAGAACTCTAGCGATTCACTCGATGTTAGCTGTCTTATGCTTGCTAGTATGTCCTCTGAACTTCAGAAGCAAAATAAGAACAGGGATGCCCATAATATGATTGTGGGACTCCGAGGCATGTTTGAGAACCAAACTCAGGCCGAGAGGTATGATGCCTCAAAGTCTTTGTTTGTGTACAGAGTTGGTCATTGGTAGAGAAACTGCAAGTTGTACTTGGAAGAACTCAAGAAGAAGAAGAGAAGTGAGGCTTTCGCTTCTACTTCAAGTATAAATGTTATTGAAATTAATCTTGCTACTCGTCTAAGTGATTCATGGGTATTTGATACTGGATCAATGATTCATACTTGCAAATCATTGCAGGGACTGAATAGGACAAGGAAGTGTGCAAGAG
Source organism: Zizania latifolia (assembly GCA_000418225.1). NCBI lineage: Eukaryota > Viridiplantae > Streptophyta > Magnoliopsida > Poales > Poaceae > Zizania > Zizania latifolia. Next base: position 370,384 of record KE372126.1, on the reverse strand, counting down.
GCGAATTGGATGTCCGTGTCGGCAATGGTGCAAAAGTTGCTGCGTTGGTCGTTGGCGTTTATTCTTTGTCGCTACCCTCAGGATTAGTTTTGGAATTGAATAATTGTTATTTTATTCCGGCCTTGGGCAGAAACATTATCTCTTCTTCATGTTTGGAGGAAGATGGTTATGAATTCATAATAAAGAACAAGTGTTGTTCAATATTTTTGAATGGTATGCTCTATGGTACTTGTCTATTGATGAATTGATTATATATTCTAAATCTTGAGGATACACATGTTTATAACATTAATACAAAAATGCTTTGGCTTAATGATTTGAATCCCACCTATATTTGGTATTGTCGTTTAGGTCATATAAATGAAAAGCACATGCAGAAGCTCCATAAAGATGAGCTTTTAAAGTCATTTGATTTTGAATCGTTTGACACATGTGAGTCTTATTTACTTGGCAAAATGACTAAGTCGCCTATCACTGGTCAAAGTGAGAGGGCAAATGAATTGTTGGCCATTGTACATACTGATATATGTGGACCAACGAGTTCTACGATCAGATGTGGTTTTCAGTACTTCATTACTTTTACCGATGACTATAGTAGATTTGGTTACATCTACTTAATGAGGCATAAGTCAGAATCCTTTGAAAAGTTTAAGGAGTTCCATAATGAGGTACAAAATCATACAGGTACAAAGTCAGAATATTTGAGCCATGAGTTTAATGATCATCTAAAGCAGTGTGGAATTATTCCATAGCTGACTCCACCAGGCACACGTCAATGGAATGGGGTGTCTGAGCGGAGGAACCGAACTTTGTTAGACATGGTCCGATCAATGATGAGTCAATCTGATCTTCCATTGTCCTTCTGGGGATTCGCTCTAGAAACTACTACTTTCACATTAAATAGAGTTCCATCTAAATCTGTAAAGAGGACGTCATATGAGATATGGACTAGGAAGCGTCTCGGGTTGTCTTTTCTAAAGATATGGGGTTGTAAGGCCTATGTAAAATATTTGACGTCTGATAAGCTCACTCTCAAATCTGATAAATACTTCTTTGTGGGGGTATCCTAAGGAAACCAAAAGATATTACTTCTATAACCGGGAAGAGGGCAAAGTGTTTGTCACCTGAAATAGTGTCTTTCTTGAGAAAGAGTTTCTCTCGAAATGAGTTAGTGGGAGCATGGTGCGACTCGAAGAAGTTCGGGAACCACTTGAAAGTGTTTCAGCTCCTACTGAACCACAACTCGATATGCAAGATGTTGCAGAACTTGTTGTCGAGACACCAGCCCCACGTCGGTCGGAAAGGTTGAGTCGTGCGCCCGAGTGGTTCACATTTTTAACCACTGGGAAGCGCGACATATTATTGTTGGACAATGATGAACCTAAGACCTATTCGAAAACAGTGATGGGACCAGACTCTGAGAAATGGCTTGGAGCCATAAGATCCGAGTTAGAATCCATGTGAGAGAATCAAGTTTGGAATTTGGTCGATCCATCTGATGGTGTAAAAACTATTGAGTGTAAATGGATTTTTAAGAAAAAGATAGACGTTGATGGAAATGTTCACATCTATAAGGCACGATTGGTGGCGAAAGCTTTTAGACAGATTCAAGATATTAATTATGATAAAACGTTTTCAACCGTCATAATGCTAAAGTCTATCCGGATCATCCTAACAATTGCTGCATATTATGACTATGAGATATGGCAAATGGATGTCAAAATGGCTTTCCTTCATGGAAACCTAAGTGAGGATGTGTACATGACACAGCCTGAAGGTTTTGACGATCCAGAAAATGCTGGAAAATTTTGAAAGCTGCAAAGGTCCATTTATGGGCTAAAGCAAGCTTCTCGGAGTTGAAATATTTGTTTTGATGAAGTGATCAAAGGGTTTGGTTTCATCAAGAATGAAGAAGAGCCTTGTATTTAGAAAAAGGCTAGTGGGAGCGCACTTGTATTTCTGGTCTTATATGTAGATGACATATTGTTGATCAGAAATGATATTCCAATGCTTGATGCTGTTAAATCTTCGTTACAAAAAAGTTTCTCAATGAAAGATCTTAGAGTGGCAGCATACATTTTGGACATAAAGATCTATAGAGATAGGTCGAGAAGGCTAATTGGATTAAGCCAAAGCATGTACATTGACAAGGTATTGAAACGATTCAATATATAGAATTCCAAGAAAGGTTTTCTGCCAATATCACATGGTATTACTCTGAGCAAGAGTCAGTGTCCTTCGATACCTGATGAGCTTGAGAAGATGAGTGCGATTCCGTATGTTTCCGCAATCGGGTCCATTATATATGATATGCTTTGTACATACCCAGATATTTCTTATGCTCTAAGTGTTACAAGCAGATACCAATCAAACCTGGGTGAAAGTCACTGGGCCATAGTAAAGAATATTCTTAAGTACTTGAGAAGAATTAAGGATATATTCCTAGTCTACGGAGGTGCGGAGGAGCTCATTGTAAATGGTTACACCGACGCTAGCTTCCAAACCGACAAGGACGATTCGAGATCACAATCTGGATTTATGTTTTGCCTCAATGGAGATGTAGTGAGTTGGAAGAGTTCGAAGCAAGAAACTGTTGCAGATTCAACAACGGAGGCCGAGTACATTGCAGCTTCTAAAGCTGCAAAGGAGGCTGTTTGGATCAGAAAGTTTGTTTCTGAGCTGGGTGTTGTCCCTAGTGCGTCCAGTCCAGTGGATCTCTATTGTGATAATAGTGGTGCCATTGCGCAAGCCAAGGAGCCTAGGTCGCACCAGAAGTCCAAGCACATACTACGGCGCTATCACCTCATCCGAGAGATCATAGATAGAGGTGATATAAAGATATGCAAGGTGCACACGGATTTAAACGTTGTCGATCCATTGACGAAGCCTCTCTCACAGCTTAAGCATGAGGCGCACTTGAGCTCTATGGGTATTAGATACTTACGTGAGTGAGTCTAGTGTATGTGAGGAAAGGTGTCTTGTCTATACTAATATATAATTGGATAATTGGTTATCTTGTTCCTTGAATAAATGTCTTTTACATTGATAAGCAAGTATGTGACTTATTTGTGAAACTCTTTATTTTATAAAGATGTTATTCTAAGCGATCCCTAATCTCACATCGTTATGTGGGACAATGATGATTTATAGATTAGCACATCTGTCTGATTGATGATCATGTTTCACAGATCATAGACATGGAGATGTCAAATCAGTGATGTGGACTCATGTTAGTGAACATGGAGTTGGATAGACCCACTTTAAGATACTGCTGGAATTGTTATTCTTAATGTGCTATCAGTTGTCATCTCAAATGGTGTACCTATAGAATCCTTAGACCTGAGATCGTCATTGATTCTAGAATGTGTAGTGACACACTTAGAGGCTTCCAAACGTTATTCCGTAACTGGGTAGTTATAAAGGTTGCTTTCGGGTGTGTTATGAAATATATCATGAGATGTGGGCCCACAGAGCTTGCCGCAAGCCGTACAGGGACTTGGAGAGGAGACAGACTACATTCGGTTGCTGTGAGTTGGTGAATCCAATGGGTTATTGGCACAACACCCATTCGTCCAGATGGGCATTGGAGACATCAAGCTGCTGAACCGGCCACTTGCGACCTACAATCAAAGCAAGCATAGTCTAGATGGTGTGTGCGTGGTTTAACGACGGGAGTGAATGTTTCACCAAAGTCGACGTAGGGGCACTGAGTAAATCCACGAACTACCTAGTGAGCTTTATAGCGATCGAGGCTGCCGTCGGGATGGAGTTTGTGCTTGAACACCCACTTGCCAGTGACGATATTTGCTCCTGGTGGCCAGGGAACGAGACACCAGGTGTGGTTCGCCTATAAAGCATCGAACTCCTACTGCATGGCTGCCCTCCAATGAGGGTCACGAAGGGTAGCACGGGTGGAAGCCAGAATCGGAGAGACCGCTGGAACGCTCGATGACACAAGGGTGAACTTGGGGTTAGGTTCGAAGATGCTAGCCTTGGAGCACGTAATCATCTGATGTCGTGGTGAATCAGCTGATGGCAAGTGCGGTGCAGCCAGGGAAGCCAAAGAAGCCAGTGCTGATGAAGCCACAGGAGCTCGCAAGGTCGATGGGCAGCGCTCGGTCGGTGAAGAGGCAGCCGATGGTGCCATTGCCAATGAAGCCACGGGAGCTGGCGAGGCCGATGGGGAGCGCTCGGTCGGTGAAGAAGCGATCGATGGTGCCATTGCCGAGGAAGCCGTGGGCATCAGTGGAGACGCAGCTGTCGAGGCCGATGGCGAATGCCTGTGCGTTGAAGAAGCAGCCAACGCGTGAGCATGCAAAGCAACCGTGGGCGAGGAAGCAGGTCTCCACATTAGTTAGTGTGGCAGCGGGTGGCATGGAGTAGACGTAGAGGGCGTCCTAGTGCCGTGTGCCTAAGGCGACAATGCTGATGCTCTAGAGCTGGGTGCCGGAGGAACCGGGTCTTCATCAGGTGAATCACACAGACCGGGCGTAGCAATGCTGCAAGGCTGGTGGAAAGGAAACTAGGTCTCGTCGAAGGTCACATGATGGGATGTGATGACACGACGAGAGACGAGATCAAAGCACCTGTATCCCTTGTGATCAGCAGGGTAGCCCAGGAATGCATAGGCCACAGAAAGGGGGCTGAGCTTGTTTTGCATGGTCGCAGCATGGTTGGGATAGCACAAACATCCAAACACTCAAAGGTGTTCATATGACAGCACAGAACCAAGCAGGAGCTGATGAGGGATAATCAGACCCGTGGCGTGGCATGGGCGATGGTTGAGAAGGTAGGTTGCCATGTTAAGAGCCTCAGCCCAGAATTCTAGAGGGGCATGGGTGTGGAGGAGCATGGTCCAGATGTTGTCATTTAGGGTACGAAGAGTTCGCTCAGCCTTCCTGTTTTATGGAGAAGTGTATGTACAAGAGAGGCGGAAGGCTATTCCGTGGCGCCAAAAGTGTTATCGAAGAAAGAAATTGTCAAATTCTCGTCCGTTATCAGTTTGGAGTGCAAGAATCGACAATCGAAACTGCGTGTATACATAGGAACAGAAAGAAAGCACAACATGCACAACCTCAGATTTATTTCATAGATGAAATGTCCATACAAAATGGGAGTAATCATCAATTATAACAAGATAGAAATTGTAACCGGAAATACTATGTACAGGGGAAGTCCAGATATCTAAATGTAATAATTGAAATGGAAAATATGTAATCGATGATGAAGAAGAAAATGGTTGTCGAACATGTTTTCCGAGTTGGCAGGCATGACACAAATGAGCAGTGGACTTATGACAGCTGAAATCGAATGAGCGAGGAGAGGTGGCGAGTTGATCATGACCCGGATGTCCTAACCATTGATGCCAGAGGTCGACAAAGGACAAAGAAGCCTGGAGTGAGTGGTGTACCGCCAGCTGTAGGGGATACAGATCACCCTGGCTGTCACAGCGAGGATCACCTGTCGGGTGCGAAGGTCCTTAACGGAAAAACCAAAAGGGTCAAATTCCACTGATACATTGTTGTCACGAGTAAGAGATCGAATAGAAATCAAATTCTTAATCAGCGAGGGAGTAACAAGAATATTCCTGAGATGTTGTTGGTGAAGTTTTTGGTCACACGCGTGGCCTGAGAGATCTGCTTAGCTCTAGCGTAGGTCCTAAATTTGTGGTTCGTGGCGTGCCAATCAGTTCGATCCTGCAACTGATAAGATA
>KE372126.1:319101-337355 GCA_000418225.1 Zizania latifolia | reverse complement strand
TTTTTTACAATTTCATGCAGTCTTCATTACTATTTTAGTACCTTGTCTCGGATTCTACGTATCAGTACCTTGTAATCAACTTTTGGATCATCATTTGTATCGCAATGCAATACTATTTGAGTTTTGGTATCATTTATTGTGTGTCAATATTTGAAAATTGCATTGCCTTCGATATTAAATTTGTAATAAAAAATGGTATTAAATTTTAAATTTGTAATAAAATTGCATTTATTGCGTCGCGAAACCTATGTTGTGGTAACGGTTGTTTGCGACGGCAACTTTATTTGTGTGGCAAAAAACTAATATTGCCACATGATGGCAACGTGGCAATAGATGAGGGAGACTATTGCAACGTCACACGCTGCACTGCAACACCCTCATCTCGCCACACCATATCTATGTTGCAGTATTTAATTGTGGCAACAAGATCGTAACGTGGCAATATGATAGCTGACTTAATGCATCAGTGAAGTTAGTGTTGCAATAGATGAAGGGACACTATTGCAACGAGCAGTGTCACGTTGCAATATTGTATGTCCCCACGCCACATCTGCGTTGCAGTTTTCAACTGTGGCAACATGAGCGTAACGTGGCAATAAGTACCCGAGCTTAATGCATCACTCAAGTTTACGTCGCAATAGTGCCTATTGCAACGGGCATTTTGTGTGGCAGTACCGTATCTCACCACGTCGTACCTGTGTTGCAGTATGCAATATTGCAACGGTGGCTGTTGTGGCGATTGCTCCATTTGCAACATCCGCATCGTGGCAATATAGTCGTTGCATCGTGGCAAAAGAGTCTTTTGCAACGCTAAAACCCGATGTGCTTACAATGTAACACAACGCTAAACGATGTTGCAATATCCATACTTATTGCAACAAAACCAAAAGAGTTGCCACAACTTATTGCAATGGCCGTTATTGCCACGCCTTGCAACGCCAGTCACATTGTTGTGATAGATTGTTATCGCAACTAACTTAGGCTTATTGCAACACTTTTTGACCGTTGGCACAGGGTGAAAACTACGTAGTGATACTTGCGTAAACCCTAATAAACAAAACTGAATATTTTAAATGTATCGATATGAGCGGATGCGGATGGATAGGTGAAGGCGGAAGAATAACATAATCATATTATATTAGTATCGAAAAGTCAAAAGCTCATACACTTTTAAAGAATCCATCATTGCTTACACTGAAAGGTATACTCAAATATATACATTCTCAAACATATACATACACTGCTAAAGAAGAATACTCAAAAAGATACATTATACACTCTCAAACATATACGTACACTTGATCATTTCAATCCTCAAAGGTGTATGCAAAAATCCAATATCATGCATGAAACTGAGGACCAACATTTTACCACAAGTGAAATGTGAAAGTGCACCGGCTTCTAATAGTAAATGATCTGAGTACTACTTTGAGCAAAGTTATTATGCACATGCACTTTGCTCCACAAACAACAGGGAAGCTCTCTCAATCGATGTCTAAACCCTAGCTAAACCCTAAATCCAAACAATGTGAGAGCAGGGGGCATCAAACCTCGCACGGCTGGGCGGATGCGAAGTTGGCAGAAATGGAAGGGCGGAGACGGCCGGATGGCGTAGGCGGAGATGGCCTGATGGCGGGACGGCGGGGGGAAGACGAAGACGGCGGGACGGTGAAGGCAGAGGCGAAGATGGCGGGACGGCGGAGGTGGAGGCAGAGATGATGGGACGGCGGAGGTAGAGGCAGAGACGGCCGGTCAGCAGGACGGCAGCGGGCGAGTAGACAATCTACGGGATGTTGAAAAATGGCTAAGCCCCAGTGCATATATATATAGGAAGGTTATCAGTGCTGGTTTGAAGGCAGAACCGACACTGATAGTGAGCTATCAGTGCCGGTTCAATACAGAACCGTAACTGATAGTCACTATCAGTGTCGGTTCTATTTATAACTAGCACTGATAGTGCTTTTCAGTGCCAGTTATATTTTAGAACCGGCACTGAAGAGTATTTTAATATTAATAAATATAAATATTTTATTTTAACATACAAAAATTACTCCTAATAAATGCAGATTTTTTTCTATACCAGATGAAACGTTTTTATACTAACATTTACAAATCTACATTCGGAACGTTCCATTACTACAATATATAAATTTATTAGTCTAGCGTTTCATTTTTTGATTTTAAAAATATTTCCAAATTTTGTTCTCAAGTTGTGAAGATCAATCACAACATTCAATTTAAAAACCCTAATATTTAAAAACCATAAACCCTAATCCCTAAACTATAAACCGTAAACCCTACTAACTTTTTGTTTTAAAGTTTATTATTTATTATTAAAAAAAGGAAAATCTTTGTATTTTAATATTTATTATTTAGTATGAAAAAAGCTACCTTTGTATTTTTAACATTTATTATTTGTTATTAAAAAATGCTAAACCCTAAATCATAAACTGTAAACTATTGATCAAATGAAATACAAATTATTGTAGCGCGAGAAAGATTTACAGCGCCACAACAGTGCCAGTTCCGTTTACAAACCGCCACTGATGTATCAGTGTCGGTTCGTGCCATGAACCGGCACTGTTTTGCCATTTTCAGTGTCGGTTCATCGCATGAACCGACACTGATGTATCAGTGCCAGTTCGTAAATGGAACCAGCACTGAAAGTGGCACAACAGTACCGGTTCCGTTCAAGTTCGAAAAATTTAACGGCTTCTATTTTTTAAACCGGCAGTAATACAGTTTCAGTGTCGGTTTGAAAATAACTGGTACTAATATGGCGCTATTTTTAAGTGGTTCTGTGGTAGCGTGATTAGCCAAGAGCAGGGTCAAGCAGCTAATTAATAAGTCAAGAGATGAGAGAGTAGTTAGTTAACTAGGATCCATGATGCTAATGTATTGGAAAATTTAACCCTTATGAGGTTGCTGTTAGGCAATTTCTACTTAGTATGGTAGTATGTAGAATCTATATCTAAACATTGCTATTTTAAATATTTTGTTCAAATTTTAATAAGAGTAATGTTAACTATTTGTCTATATGGTAATTAACAAGCATGTCATACGAATGCAAATAAATCCTATAGCTATGTATTTTAATTCTGATTTTATACTCTTTCAAAATTTGGACTACCTATAATACCAGATGCAGTATAAAAGATTAGAGCATTAAATTCAATCAATAGACGGCTCGATCATATTCATCCATCCGAGGGTATATAATAGAACGCTAGAAGCTTTTACTACGGATTACCCAAGGATTTATTTAAAATTTTCCATATAGATGGAGAAAATCTGCAAATTTTCTGTGGAGTGATTTCTAACGAATATTTATGCATAATGTTTTGTTTGTATCTGTTTATGTGTAACACCAAAATAAATTGGCCAACATGCTAGCTGTGTACTTCTGTTACCGGCGGATTTTCAGTACTTCCCACAAAAGTAATAAAACTATAATATAAAAAAAATACTACCTCCAATTCCAAAAATACTTATTTCTACCTCTTCAATTTAGTCTCCAAAAAACTTTACTCTTATCTCTTATGTACTCTTGATTCACAAATAAAGAAGTTTTATCTTACCTAACCCTTAGGTCGTATCACATCATAACAGTTCTATGCGAGTGTCCGAGGATTTGCCGAGTGTATTCCCTCGGGTACTCGGCAAAGAGGGATGTTTGCCGAGTATCGGTCAAATACACTTAGCGAACAAAAAACACTCGATGAACAGAAAAAAAAATACACTCGGCGAAGTTTGACAAAAACGAAAAAAATCGATACCAACGAAAGTCGCGATGGCGTGTTTGGGCGGGCAAAAAAACATTTTCCGGGTTTGCCGAGTTTTTTTTTCAAAAACACTCGGCAACCCCAAGAGACTCATCATTTTGTGTGAAAAAAATATTTCGAGCCTATGTGATATTTGTAACTTGGTTTGAGCTTAAAAATTTTTCTACACTTAAAATACAACATATCTTATTCTATATAATTTTTTTATATTTTTCTAGGTCAGTTTGCTATTTTTAATTTATTAAGTATATTTCTAGGATTTAATTTCAAATAGGTGAAATTTGAACTGCAAGTGCTTGAAATAATGAACCAAAATTTATAGAAAAATCATATTCATGTTTTTGAGTCTATTTTTAGTTCTTATTCACTAAATTAAAAGAAAATTTAAAAAATGTAGGTTGCAACACTCGATCGGCAACGCGGAGCTTAATGGTTTTTTAATTCTAAAAAAATCAAATGAAGTCTGAAAAATATGAGACCTATCATGGTGTTATAATATGATATGTTATGCTATGATACAAATTTAAAAACATTTAGAGAAAGTTATCACGTACGATGTTTAGAAACTGAATATTCTTCGAGGACGAATTAGGATTTAAAGAAGAAATGAATTGGGTTTGAAAGTAAATCGACGGTTAAACCTTTGTTTGAAGTTGAAATTTTTTCTACAATCAAAATACAATATAGCTTATCTCATGTAAAAATTTGGTATTTTTCTAGGTCAGTTTACTATTTTTAATTCATTAAGTGTTTTTCTAGGATTTATATTGAAATAGGTTAAATTTGAACTGCAAGTGCATGAAATAATAAACAAAAATTTGTAGAAAAATTATATTCATATTTTTGAGTCCATTTGTAGTCCTCACTAACAAACTGGAAAGAAATTTTGAAAAATCTAGGTTGCGTCACTCGATCGGCAACGTGGAGCTTAATGATTTTTTTAATTCTAAAAAATCAAATGAAGTCAAAAAAAACATGAGACCTATCATAGTATTATGATATGATATGTAGATGTTGTGATAAAAATTTAAAAATATTTAGTGAAAGTTGTCACATACGATGTTTAGAAACTAGAGATTCTCCAATGATAAATTATGATTTAAAAAAGTAATGAGTTGGGTTTGAAAGAAAATCAATGATTAAATCTTTGTTTGAACTTGAAACTTTTTCTACAATTAAAATACAGCGTATCTTATCCCATGAAAAAATTTGACATTTTTGTAGGTCAGTTAGCTATTTTTAATTCATTAATTGTATTTTTATGAATTAAATTGAAACAGGTCAAATTTAAATTGCAAGTGCATAAAATAATAAAATGAATTGTCAAAAAAATTATTTTCATGTTTTTGGGTCTATTTTTAGGCCTTACACACTAAATTTAAAAATGCTTCACAAAATTTGTCAAGGAAAAAAATGAAAAATAAATTTGACAAAATTTAAAAAAATATTTTTTTTAAAAAAAATTGTATTTGCCGAATGCAAACACTCGGCAAACAAAAATTTCGCATCGAGCGCCAATTTTTTTGCATTTGGCACTATTTTTTCTGAATCCGACGCTATTTTTTCGCACCCCACCTTTAAACGCTGTTGCACAGGCCTAGTTTCCCCTCCCTCCCCCAGCCACCGCCCTCACCTCCATCGCCGCCCCATCGCCATGCCCAATCCCTCGTCACCACCCCGGCGTCGCACCCCGTCGCCGTGCCACGCCGTGCCGCGCAGTGCCTCCTATGTTTTTTTATTTTCTGTTTCCTTGTTTGTCGAGTGCCAAATTTTGACACTTAGCAAACCGGCCGACACGTCCCTGTGCACACCGTTAGGCACTTTTATTTACCGAATGTCTCGTGTGACAGTCGGCAAATAAGCTTGCCAAGTGTCCGACAAAAGAAACTCAGGAAAGAGTTGTTTACCGACACGTCTTTCGCCAAGTGTTATTTGCCGAATGTAACACTCGGCGAACTCTTCGCCGAGTATTTTCAGGGCTTCGTCGAGTGCCCTTGATACTCGGCGAAATGCAGTTTTTTTATAGTGACGTACTTTCTTATTAATTAGAGTCACTTTTTCTTTTATTTTCACTATTAATTTATTAAATTTATCTTAAAAGTAAGTCTTTAAAGAGCAATGAAAATACTATATATAACTTAGTCCAATCAAGTGTCATTTTAATACGTAGTACACTTGAAGTCTATACATGGCCAATATATATAATTTTAGCCCTAGGTACATTTCAAGTCTAATTAGTTTCACCTAATATATTTTAATTTATTTAAAGACTCTGATTTATATTATATATATATATATATATATATTATAAAATTATTTTCTCCCATGCAAGGCCATGACAAGTTGCCAATCAGCGAAGCATGAAAACCCCAGTTTCAACCGCAAGTATTATAAAAGATATATAGCCATTTCTTCCTACCTAATTAATTAATACGATCCTAATCATAGCTTACATCAGTCTCGCATCGCACACAAATGTTTGCAGACACCTTGGGGATTCCTCTTAGTGGCGCTTTAGCTTGTGGTCATAAAAGTTGAAACTGATGCAGTTTTGAAAAAGAATATTATTTGTTAATTAAAGGCGTACGAAATGGAACAAATGTAGATCTAGATCATACGTGAGACATTGCACAAGCAAATTCTTATTAATTAAATCAACGGAAGGACAACTGAAAGACGTTGTCAAATCTGTATTGTACTAGCTGCTTCATCCATCATTATTAGCAAGCATTGATCTTTTTTGTTTTTTCTGTAATTAAGTTTAAATCTGTATTGTACAAGCTGCTTCATCCATCATTATTAGCAAGCATTGAACCAGATACGATCCTGGTGTCGAAATATAAAGTATATTATTTGTCTTTTTCTTAGTCTGTTTTTAAACTAATCAGTGTAATTTAATATGATATTAGAACCAAAGATTTTGAGTTCAATTCTACGCTTAAGGCTTAATGTAGCTTTCCCATCAACTTAACAAGATCTGTGACTTCTTAAAAGTATGATATGAACCTGAATAAAAAAAAGAGAGAACCCAGCAAATAAACGTTTCTGAGTCAGCAACAAAAGTAATCTTATCTCTCCAGAGTGATACAAGATCGCGACTCCAATATTACGTTGATGCTTGATAATTCAGGTGGGTCTCATCTTGGACCTCTCTACGCAGACAATATATTCTATAGTGTTTAATTATTTGCTGTTATATATTTTCTAGCGCGGAATGAATTGCTTTCACATGCTAAAATGCTATGAATTATGGCATCTCTTTTGGCTGGTAATTTTGTCATGAACTAATATTATTGTTACAAACTGCAAGTATAAACGGTAATTAAGCTGGCTTAACAAGAAGAGAAAATACAAGACTTGGAGTAGTAATATAAAAAACAGAATTTATCTTTGCTACATGCCTAGCTAAATCGACACAATGGTAGGTTCCCCCAACTCTCTTCCTGTTTCAGCAGGGTGGGATCTCTGATAGTTTTCTTGATTCACTTTAAAAGTTTGGTAATTAATTAACCTCATACAGGGAACCAGAATTACATAGGACACTCCAAAGTCTCCATTGACTCTATCAAATTCGCTCGAACATAATCCATTAATTAAGCTGTGTCATCAGTATTCAAATCTACGCCATCAATCGATCTTTTATTATCTCATACAGCCATACTTAGCTTTCTCTTGAGGTACGCATAATACTACTGTGGTTGACAAGAACCGGGTTATATACTTCTAGCTTATTAGAGACAAGAGTTAATTTAATTCTAATTATGTCATTCTATTTAATTAGTGAACTCTGGAAGGGTTGCAACTTGGTGTGTCTCACTAGATATGAAATCAAATGAATTGGCCAAAGACTTTTCCACATAATTTCCGCAAGAGAGTTTATTATCGATGCATCACTTTGACTCAAGAATAAGTCGATAAAAAGCCTCATCGAGGAATATTCAGAAGAGGGTTAATATGTGTCAAGTCAAGTATTATGAGAACCGATAATACTTATGTTTGTCCTTGCTTAATGAAACCTTTCATGCATTGTGTAAAAGGTGAGAACCAATATATACTATGCTATAACTTGATGACCAACACATATATATTCACTAGCACAAAATACCAAATCAGTGTTGGTGCTAAACCCTCAGCTCCTATCGCGTTGTAGATCCCGACAAGTTCTACAACTTTCAAATATAGCATATCTCCGTGTGACATTATTTAAAAAATTCAAAAATTCTTATCTATGCCGGTTGATGCCAGTTTTTAATAAAAACAATACAATTAACATTTTTATAAAAATTACAAATTATTATTGCTGCCGGTTTTTAATAAAACCTAACATATTTGAGATTTGTATATGTGACGGTTTTTTAACTGATACCTAAAAAATTCTCATATAGTTATATGTGTTGGTTTTTATGGAAAATTGGCACCTAGTATTGGTGCCGTTTTAAAAAAAATAAGAACCAATATATATATATATATATATATTTATATCTTTATTTGTGTTGGTTTAGATAAATCGCTCGATAAAATGTCTTTTGTACTAGTGATTTTATTATGGAGGAATTGTTTGTTCTTAATTTGCCACTTGTTTTCTATACTTAATGAGGCCTAGTATACCTTTACTTTCAAAACTGAAAAAATATCAGAATTAAGAAGGAAAAATGTTCATACCAAATATATATATACATCAACTAAAAACAGAATATTTATAGAAAAATTAAGAATAAAAAATTTCAAAACAAATGCATTGCAAATAAACACTGCTGCAAGCTCAGTGGTGCGCGCCTCTCGATGCAAAGCAATATATGCCAGCCTGGGGAACATATTGCCGCCTGTGTCGGTGGCAGCGGTTTCGATCCAAAATCATTTGACCAACAGTTACCGGCCCAATGACCAGGCGACCGGCTATCAGTTAATTATCGTACTTATCAGTTATTGTGGTTTAATGGACTTTATTTGGCGAGTGATAATACAAGGAGTTAGCGATAATATAAGTCTTGAATTATAAATGGTTAGGAGCTAGCAGTACTGGCCCAATGTCCCTAACTGGTTAACTTGAACTCTCAATGCTCTCATCTTTAATAAGACGAAAGATGTGCGATATCATTCTGTCGCGCGCTCTTGTCAGAGAATAGTTTGATTTTGTCGTTAGAATCGTGCTATTTGGATAGAAATCTCATGATATCAGCTCTTCATTTCTCCTGTTTTCCCCTCTTGGGACATAATCGAAACAGTTCCAATGTTCTTCATGTATAGCTAGCAGATTCACTTTTACTGTGTCCTTTTCTCATTCACCGGCTAGCTCAATCCTACTTAAAAACTAAGGCTGCATTAAATAATGAAAGTACTGTCACTATGAGTACTGAAAAGCACAAAACACACAATTTGTTAAAACTGAAAATACAAGTTAGTTGAACTGTACAGTTCCAGTGTCCATTGGGAGCACAACCTAGAGCATACATCTAATGACTACTTATAATTTGTTTATATCTACAGTAGGCCGGTGGTATGCATGATAACTTGGGGAGGCCTCTTTGCTTATCCTTCCTACAACGTCACACGTCAGCCAGACTGTAGAAAATCAGTGACACAATAAACCACCTTAATGTGCAACAACAGTCATTATATGCAGGAAAAAAGAGACCCTCAATTATTAGCACTGGGTTTGTTGATAAGATATCAATAAAAGATTCCCCATATGGTACCACGCGCGGTTGTCAATTTGATCGGTTGCAATTGCACATCCAAGAAAAGATCGCTGGTTGGCTAATCCAACCTAATTCAGACTGCGTATAAGAAGGCGTGCCTATCTAGCTTATCTATGAGTTTCTTGTTCATATATATCTGCTAGCTGTGTTTGTGCATGCTCCTTAAATTTTGTTCACATTTTTCTTTTACTCCCTCTGCTCAAGGATTTATGACGTTATGGATAGTGATGCACCGTTTCTAACACACACCTTTGACTTCTACTTATTTGCCATCAACGTGTCGGTAACCTGTTAGACCTAGCAGTGTTTCTTAACATGCACGATTCATTGATTTCTATTTATTCTCCCCCCGATGTGTCGGTAACATGTAGACCTTTTAACTCATAAATCAGTAGGAGTGAGCCATGGCAGAATTCCAGTCGCATAAGAAGGATTTATCTTTTGTATTTGTTGGTGTCTATTTTGTGATGGAAGCTTCTGAACATGGTTCTGTTCTAGTTCTAATAATGATGCAACTAGCCAATTGTCAACAGTTTGCTATTTTGTTTTCTTGCTTTAAAAAAAAATTATTACTACCGAGACTACATGTCCTCTCTTATGAGTGATCTTTTCTCTGTTAAAAGAAGACCAAATTTAGTCGTTATATAAACAACTATGTCACACAGGTAAAGGAAATACAAAGTGTAAGTTTTAACAATTTACATATAGCCCCTAAAACTTACACATCATCTTGAAACTTTCTTTAATTTTTATCAGTTCTCAGATCATCAGATCGATCCAGTAATCAGCCTTGCAACTGGCATGGCTTTTTCAAACATGGATTCCTCCGTGATCCAAATGGCAATTTTAATCCAGTAAGTAATGGAGTACGTTGTATCTTCGAATCATCAGAGTCCTCAGAGTCGTTTGCATCCTCCAATCATTTTCAGAAACCAAACAGAACCCTCAGAGTCGTTTACTCCTAGCCTGCTACCGTATACATTACTCATGCCCTGTACAGGTTCATTGATTTCCAAAAAACCATGTGACAAAATGCAATTAGGACTTAGAACAATACAAGTATACAACACCAAGTATGTTTATAAAGGAATAAGAGCGTGTCAGATTAAATAGATGTACGTGGACATATTGCCATAACTCTGCTTTTAGCAGAAACAGCGCTGCTTTAGTTTCTACTCTAACCTAGAGAGACTTTATTTTTGAGATAAAGTTCGCACATTAGTAGTGAGACTAGAAAACCAAAGCGACTCTTATTAATAAAAAAAGTAGTATTGTGAAGTGATAAGGAAGAGTAAGTTAATGGTATTAAAGAAATAAAATTTTTTAATTTGCGAACCAATGGTAGGTAAAAATATAAAAACAAAGTTTTTTGATAAAGTTGAATCGACGAAGTCTTTTTGGAATATATATGCCGTAGTACCTAAGGAGATATCATTTTCTTCGCAAGTACAGTCCCAAAAAAATTTGTTAATTTTCGATATTTAGCCCACACAGTTGCAGGTCAGAACAGTTGAACATTATTACTTTTTTGTTTTTAGAATGTATAAAGCCACAGGAGCCCTGTGAAAAAATGGAAAATTTAAAAGGTCAATTATGAATGTTGCATAGGGGCTGGCCCAATGCCCCCCAGCAGTTAGCTTAAACTCTCGACGCGACCTCCAGTGAGCAGATCGCCTTTAATAATATGATAAATGTGCTGCGTCGTTTGGTAGCCATTATCAAAGAGAAATTTGATCTTATCATTAGGATCATGCTCTTATAGGTAGGAATTTCATGATAGCTTGTGTCCTCCCTTTGATTATTCCTCTTTCACTGTCACTTTTCTCAGTCACTGCTATTTACAAGTTCTTCATAATCTCACTCTCACTGCTACTTTGATGTTGAGAGGCTGCACCAAAAAAAATGAAATAACCATAGAACACAACTAGCTACATCAGGTACTGTAATCTGACTGTGATTAGTGAAAACAAAACAACTTAGTAGTTACCACAAGCTCAAAACTTAAATGGCCGTAATGCTTCTTCTAGGAGATCGCAACCATACAAGGACAACTTGTATTGTGAGGACATACTCAAAACTGTACAAAGTTTCAAGTCTACTGTGAGGAGAACTTAAATATAGCCCACAATTAACGCTAGTTTTTTTATTTCATGGCAATAATGGATATTTCAATCTGTTTGAAGCTACATTAGACAACTGGTAGGCAACTGTGCAACTGTAACAGCTTATCAGATATGGCAAATTAGGATTTCTTCAATTCTCCAGTCATGCATGGATATATGTATGTGTGTGTGGAGCTGCAAGTAAATTTGCCTCCATTAGAGCAGTACTCCAAGCTCACCTAGCATAAGAAACAGCCACTTGATGTACAATATGTTACCTTGTGTAACATTACAATACTGTCGGTGACAGATCAAGCTCATGTCTGAATTCTTTCATCCAGCTCCTCCATTAATTCGTCGTTGCTCAAATCAATCGATCTGTGCGAGCAGTGGCTGACATGCATATGCATGATGATACATACACACATGACACATGGGGAGTTTCAGCCCTGTCTCCTTTCTGCTTATCTCTCCAGCAATGTGACACGTCAGGTACTCATCTAGTATTAATGTACGTACCCAGGAAAACAACGACATTTAACCATCTCATTGTACAACAACAATGACACTCAACAGCTGTAGGATAAATGCAGAAAATCAGTAAGGTTGGTCAATACTACAAACGTGGTTTTTTGAAGATACCCCTTTCACTCTACAGACGATACAGAAGAGAAACCGTTTGAGGAGCATGTATAGGGGGCGGTCATACCCCGTTTATGGAAACTAATTTTCACATGCAATCCCTTAACAGGGCGGTCTTTAGAAATTGAGCTTAAGACCACTTGTGAAAATCGTTGTTTTCAAAGGTGGTCAAATTAACCAAACCTTTTCTAAAAATTTGGTCATGTCCACATGCGGTCGGCTTAAGAGTTCGCCTATAAAATGAGTTTTTAAAGGTGGTGTCATATACTAACCGTCTATAGAAATCCCTCCCTATAAATGAGCTCTTTTGAATAGCTTATTTCAAACCCAAGCTTTCCAAAGAAGAGGAGCGCATGCAGTTAGGGGCGGCTTGAAAAAAATTACAGGATAAATGGGAGATGTTTTGATTTTGAATATCTTGAACTAGTTAGCTTTCCAAGGTAAGAGCTAATCACTCCTAGGATTTTTATTCTAACTTTATATCTATATTTTTGAGAATTAATGGTTTTTTTATAACCTAGAGATGGCCATTATATTTATACCTCAAATTATATATCAAAATAGCTCATTCATGGACTATCAAACTTCAATTGCATAGGTTCACACATTTTTTTTCATTATGTAGCCCTAATATGGTGTTTTGTAATTGTTCAAGAAATTCCATCTCAATAACACACCCGCAATAATGATAACTAAGGGTCATCTGAATCTTGAAGGACCCCATTCACTGAAGGGGCTCTAACAAAGGCCCCTGCCTTCGTCAGCGTGGAAGGGCTCTGAAGATGATACCACCTCGACTGACGGTCCAAAATAACGGTCGTCCATCATCTTTGGCAAAATGGGCATTTAATGCCTTAAGCCTCAAAGCTGACAAAAGGTGACCGACCAAAGGAAAATATGATACGTGCAATGATTACCTATTTCTCAATACGGTATATTATAATGTAACCCCATGTAGCTTTATGAATAGTCTCAAGATAGGTGGTTTCGAGGGAGGACTGCCCCGTCTTATCCCATGTATAACTTTGCCTATAAATACCAACCTGAAAGGTGTTGGTAAATGACAGAGGCAAAAGATGGTAGAAATATTTGATTCCTTATGTAAGCACACACTCTCAGTATAAAATACCACGTGACGTAAGGCTATTATCCAAACAGAGACCTGAACTTGATAAATAACTATGTTAGCACTTTGTGTCCTGGCCTTCGGCTATGACCACTCTAGCCCAAACTAAACCTCAATTTCATATATCTGTTGTGGTGCAACTAGTTCGTTGCACCAACGGTAATATCTAAATGTAGTACCATGAATGGTGAATTTTTTGGATCTAGTTCTAGATCTTGATCTATATAATGAGATATATATTAACTAAACACATTGTAATTATGTTGTTTATCATGAAGTTTTTCTATACTTGTTGTAATTATTAAAAATAGAAAAAAGTCTAAATGACCCCAATATTAGGCTGTAGACGAATGTTGTCCCTAACTAAAAAATAAGGCTTTTAAACCCCCAAATACCGAACAAATAACCCTCTGAGGTGGTTTACCATGGCGGTTTTGCTAATGTAATAGGAGACGTTGAGGCACGCTGGCATCTAATAGTGGGACCCGCTTGTCAGTGATATGGGAAAATTTTTCTCTCCTCTTTCTCCTCTTCCTTCTTCCTCCTGCCTCCTTGCTTCTAGTTTCGGAAGCTCTTTTCTATGATCTTGAGCATATTGTGCTTTGCAATAGCTCAGTACTTAGGGGGAATTTCTCTATCCACAATAAGTTCTTCACTCCCTCCGTCATGAACCACCAATCCTTACAATTATGTCTATATTCTTGTTTATTAGATATTTGTACGTGTTGTGGAATTTGCTTGGAACCATAGGTGGCACTATCGGCTCTCTCGGTTTTAGGGATCTCTGATACTACACTTATATATGCCTCTAGTCTGCTTCAATTCACTGTCCCTTTTCTACTTCCATAGACTTCTTATATATGTGTAATGTCAATTCTAGAGCAAATTTAGTTGTCTCATATTCCTCAATGGCTAGGTGACAAGGAGTTCGTAGAACCATCTACATAATGACAATATATTGAAAATTCTGACTTCACAATCTCACTATTTAAAGAGTACATATTTGGCTTGATTTTATTCAAGGTCGTTGTCCTCAGCGGTTCAACGTCACCTCTCTAGGCTTGGCATAGGATCACTCGGGGTCTTCCATAAGCACTCACTATCGGCCAACAACAATTCAATTAGTATTGGGGCCTCGGCTCGGTCTCCATCTTGAGAATTTTTGACTTATCTTGAGAATATATTCTACAATTATATTCATCAATATATTTCACAATTAATATTAGACATTCTAGAGAACATGACGGGGTTGCGAGGAGAAGCCGCAACGGTGAGACTTAAGGTTTTTTCAAGTCAATGTGTGGTTTACATATTTTCTAGTTTTTCCATTCTATTGCTCCTAATGGATTTGCAAACATAATAAAATGTGTTCTCTTTTCAATTTGCACCGATTGGCCACACATATTGCGTATCTCTCTAAGAATTCAAACTCCTTGCGGTATAGGATACAATGGTTTGGATACGTGTGTATTTTTTGCACGCTCAGTGAAAAGGGATAGATAAGATTCTTGACAACTCTTCTAAGTGATTCCATAGATCATTAAAACTATTATATGGTCATCTATTGATGACTTTCAATCTCAAAAGTTAAAGTATCGAACACAACATTGTGAACTCCTTGTCGTAGCCATTTGTTTCTCCATACAAAAGGTCATTCGCCTTTTGCAATGCCTTAAAGTTATATAAACCTCTCACTGTCCTCGTTAACACTTTCAGTTCAACATGACACAACATTTCCTCAATATCAAAATCTTCATCATCGTCATGACCACCAATATCATCATTAATATCACCCATCATAGCAAGGTCACCACCTACTTGATAGGCAACACATTGAGTTGTGGCCGCTTCATTCGTATGTATCCATTTGATAGGCAGCAGTGTCATGGTCTTCTATTTCAGATGTACCCTTCTAACCATGATGGGACCAAATCGTATACTTCTCAATAAAACCTCGTTTTCCTACTTTCTAGTCCTTATAGTCTAAGCATTGACAACATATTTTCTTCATCTTTGAATTTAAAACATGCTTTCGGTGGTTTCAATAAATTTAGAGACTTCTCCCATTTGAGATAAATGAGGTATTGTTGTATTGTACATCTATGCCTTGAACCTTTATAAATTCAACCAAAAATTAAGTACAAAGCATATTTTTATAAAAAATTAATTTTACACGGAGTTACTTTTCTAAAGCCAACTTTTAAAAAGCAATCACAATATTGATTTAACCTAGATTTTTTAAAAAAGTTGCTTTTATTTACCAAACATAAATAACACCTTCTCACATGTAATACTATTTTTTAATTAAGTAAAAACAATATTTTTAAGGAAAAAGTTTAGATGACCCCCATTAGACTGTAGACAAATGTTGCCCCAACTAAAAAACTAAGCTTTTAACCCCTCAAAATAATCTATACCGAACAAATAACCCTGCAAGGCGGTTTACTACGGTGGTTTTACTGATGTGGCAGTCCACATGGTAGGAGACATTGAGGTGGCTGTCCATGTGGCTGCACACTGGCATCTGAACAGTGGGACCCGTTTGTTAACACAAAATTTTTTCTCTTTTTCTCTTTCCTCCTTCTTCATCCTCCTTCCTCCTTTCTCCTTCCTCCTCCCTCCTCCTACTCCTACCTATCGGCCAACTCATCTCCCCAGTGCCCGCGCCCTCACGCCCACGCCCCCACGCCCCTACTGTGCTCCTGAGCCTGTGCCGCCGTGGCATCCCCACGCCCATGCCCACGCCTCATTGCCGTGCGTGGCGCTCCCATGCCCCCACGGTGTCCCCACACCTCGTTGCCACGCGTGGTGCCCCCATGCCCTCGTGGCGCCCCCACGCCCTCGTGGTTCCCTCGTGCCCCTGCCTCACCGTCCCGACCCCGCAACACCCCCGCGCACATGCCACACCACACCCCCGTGCCCCTACCTCATCGCCGCACCCCCGTGGCTCCCCCATGCCGCCGTGGCATCCCCACACCCGCGCATGCTCTGGCGTCCCCACATGCTCTGGCGCCCCCACATCGTGACACCCCTAAGCTCCCCGACGTCCATCTCGCCTGCGCCCTAGTGCCCCCACGCACCCAACGTCTGTTGCGCAGCCGAACAATAATTTTGTCATCAAGGGCATGACTCATTTTTTCGTGTTTAAGGAGATCACGAAGGCCCGGTAGAACAATTTTATTCAACGGAAGACATTACAGAAGCCAAAGCCTAGAGCGAAGTATTTTCCTCACTCGTGAAGAAAAAACTATACCCGCATCACCAAGCTCGAGTGGGTACACCCCGCAGATCCCAAAATAGAGGGCACAAAAAGGAGAACCAAACCTAATGAAAGATTGTAACAAATGAAGTAGGAACTGGATCTAGAGCAAGAATCTATAGAATATTTTTGCTGCCAAGAAAAAAGAAGGTCGTTTCAAGCCCAACAGGGAGAAGGATGAGCTGGTTGTGGCATTGGGCACCATTGAGCACTCTGGTTGTGTCCGAGGTATCTCCTCGAAGCAAAGCTAGAAGGAAGGATTCTCTTAGGATAGCTTAGCTATAGGAAGCGGGATAGATATAAGAACTAGTACCATAAGATCCTTAAAAGCAGTTGCCATCTCCCATACAAAGATATCCAAAATATTTGCCACTGGCTAAGAAATTTGTCATGTAATTGGCTGCTTCTTTGACCCCGAAGTTGATCTAGTGACAAATGAAGCTTGTCAAGCCCTTCATGAGTGGGGCAAATGAGATTTTATATAACTTTATAATGTACATGTGTAATATTTAATATGTATGTGATGAATTTGTCTTATAATATGTATGTGTATTAATTGAACAATAATATGCAAGAATATATGTGTAACATTATATCTGGTGAAGCAAATGATTATATAATGTAGCTGTTGTAGAGGTGAAAATGAACAACACCAGTGTTCGAGTGTGCTTCAGAAAACAATTGACATAATGAATTTATACAGGTTCAGGCATCTGAATGGATAATAGCCCTAAGTCATGTGTTTTGTTTTTAGCTATTGTTTGAATACCAAGTATTCGATGCCTATATTCCTTGGAAGGGGCCTATATTTATAGGCAAAACTAAACTGAGAAATACGAAGATGACCCCTATGTATAACCGACTAAGTCTATACAGTTCATAAAGTTACGTAGGGACTACAGAGTAATACACCTTATGAATGCATAAACACTACATTTACAAGAAAGTCCACAGTCAGTAGTCTTCCTGGCCTTTGAGGTCTTTTGTCACGAATATTTGTCTTGTCGAAGGGGATAGGGGCTCCTGTTTAGGCCCCCGCTTCGAGGTGGTTTCAGGCCTTCAGTCATTACTTCGAAGGCTAGGTTTCGTGGAGCCGGTCACCAGGAAATGGGCTTTCGGAGACCAAGCTTTGGGAGACGAGGCTCCAGGTGACCGGCTCCGAATTACGGTTCGGAGCTTTGGTTACTTACTTTGGCCTTCGAAGGTACTTGTTCGGAGGCCATTCAATGGCTTAGTCATCTTCGGGGATTTAATTACTGTCAGAGTAATGGTGGTCATATTTTCCCCCAACAGTAATAATATTTATTGTTTATGCAAATTAGTCGGGCAAATCTAATATTCAAATTTGGAGAGAAAAATGAAAATTTTAAATTTTGGCAGGAAAGCTTTCTAGAGACAACTATCTCAACCTAGCCACATGTGGAAAGCATTTTTAGAGGTGGCTAGGTGGAGCCAACAACATATGGAAAAATATTTTTAGAGGCGATTGACTTAATAACCGACCATTGTGTCCTATCTATGGAAATGCAATATTTCTACAGGTTTTTTGTTCACTACCACAGAACCACATAAAAGTAGCACCATATCAGTGTCGGTTATCTCCAAGCCGACACTGAAGCTATATCACTACCGGTTTAAAAAATA
>KE372126.1:302182-314966 GCA_000418225.1 Zizania latifolia | reverse complement strand
GGTTCAGAACCTACCACTGATAGCTATTTTGATCCAACACTGACGTCTGTTCCTGTAGCGGTGGTTGCCAACAGTTGTACAACGCATGTACAATGTCCAATTTGTTGTGTGTAGAAAAATGGTTTTGGTATTGTGGGCTATCGATGAGAGATGAAAGATGAGAGATGAGAGATATATTACATAGAAGAAAGATTCCACATCTCATGTGGTCCAGCTTGCCCTAGCTAGCTCTCAGCGCGTTGTTGTCAGTAACTCGCCATTGGATTCGCTTGAGCTAGCATATATCAAATCGAAGAAAAGGAGGAGGCTAGCTGCTAGACAGGTTGGATGCAAGCTAATCCAACCTTGAATCTGAGTGGTCAAGTATAACCTAACCTGAGTGGCGTATAAGAAGGCCCGACTATCTGATCATCATATGTGTGTCGAGACTACTCTTGTCCATAAACAGTAGCACGAAACTTCGCTGTCGTAGCACCTGTAGGGCATCATGTGTGACCATCATTTCAGTATTCAATAGCTAGCAGTCCATGTCCAAGGTGCATGCATGCCATCTAGCATATATCACTGACTGATAGCCTCCAATAATAACAGCCAACTTGCCTGCAGTACTGATCGTGTTTCTTGTGTGGAGCCTAGCCTTGTGGGATCGACGTGTAGATCGGCACGAAACAAATTAACGTCGTACGACTACATCACGCGTACGATCGAGCAAGTTGCTTATCCTGCACTAACGCTCCAAACATAATGCACTTTTAAATTAATTAGCTATTCTGTTTGCACAGACTCTTTGGTAGAGACGGATTGGAAAACTGTCCCAATGTCACAAAGTTTCGATCAAATTATTAATTGTCTGCAAAGGCGTCTTTTTCTGTACTAGCAACTAGTGATCGATTAATTGCCACTCACATATAAGTTGCACAACTACTCCCTCATGTGGTGGTAGCTAGCTAGCTTGGAGACTCTAAGAAGGGGAGTTAGGTGTTCAATTATTCATGACAGTATATATCAATTGTGATAAGGGAGACCGACCGATATATCACATGGGATTTTATATATATATATATAGCGTCCATTTCAGAAGTGGAGCCTGGAGACAAATTATTAGATGGGAAGGCTCGATCGTTTTGCAAGCGACAGGGGGTGAAACCGCGTCAGATACGTGCGGGCGTTGTTTACCCAGTAACGAAAACCACATCTATTTGTACGTACTTAATTTCATGGAAATTGGAGGTAGCTAGCTATCTAGCCGGATACTTCAGTTCGGATGTGAATACGAGCACAGATTATTCAGCTGGCACGAGAATTTGGCTAAAACTTGTCAGATTCGAAGCAGAAATGGATAAACTTGTGAATGGTAGGGAAAATACTATACTTTGCCACGGAACGTATTAATTGTATAATATGATAAACATTTAATATTTTTTATCATACTCAGCAACACAAAAGTAATTAATAACCATATTTTTTATATCTTACCTAAAGGGCAGCTGTGGTTGATCAGATCTCAGGAGATCGAGTACGTACAATATGGTGATCAAATCTTTGATGTAATCATCACGTACGAGTTACGACTGTAAAATTTTTAGGACCGGGTATTCTCAACCTCAAGAAAGTGGTGACATCTCTAAGATTACGGTAGGGATGGAGATATACGCCAGTATATATACCACATATGTGTGACGAAATGGACAGGAGGCAACTAATGGTGATATAGCCACCTCTATCTATCATTCTGAGAGGGGGAGCCACAATAATTCCCATCAATGATGTTGGTTGGAGAACGAACGTACGGCCTAAAAATATTGCACACAAAACCATTGATGCTCTTTTCATTGAGTAGGAAGACCAGAGCACGACTTTTTTTTGTTTAAGACTCGGCAAATAGAATGCAGTTTGATAACCTTTGGGAATGCATCGCTTTGGACAGTCCACAGCTCTTACAAAAGGAGCTAGCTATAGACAAAACATCATTAAATCAATATTT
The DNA here is from genome assembly GCA_000418225.1 of Zizania latifolia. NCBI lineage: Eukaryota > Viridiplantae > Streptophyta > Magnoliopsida > Poales > Poaceae > Zizania > Zizania latifolia. The sequence continues at coordinate 312,982 of KE372126.1, read as the reverse complement.
CTCTGTGTCTGGTGAGTATTATTCCATGAGTTGATCGATCGATTGGCCTAGCTATTGTTCAATTCTATCCAATTCCCAGGAGCCAACCAAATTAAATCAGCCTTCATGCATGGCTTCATGCCATCATCTGGAAAGCCTAGCTAGGAGCCACAGAGATTGTTTGGTTGGCAATGGCATGCATCACAAAAGGCTTTCGACGACGGCGGACCACCCTACAAAACGAGACGATGGCTACATCAAAAAGTAGTTGAATTCGCTCAGCGTCACACCTACTGTGTCACTGCAATGGCTATCTATCTATGAACCTGTACGGTTGTACATCGGTAGAAAGTTACTGGCACCACACAGACCAACAGAGCACAACATGGATTAACTATGATAGTAACAGAATTGCGACCCTAATTATTAATAAGCTCCAAATTAATTAACTAGCAACAATGATTGGAAACCCTGAAGAAGCTATATAGTAGCCCTCAGCTCATTCTCTCATGATCATCACCTAACTCTCAAGGACTATGATGTGTGCCGTTTGCCAGAGGCCGGCAATATTACTGCAATTCATTTCTGTTATTAACAAATGATCATCCTAACTTTTTTCTCTTGGAGATTGTAGAAATAGTGAGGCGCCATATAGATTCGAAAAAACGATTCAGTGACGCCCACAATATAATCATATATAGTGACCATATTAAATAATTAAGGAAGAAGCCTGATTAATGTGGTGCTTAATTGTCAGGATGAACAAGAAAATTTTCACTGACGGACGTTATTGAGCTATATATTTGTTTTCATGTTCTATTAATATCTTAATATATATTCCCTCTAGTAAATAAAGTAAATCGTTTTTGACTTTTTTAAAGTCACAGAATATAGATTTGACTACTCAATTGATTTTGTATAAATTCAAAACGGGTTACAAAACTATAGTGCTATGAAATCTTTTGTTGATAAATGGTCATATCATTTCCCTATGACAAAAATCTACATTATAAACCATAATTATGGTCAAAATTTTCATGTATTGATTGCATAAAATGACTTAATTCTTTTATAGCGTAGCACGAGGATCCCAATCTGGCGGCACGTTTATTATATATTACTCACTAGTTCATGTATTAACTAGCAGCGATCATGTGAGATGGAGTGCGATTGGTGAAATAATTCGAAATTAAAATAATGATGTGACACGACTCATGCATGATGCTCAACTCATGGCTATATTATATATAAGGAAGAAACCAGAACATTGAGCTAGCTAACAGGAACAATAAAATTATCGTACGTCCTTAGATGTCGAACTCTATTTTTTCATATGTACTACTCTTTTTAGAATCTTAATTACAAACACACATATTTATATCGATCAGCATGCATATTTTATTGTTTTTGTTGGCGTAGCAATCGGATCGGGCATGTTTTTTATATGTCAGAAATTAATATATTATCAAATAATAATGACTCAGATCCCGAAGTTGTGTGCGTCTTATTTGCTTATTGTCATCCAAGTCGCATATATGTAGGGATTCGAGAATATAAAGAGTGGAATATGCATATGTGAATCTTCGAAAAACGATGTGGCCACACACACCTAAATATGAATCAAAGAAGCCAGTTGGAGTTGGGTTTGGAAGTAGAACATATTATTTTTTCGTGATCGCTATCTCGTAATCCTACTAACTCAAGTTAGCTAGGCTGTCCACATAAGCTAGCGTGATATATATCATCAAGTCATCAACACATATCAGATCGAGCATGCTTATTTGTTTTTTCAGTAGTCGATCGGATCGGGCAGTAGGTTTACATAGTAGATAGTAGTATAGTACATTGATTAATTAATTGTATTGTGAGTCATTGGCCTCGTTTCACAACTAGATGGCTGGATCATATATTTTATCTTTATAGGAGCATATGCATTTTTTGTGTGTATGTGCAACATAGGGCTGATTAATTTAAGTATTTTCTCTGTTATAAATTGTAGCAAGTTTTAGACTTAGACACGTATATTAAAAAAATAAGTAAAAAAACTATATATACTATTATCCTCTTAGTGAGTGAGTGTAGGCATATAAGTAATTAGGTGGAATATGAGTAATCAAGTCCAAAGATAATATAAGTAATTTAAAGGTAAAAGTTACCTTTTACAAATATTAGATTAAGGATAAATTAAAAACCACAAAACTTGTTATGGGAGTGAGGGAGAGTACTAAATCTCCAATTAATTATTTGTGGTTGAAATCCCAATTAAGAAGCTTCATCGCTATATACGGTCATTCTCGTAGCTTAGGGATTATAAAACAAAGCGAATGAAATTAATGGTGAATTTTCCAAAACAATGCGGTCAGACGACCTAAATAATCAAAGAAGCCAACCGGGAGAGTTAACTTGTTTCCCCCAGCTTGTCTAACATTTTTCCAATTACGTCGTAGACACGTACACTACTACTCATATATACCAGATGCATGTATCTGCGAGTGTTTCCGGCTCTAGTGATCGAAACTTGTGGTACTAACGTGAAACTTATTAAATTTCAGTAAAAATAAAGCTGCATCGAGCAATGTTATGAACAACCAGATTTAAATCCTGTTATGTTATGAACAACCAGATTTACATGCACAACTCAGCCACATATACAGATGTAATACTCATATATATCAGCTAGCTAGATTGGGCATGTCATTTTTTGTGTACACTGTGGTCGGTTGGTCCGATCTGGCGGTAGAAACTAGCTTACTGCCACACACATACTTGATGTGTAGTATTTAAAATTTGTTCTACTAAGATTTAATTTTAACTTAGTTTCTTTTTGATTATTATGTGCGCAATTAATAAGCTAGACTGGTTGTACTAATGATTGTCATATAAGTTATCCCTCTGTACTATGCTATCATTTGTAAAAATTGCTAAAACCAAATATATATTACTCTCTCTGTTCTATAATATGATCAGATTTGATATTTCATAGTACAATAAATCTAGACATTGATATTATTTAGATTCATTATACTAATATTAAATCTAATCCTATATTGCAATATTATGTGATAGAGAGTAGAATAGAGAGATTATATTTTTATTTATCGATTAATTATGTAATGAGTCGTTGGCTGGCCTCGTCTTCACCCAATAACTGGGTAGCTAGGTTTGGGCTAATTAGGCAGCCGGGGAACAAGCGTGCATGCCAAGTGCAGCAGGCGCGAAACGCACGCAGCCAAACACGTGAGAAGCCAGCGTGGCGTGACCCCCAGCCCCCGCCCCGGCGGCCGGCGCGGCTATAAACTGCTGCTCTCCCCGTCCGCTTCTCCACACCCCTCACACAGCACAACGTGGCTGCTAGCTCTTGCACCCACTCGATCCCTCGCTCACGACAGCCACAGCCTCCTAACGAGTGTACGGTACGGTACGGACGTCACGAGCCTACAGCCTAGCTAGCTGCTTCTAGCTCGGTCGCTTAGTTTCTTCCTCGCCGACGGTATGTCTACGGCGATGTCCACTGGTGCCGGCAACGACGGCGCGGCGGAGCGGCGGTCGACGCGGGTGTCCAGGATCATCGAGTCCGAGGGCGCGCTGCTGATGCCGGGGGTGTACGACGCGCTGTCGGCCGCCATCGTGCAGAAGACCGGCTTCTCCGCCGGTTTCATCTCCGGCTACGCCGTCTCCGGCTCGCTGCTCGGCAACCCCGACGTCGGCCTCCTCACGTACGCACACATATATATCCTACGGAGTATATATATACTGTCTGCATGCACGCTCGACTCGATCGATTTCTGTACCCAAGCTATGTGTATGTGCTAACTAATCATCGTTTTCCGGCGCTGGCCGTTCATGGCGTATAGGCCGCCGGAGATGGCGGAGACGGCGAGGCGCATCTGCGCATCTGCCCCGCACACCCTGTTCATCGCTGATGCCGGTTAATTCTCTCTCTATATAAGTATATACAGTCATATATTTTACTCTAAGATCGAATGAATGACCGATAGATTAAAGACAAAACAAAACTAACAAACGTATACTATCACCATTCTCAAATAGATAACGTTCTACAAAATACGTGCTATATATCAAACCACCAAATCTCAAATCATTGGTACATTAAAAAATATTACATTTAATATGTGAAAACGATTTCAGTGCGTTTGTAATAAAAAATAATTTAATGTAGATATATTTTTAATAGCTTTAATATATATAGCTAGAAATTAAAAGCAGCATTGAAACATGTATATTTGTCGAAAACATTGTTATTTTAAAAACGGAGCGCTAGTATATCCACAACAATATTTTAAGGTTGCTGGTGCATTCTAGATTTGGAATGCTAATGATTGTGGGGCATGCATGTGCATGGCAACATCCGAAAGTGTGGCTCATCAACTGTTTGGTTCAGCACGTATACAACTAATTATCTACAAGGGGAATTAAAAATATTAACACTGTCGATCACCTAAGTTAGCTATTTTCTTCCACATATAATTAACTATATGTACCATATGCAGCATTCATGGACCACGTACGAGCTACACGTGAGCTTCGGTGTAAATTAACAACATACCACATGTCTTAGTTTACTGTGAACCTGTTGACGCATGTATTAGCTTCAAATAAACGACGGTGACTAGTAATTACTTCCGTGAAGAACCAATATAGTACTTTTTTGTTCTTTCACAGCAACAAATTAATTAGTATTTCTCATCGATCGGATTTATTAAAAAATTCTAGTACTAGCTAGTATTTTCTTTAAGGCTCAAGCTATAGGTTAACCCATTAATTTCTGTGGAGCAAATATTTAAAGTAGTTTTTCACTTTACCACTAATTACGAACCTGAAATATATGATGACTGATGCTGTCCACTTGTTGGACAAATATTTGCAGACACCGGTGGTGGCAGTGCTCTGAATGTCAAGCGTACTGTTCAGGACCTGATTGCTGCTGGTGCTGCAGGCTGCTTTCTTGAGGTGCTTCATTTTGTTTTACTCAGCGTCTATGACTTTGTCACATAGTTTTACTTTGACATCAATCAATTATTATTAACCCTAGTAATAACCGTAATTCGATCTTAATTCTCTTTGCAAATTCCAGGACCAGGCATGGCCAAAGAAATGTGGTAAGGAACTATATATTCGTCCCATGAGGCAAATTAATTCTCCCAGGAATGCATTTATTTCTTGTTTTGAATGTTCGACCATATATACTGATCATATTTTTGTCTGTTGTTCATCGGCAAGGACACATGCATGGCAAGCAGGTAAATTCTGACGACGACACTATTAATATTGCTCTGTCTCACTTGTATTTCTATGAATATGCATGTACTGTTTAATGAAATGAATTAATGTGGTCCATTGTATACGTAGACTCAATAATGCTCAACTGCAAAATAATCTAATTAATGAGACACAGTAGCTACCAGCATATGTGTAAATTGCTTGGCAGACAAAATCAGTCAGTGAAATTCGTAAAACCGATCCCTGTCGTTCCATGCATCGAAATAATTAACCACAAGAGTAGTGTGTTGTCACATGCAAATTTGCAATTTACGAGCCGTAATTATCAAAAGCTAATTTGAAGCAAGTGCATGCATGCTGCTTAGTTTACATGTTATAATTAGTTAGCTAATCAGATTGTCTCAACGAAATAAAGCCCATACACATTAATCCTAGAACCGAAGATCCGGTTGTTATTTTCGGAGTTTTAATTATATGATATTTTTAATCACAGTGAAGCTGGTTTCTAGTACAATGATTGTTTGATGAATCTAATTTGTTTGATTATGCTGTCACTTCCACTGAATACATTAAATTTAAAAATAAAGCATCAATTTGTGATTTATGTGACATGTAGGTCCTAAATGTTTTTGGATGCATATTTCCTCTTGGTAGGTTCAACATGCATGCTTGGTTAATTTTTAGGATCACACTGTGCTCCCATTACTACATTAAATTATTTTATATGTACTCTTTGATCTATTAAATGGCCAGGATCCAACATTTACTTATTAAATAAAATAATTCCATCAATAGTCAGCAGTTATCTTCTAGTCACTGTCACCATGGATTACAAAATTGTGACCCATATTAATTACCTCTTCCTGTTAATTATATTAATTAGGTGATTCCAGCAGAGGAGCATGCTGTGAAGATAGCTGCTGCTAGAGAGACTGTTGGTGATCGGGACTTCTTTATCGTCGCCAGGACTGACGCACGCTCTGTCACTGGCCTGGATGACGCTATTGCTCGTGCCAATCTCTACATAGATGTAAGCTGACTACGTCTGTTTACAAATAGACAATTTTATGGGAATCTCTACTGGCAGTAAAAAACAATTTTTAGAGAATATAATGTAGAAGGTTAATTACGATTAGATCTAGCTGTGCATTGGTCTATGTCGACGAAAACAAGATCTACGTTTAAATCGCTTGTGAATTTGCGATGCATGGATGGATGTAGGCCGGAGCAGATGCGTGCTTCGTGGAGGCGCCGAGGAACGACGAGGAGCTGATGGAGATCTGCAGGAGGACGAAGGGTTACCGAGTGTGCAACATGCTGGAAGGCGGCAAGACGCCGCTGCACACGAGGCAGGAGCTCATGGAGATGGGCTTCCACCTCATCAAGTCCCCTCTCACCACCGTCTACGCCGCCGCGCGCGCCCTCGTCGACGTGCTCGCCGCGCTCAAGAAGGCCGAGACCACCCGCGACGAGCTCCACCGCCTCACCACCTTCGCCGAGTTCAACAACATCGTCGGCATCGACTCCTGGCTCGACGTCGAGAGCCGCTTCTCCGTCCCCTCCGTTCCCAAGCCGCTGCCGGCGCCGGAGGCCGAGAAGAAGGAGAAGATCAAGGCCGCCGCCGTCGCCGTCAACGGAGCTACCAATGGACACTAAGTAGTTAGACTGCCACAAGTCTACTACATCGATGGACGACGTACGACCGCTATCTCTGAAAGTTTGCATGAAATAAATTATTTTGGCTGTCAAGAGCCACAGGTGGATTACATTGCTTAATTCTCCTGCATTATTGGTGATTTTTGTGAGGCGTGCTAGCTTATTATATATTTATGTTTCTGTGTTACTATTGCAATTTATCATCATCAAATCTAGTGTGAGCTGGGATTAAGTTGGATCATTGCTTCTGTGCGTGTGATTTCGCACATGAATTGTACTGTACATATGTGTGTTTCATTTTTTATTTCTTTTGCTGTTTTTTTATTCAGTACAGTATGCATATGCATCTGTCTGAATTTTGTTTACAGCCCGCAACATATGGCGATTGGCTGATCCATGAAGTGTCTGTCTGTCTGTTTGTGTATCTTGAGATTGATCAGTGGAATAAATAAAGCCCATGGACCGTCTGCCATTGGGCTGATGGGCATTCTTCTTGTGAAATTTTGAGTCCAATTGCACGCATTTACTCTGAAACAAACTTCTAAATATTTGGGCCACGTTACGATGGCAAATCTCTGCTTGTGGAGGAGAATTGCCGGTTAAAATTCTGATGCTTTGGGTACTTTCGAGTTTTGAGGATGGAGTGATTTCTACAGATTCTGTGGTTTATCAACGCAATGGATCAATGACTGAATGGTTAATTTCACGATGTTTGTAGCAACCTTCAAAGAAGCTATCGAGGATGCATGCACAACACAACGGCAACATTTAACGAATAACAGCTAACAGAGGTCGATTCGGAACTGGCAAATTTCGTCCGAGTACGGCTATGTCTCGTTTCAACATCCCTTTGTTTGTTTTAAATTTACTATTTTTTTCTGTTTGATTTAATATATCTTGATCGACATCAGCGTCACTGATCGGATCAGCGGCGTCATCGGCTTAAAGGAGTAGAAATCCTTGGAAGAAGTCCTCAGGAGTTCTTGACCTCGGGCGAAGGCTTCTCGAGGACGTTGATCGGTTTTCCCGACCTCTTAGGCACGCTCTAGTTGGATCAGCTCACTACTCCAACTCTCCTTCCACTACATTGTGTGCCTAAGGTAATGATCTATGGTCCCTCTCTAGCAAGGCTTTCTGATGTGCGCGATAAATTTTTTTGTTTTCGACTAGCGTAGCCTCCGCGTTCCCTAACACATACGATATATGGAAACCTCATCTTCATGTGCAATATCCTCTAGCCCGAGCGTCTCGCATGATATCCTTGATCATTCTAAACCTCAGCTCCTGTTCGAGCCTAGCTCCGATCTCATCATCGACCACGACTCGCCCTCAAACAATGCCTGCACATGAACATACCAAGAAACCATTTCTCTGATCACAAATTCTTTCCAACTTAACTCAATCAGTACGTTCAATCACAAACAACGTGTATTAATTGAATAAATAATTTAAAGCATATGATTTGACTTGAACATCAAAAATCTGAGTGATCCAAAATCTCGAGTGCTGAATTTTCCCGGGTGCTGAATTCTCTCGAGGGCTGAATTTCCTTGAGGGCTGAACTTTTCGAGTGCTGAATTCTCTCAAGAGCTGAATTTCCTTGAGGGCTGAACTTTCTGAGTGCTGATTCTCGAGTAGAGTGCTCGACCACTCGATCAAAGTGTTCGACCACTCAAACCAATTTGTTCAACACATATCAATATCAAACCAATTTATTCATCACATATCAATGATCATACACATGATCTCACACTTACAATGTCTAGCATCGTAGCAAGCTGACATCGAGAGCATTTATATTGAATAGATCATATAAATCCTCAAAGCAAAGCAAAAAAATAGCCATTGCTGGTCTTGGCCGCTCCTTGTACATTACAATAATTCATCTTTTATTATTGTTGCAGCCATTCAGATAGAATGCATGTACCTCCATTAAAGATTGTCCTACCTTCCTTAGCTGATCTTGTGATAGCAGAGGCTTGCCATATGGGTTCTTAGGGTTTGCCTAAGTCTAGATTGACCCCACATTGGGCTTCGTAACATTTTTTGATTTTTTGGAGGCGGTCTTCTTGCTTTTGGTTTTGATGATCATTGGCTTTCCAGGTGGTGGCATAACGATGGCCATTTTATCTTTCTCGATGGCAGCAGGCCGAGCAGGAGGTTGAGTAGGAGCCTAATCTTGAGGTCAAGCATGAATCACTTGAGCCTGGCTTGTAGATGTGTCGGGCTCGACAATAATGATGGAATTGTGTCCAAGAAAATTCTGGGGGAACCGGAAGTTTCGGCTGCAGCCGAAAGTTTTGGGTTCTGGAGCATCCGGAATATCCGATGGGATCGGAAATTTCGGGCCAGCCCCAGGGTTCGGTCTTTTGGATGAACCAGAAGTTTCGGCTGTAGTCGGAAGTTCCGGGTTCTGGACGAACCAGAAGTTCTAGTTGGACCGAAAGTTCTGGGTCGGAATTAATTCGATACAGAAGGTCTGTTTCGGAAGTTCCGGGTCCTGAATTAATTTGATACAGAAGGTCTGTTTCAGAAGTTTCGGTTGTAACCGGAAGTTCCGGTCCCAAATTAATTCGATATAGAAGGGTAATTTCGGAAGTTCCGATTACCGGAAGTTCCGACTATAGCCGGAAGTTCTGGGTGCGCAGATTAGATCTGTTGGGCTTTTAATTCGGATTAAAAGGCCCATGATGGGCATTATATAAAGGAGGAGAGGGTGGAACGCAAGGGGCTGCTGCTATTTGTCTACCCTAGCCCTAGCAGCCACCTCTCCTCTCTCCCAAGTGATCACAAAGGTTGTGATCAAACTCTAGAAACTTCACGAGTGGTGCTAGCACGCCGACGTGGAGTGTTTCCGTCCCTGTACGTGTGGACTTCGTGAAGGTGCTGCTCGAACAGCAGTACTCGTCGTCTTCTTCGTGTGAAGATCGCTGGGCTTCATCGACTAAGTCGCCGATGAGCGGGCGAGGCAAGGAGGGAACGAGCGAGGATGCGCTTCCTCAAATCATCTTCCGCTGCACTAGTGCGTCTCGCGTTAGAAGGTAACGATCCATGATCCCTCACGCGCATGGGTTCTTGGGCCAACGGGGTTAAAAATTTAAAATTACCGGCTAGCGTAGCCTCCCCATGTCCTAACAGTGGTATCAGAGCCTACGTGCGTAACGTTCTATCTGGATCGATCACGTATAGAGATACGTGGTGGAGATAGATTGGATCTATCGTTCTTGTGTCGGGTTTACCAGAAGTTCCGACTATAGCTGGAAGTTCCGGGTCAAAATAAATTCGACACAGAAGGTTGATTTCAGAAGTTCCGGTTGTGAACCGGAAGTTTCGGTCCCTTCAGCTGGAAGTTCCGGCTATAGCCGAAAGTTCCGGATCCAGTTCAGTCGCATAGATTCTTCGTCTAACTCATTTTTGCAGAGAATGTTGTGACTGGTATGGCCTTGTAAAATATATGATACTCGCTTGTAATAACATGGCCTGCGTGTCATGGTAATTTACAGTCCAAGGTTGTTCAATGGTTGTACGACCTGCGCGTCGACCTGTGTTGCTTCGACTGATGTAATTAGTGTAGCGCTATTCTTTGTAATAGGCTAGCACAGGTTCATGGAGGTCTGAGGCACAATGACGGGAATCATGGAAATGGAGATCGCCATGTGAAGGAGCCATACTATGTCACAGTCAATATGATTGCCTGTGTTGCTGCTTATATTCCTGTCATACTATTCTTACATTTTGCGTGTGCGGTAGACAGCATTATCATGTAGAGTAGTTTTCCCTCAGAAAATTAAGTATTGATGCTCTTTCCAATAGCTGCACCTACCAAGGCTCTCGATCATCGATGGTGGGCCTGCCAAAGCAGGGCATTGTCTTTTATCTTGACCAGTTAGGATGGTGTCGGACACCACACGCATAGTATTGGTT
>KE372126.1:275959-293087 GCA_000418225.1 Zizania latifolia | reverse complement strand
CTCTTCATCTCTCATCTTCTTTCCCCGTTGACAATCACTCATCATCCCCATGGTATACACCATGGCTCCTCAATTTGTACAAAATTAAATTAACAATTATGGGAGCAAGCATGATCAAAGAAAGACTTGCGTTAGTCCAAAATATACTCAGAGTCACAATTCGGGTCTTTGATGATGTAGCCTTAAATTCCTTCGGGGACGGTGACTACGAGCGAAACAATAATACATAAATAAAAGCACACAAGAAAGTTCATAAAAATATTTTTATTCTGCTCTAAATTAAAGTTTGGATTTGTAGAAATTTTTATAAATTTGAACGGAGCTAATCGGAGCTAGAACGGATTTTATATGATTTTCTAAAGATTTATTATTTGCTGAAAACAGAAATCTGCACTATTCACTGCGAAATGGGCCGGCCTGTTACTACGTGTACTATTCATCCAGGCTGGTCTGGTGGCTGCGTGGTGCTGGGCCAAATTTTAAATCTAGGAAAATGGGAAATCACACTGTTCCTTCTGGGCTGCTGACTAGATTGGCCCATCTGGCCGGCTGGCTGCGTGCGCAGCAACGCGCGGGCGTGCGCGCGGCGGATACGGTGACATGCAGCGGTCGCAGGCTGACGCGTGGGGTCCAGCGGGCAGCGAAACAGAACAGAGGAGCACTGCTCTGGCCGGAGGTTGAAGAAGACGCGGACGGCTGAAATTTCCCGGAGCTCGTTCTCCCTCATCTAAACTCCAATCGTCACAAAAATTTAACCGTAGATATAGCATGTCAAGATGAAGCTAATAAACGGTCGGATCTATGAATGAAGCTTTGGAGCGGCAGGGCGACAGGGCTCTAGCGGGTTTGGGTTTTCCGACTGGGAGGGCGACGGTGGCAGGGTGGCTACGGGCGGGGAGTATTTTACCATCTAGGATCACCTGGGGACACAATAGAACTAGCGGATTGACCTATCAAGCATAGTAGCAACCCAGCGACGGTGACACGGGGCACGACGGTCATGGCACGCATCGCCGGCGAGCTACGGCCAGAGTCAACTCAAGAAAACTAGGGGAACACGATTGCTACTGCACATTAATGCTACCGTTACGAGGAATCGAAGGACGGCGTTACCTTGGGCTAGATCGAAGCAGACAGCGCACGGCTGTGGCGATTTGGGGATTTTGTGAAGCGGCACGGTCCGATGAAAATGGCTGCAAAAACGGAGTCACCGAGATGTCCTCAACACGTTCCCATGCTTAGATTTCGGAACGGAGTCACGAGTAGGGAGAATCAAAGCGCACCGAGATTGGGCGGCGATGGGTTTTCCGGCGATTCCTGGTAGAACTCACGGGGAAGCTCTGGGCGCTGGGTGCGGAGGAGCTCGAGGGTCGTTGGGGACTCGAATGGGGTGATGCGACCTGCTGCCGGGGCTTGGGGGCCTTAAGTCGCGGAGAACGGCATGGGCGGCGATGTGCGGTGGCATGGGGTGGAGTTGGTGGATGAGACGGCGTAGATGGGACCGAGCATGGGGCAGGCTGGCACGGCATGGGGCGCAACACACGGTACTTCTGCGGCAGCCTGGGTGTCGTTCGAGCATTGGCTGGCTTGGCGTGAGCGCTTGGCCGGGCGGCTCTTCGCGTGCGGGCGGACGGGACAGCGACGTGTGCTGGTGCACAGGGTTACGAACGACGAGGCAGCAAGGCTTTGCACACGGGACAACAAGCTGCGCTTCGCGGGCAGAATGGGGGCTGGCGGTACGGTGAAGAGGCACGGCTGGTATGGCGGGTGCTGGGCAGACGGACGGGATGGCTACGTGCGGTGCCATGGGCGCGCTGACGGAACGACGGTGTTGAGGAATGACGCATGGGTACGGTCAGCATGGCAGGAGTGGCTCAAGGACACTGAGCTGCTGCTGCGGTGCGTGCGCACGGTATGGGCAAAATGGCAGGGGCTTGCACATGGGATAAAAGGTCGGCTTGCGCGGGCAAAAGCGGGACGACATGGTGAGCGTGGCGCGACAGGTTGTAGGGTGCGACGCGTGCGGCCTGGGCACGAGCGAGCCAAGGCAAGGGTGGCGAGAGCGGCGCGGCCAGGCTAGCGTCGAGCGGACTGCGTGCACGGCTAAGCTAGAGCGAGCTGGCCACTAGGCGTGGATCGGTTCACGGTGGGAATGGCGGAGCTGGTGGCGTTACACCTATCATTGAAGAGTACATTCTTCTGCTCTCAACTGAGATCGTCAAACTTTCACAGGGTCAACGGGACCCTCTCCCGTGAATTCAATCCCGCCAGCTTCCTCAACCTCTGCAAGGTCACTTTATCTATTGGCATGCTATCATTGTCTACCGTCTTGACGGTTAGCTTATCCATTATCCATTTTGCTTATGCCTTTGGCTTCTTTATTGCTAGCTCAACCTCGTTGATAGAGCTAGAAGACCCGGTAGAGGAATGGCTAGACATCTAAACATTAAGAGAAGGGATACCTTAATGTTTCATAAAAAAATCAAACCAAGTGTCATCACCAATAAATATATGATTGAACGCTAGACTTTGGACACTAATAGGCAAGGATAGGTCCTAAATCCTATCCGGGAATGTGCAACCCACGTAGCTAGACCCCATGGTACCATACGGTTCTAGAGAGAATCTCGGTAGCATCTCCCCACTATTCTCCAAATACACGTCTTGACTTGGAGTCGAGAGAGTTGTATATCTGAAAAATAATAGAGAGATACCACCAAAACTCTCTCTAGAACCGTATGGAACCATGGAGCCCAGCTACGCAAGTTACACATCCCCAAACTGTCCAAAGTGCAATGGACAATTCGGGAGCGTCTTCCTATAAATATGACCTGTTGTCCGATCGTATTTATAATCCAACACTCCCAAATAGGAGACGACGTAATTGGTTGCGCGACTCTAACTTATTTTTCAAAATTTGTTTGGAAGGAGGTAAGAAGCAAGATACTCTTTAAAAACCACAATGAATACTCTGAATACAATGAAATATGAATGTAACATAGAACATTAATTTAAAAAGTGAAATAAAATGAATGTGATGAGTATAATATAATAATGGAGGTACATAGAACATAAAATTTAATAACCATATGAATGTAACATCGAACATGAATTTAAAAAGTGAAATAATATGAATGTAATGAGCACAATTTAAAAGTGACAACATAAACATAACATAGATTTTATTACACATGATTGCTCTCAGATGTCGGGCTGCTAACTTAATGGCCTCCTCAGCACTAGGCTATATTTTAATTCACAGCTATGTGTGATAACTAATTAATTAAATCTTACCCCTAAAGAATATAGAAGAAAAAAGCGATGTAAAGGACCAAACTATCATAAGCACATAATGTAAAATCATTGCATGAACAAACTATATGAATAAAAATAGTGAGCACATAATATAAGATCATTGCATGAATAAACTATAGGAACAAAAATAGTGAGCACATAATGTAAGATCATTGCATGAACAAACTATAGGAACAAAAATAGTGAGCATATAATATAAGATCATTGCATAAACAAACTATAGAAACAAAAATAGTGAGCCTAATTATTGCACATATCTACATACTAATAGCCTTCTCTTCATTGAGTGAATAGGGGAACAAATTCACATACTCACAAAGTCACATATTCACAAATTCACATATTCACAAAGTCACAATCTTACAAAGTCACAAACCCTAGCTAGCGAGGAGGAGGAGGCATGCGGATACTTACCTTGGGAGGAGGAAGAGACATGACGAGGATGAGTCGACGATGGAGAGGCACAACGAGGCGGTGGCGAGGACGAGTCGGCGATGAAACGGAGGTCATGCATGATGGAATGGAGGACGGCGGAACGGAGGTCGCGACGCAATGGACGCCGTGATGGAACAAGGCCAGGACGGAATGGAGGCCACGATGGAACGGAAGCCACGACAGAACGGAGCACGACAGAATGGTGGGTGCACGAGGAGCATGACGAAGTGGTAACGGCGACGATGAGAGCTAGGGTTAGGGTTCTACGTGAAATGAAAGCGTGGACGGTTCACTTGTGGCCCCACATATTTATACATAGGAGGCATTAGTAACAGGCGATAGCTACCACCGGTCACTACTGACTTAGCATCAGTGACGGCAGTAACTACCACCCATCACTGTTGGCCTAGTTGCAACCGCCTGCAGTAATAGAGTATATTAGTGATGGGCGGTAGTGGTTGCTCATCACTAATGAGTTTGCAACAGTGACGGGCATTGTGTGCCACCCGTCACTAATAGTTTGGCAAAACACTTGTCACTATAAAAGACAACTCAATATTTCAACTTATTGTCATAGATATGACTTACCACAAAATTCCATTACACATATATTACACAAATCAGTATGACTTGTAGAATTCATTCACATCTTAGTATTTCAACTTCCATTACACATATATTACACAAATGAGAAAAGTATATCTTACACTTAAAAGACAAACGTGCACGAAATTACAATGAAGATTGATCATCGCAACACAACACTTGTATATAGAATTTAACTTTTACACCTTCTGTTTTCTTACTTTCTTAACGTAAAATCCTTCAGCATGGTTGGAGCATAGGTATGGAGTCTTCTAATCTAGTTTAACCTATGGCATAATTGTGGTAGCGAAAGGAGGTATCTCATAAACTGATTGTACTCGTGCTCATCAACAACATTTTCAACACCCACAATCCATCTTTTTTCAGCTAGGACAACATGAAGCTTCTTATTTGTAGTATCAGGCACATAAAATACTTGAGCAACTTGTTTAGTGAGCATGAAAGGTTTTTCTTTATAGTCGACCTGAGTTAGCTTGACACTAGAGAATCATTACTTGTTGACCATAAAGCCTTTTGTTCCATTAATCCAGTGTCAGTGAATCACCGAGCAGTCCACCCAAGGGGTACCCGAGGTGGTGATTAGACGTGTGTAAGGAAAGCGCAGCGCCTTCGAACTCGATGGTCGACTCTAGAACACAAGAATCAAGGTTTATACTGGTTAGGGTCTCTCGGAGGATAATAACCCTATGCCTAGTGTTTTGGTGTTTAATATGGTGGTGGACCTTACAATATGACGCAATCAAGCTATGGGGGCTTGAGGCGTCAAAAGCAAGAAAAATATGCTAGAAAGCTTAGATTGGATGATTAGATGTCTCTGGAGGGTGCCTCGCCTCCTTTATATACTTAGGAGGTGAGCCCAACAACCTAGGACTCTACCTCGAGTCGATCTAGGATTGTCTACCGAACTCGGGTACTAAATCCCTAATTACAAGAATTCTGGTACAAACATACCTCTTTATGCCATATCTGGAGTCCAATCACCTGATAAGGGCTCAACCTTCCTTATCGGAGCTGAACCCCCCTTCATGGGCCATACCAGACGGCAATGCTGGACTTGGCCTGCTCTCAGTCTGAACTGATAAGCCCAATTATAGGGTACCTAGGGGTCACATCCCCAATAGCAGCCCCCGAGCTCTTCTTAGCTTGGTTGAAAAAATATTCGATAAAACAAGCTAGGAGGAGTTCTCCTTTAATCTAAAACTTTATACTTCTACTGAATTATGATGATCTTGAAAAAAAACTTTGATTTACTTCTTTCATGTGAGGTGCACCATGTAGGTGCACCCACACGATATAGCCCCCGAGCCTCGAGTTAAATGGAACATTTAGCTCGAGGGTCAAAAAATAACCAGCAAGAAAAACACTTTTGGAACTTCTCGTCTCCTAAAATCCCTTTGAAGGACCCTTTGAAACTTTATTGATGAACTGGTCTCCTGGGATTGTTGATGTTGAGGCCTCTTTGCAGGGAGGCCATGTCTGAAGTCCCGAGACCATGGTGGCCTCGAGCATGGTTGAGCTTGAATCTTTAAGTATGTCAATCTTCAGCTGTCCGGGTCTTCGAGAGCTCGGATACTCGAGAAGGCAAGGTTCTTGGGTTCGGGAGTCCTCGAGTACACGAGCCCCTAAGCACGAAGACCCTTGATCGAGTGAACCCCTAGGCATGAGGGTCATCGAGCACATGAGCCCCTGGGCATGAGGGCCCTTGAGCGTGTGAGCCCTCGAACGCAAGGTTCCTCGAGCGCGTGAGCCCCCAGGCATGGGACCCATAGGCACAGATGATCCCAAACATCGTGGACTTTGCCTGGTATGCCTAAAAAGATATTTCATAACTGCTTCCTATGTCCACAATAAATGAGCAGTAGACGAAAGGACAGGGATGCTTTATTTCTAAGAGAGCCACGTGTGAGGTATAGAACGTGGGTGCAGATAAGGAGGTGAAGCCATCCCGTCCCTCTCACAATAAAGCGCGTGGCAATTGAAGCGGTTCTCTCCACGGTGATGGTGGCAAGTGCTTGAGGCGGTGCCCCTATTTAAACCGAGGCGCCCCTTTTGCCTTCACAACAAAGCTCCTCTTCATCCTTACACACTTCTTCTGCCTTGCCTTTTGCTAGAGCCTCTTTTCCTAACCTCTGTAAGGGAAAGATAATTGTTGATGTTGCTTGCTGTTCCATGAATCTGTGGTGTACTGGTTCGGTCATGAACTTGGCGGGCCTAGGTGTTGAGAGCTCACGACTTTTTATGTATTGTCCTCGTTGTATATTCTATGACCTCCATATTGGCATGGTACAGGATGATGTCATGCTATCCCCAAGACTTTTTTCCAGTATAGCTCTTTTCACTGATGTTCTATCGTCGGGCACTCTTGTGTTGCCTGTCTTAATGTCTAGGTGCCAAAGTAGAGGCTTGATCTGATGAGAGGAGCTAGAGATGTCCACCAACGCAGGTGCCATAGAGGCAGCTTCTGACCCCACCATCGAGGTCGAGCTATTTTTCCTCTCAGAGAAGAAGGCAGCGTCCCTTTGTGCTGGTCTCTCAGGGTCAGCGACTATCTCCCCCGATTGAAACCAGGGTCATGCGGAGTCGCTGTCATCATAGCAGCAGTCCCCGAGATCCTTGGTGCTCATGGCGGTCGTGAGAGGCTGATGCTGCATCACGTGAAGCTTCTGTGAGAACCTTGTCGTCCGCTGCCACCATGTTTGCTTTGCAGAATGCTGTCTCTGACCGTTTGTACGCCTTTTTCTTCTTGTTAATCGAATGAGGCTGTGTCCCCTTCTTTGAAGTAATGTAGTCGTCGAAGAAGCGCTATGTCTCCTTCTTTGAAGTAATGTAACCCCTGTAAAAGATTAGTCTTGAGAAATAAAGATATTTTAATTTGCCTTAC
Organism: Zizania latifolia; assembly: GCA_000418225.1. Lineage (NCBI taxonomy): Eukaryota > Viridiplantae > Streptophyta > Magnoliopsida > Poales > Poaceae > Zizania > Zizania latifolia. The sequence goes on along the minus strand of KE372126.1, from coordinate 285,850 downwards.
ACAACTTGTATCGTGCATCGTGTGCTATCACCTACACTGTGGATTTGGCGAAGTCAATGAAGATGTAAGACTGTGGGTGTGTGTCTAAGTAACCGACCCTCTTCTGGGTCCGGTTGCATGCACGGCGACCATGTGACGCCCAACTAAGAGGGGGATGTTGTCTGCATAAGTCGGCGAGTTCTTTATAGATGCACGGTTGTGGGTGTATGACTATAGAGTTGACCCGCTCCTAGGTCCAGTTGCATGTACGGTGGCCATCAGGTGCCCAACGTAGAGGGGGATGTAACCAGCATAGGTCGGTGAAAAAAAATACTCGACTGCGGGTGTACAGTCCTAAGGCTAACCCCTTCCTAGCCCAGTTGCATGTCTGGGGGAAAGTAGTCAGCGAGGTCGGCGAGAAAAAATGCTCGACTACGGGTGTACAGCCCTACGGCTGACCCCTTCCTAGCCCAGTTGCATGTCTAGGGGGAAGTAGTCAGCGAAGTCAACGAGGGAACAGCACCATGGGGTCGATGAGTGCCTGAACATATTTTATTGATAAAAAGTTATGTTACAAAATATTGTCAAGGATAAAATTAACGAATGTGCTCAATGTCCAGGAGTTTGGTACTGCTTGTCCGTCTTCTCGCATTAGCCTGTATGCCTCTGGTCTTATTACTTCGGCAATGATAAAAGGTCCTTCCTAGGGGGAGATAGTTTGTACATCATGACGATTGATTGTACCTAGCGAAGTACTAAGTCACCGACCTTGAAGCTTGTACTTTGCACATTACGGTCATGATACCGCCGAAGGGTCTGTTGATACTGATTTGCTTGTATCATAGCTGCTATCCGGGCTTCCTCGATAGAGTCGATATCTTTGGCCCTGGTTTGTTCTACTATTCCCTCGCCGTAGTACTGGACTTGAGGGGATTTGTGTAGCATGTCACTCGAGAGGATCGCCTCGGAGCCATAGACGAGGAAGAACGGTGTCTGTCCTATGCCCCTATTTGGTTGTGTGTGCAGCCCCCAGAGTACTGTGGAGAGTTCCTAGAGCCATCTCCTGGCGTACTTTTGTAAAGGGTCAAAGATTCGGGCTTTTAGACCTTAAAGGATCATCCCATTGGCACGCTCACATTGCCCGTTGGCCCAAGGAGGCGTGACTGACGCATATTTAACCTCGATCAGTCTTTCTTCGCTGAAATCCCAAAAATCATTTGCTCTGAACTGAATCCCAAGGTCGGTTATTATTTGGTTTGGGACGCCGAACCGGTAGGTGATTCCTTCGATAAATTGTGCTGCATTTTTGGCTGTGCAGTTTTTTAGCGGCATCACTTCTATCCATTTGGTGAATTTGTCGATGGCCACCAGTAGTCGGTTGATCCCTTGGAGAGCCTTCTGGAAGGGGCCGACCATGTTGAGTCCCCAGCAAGCGAAGGGCCAAGTTGGCGGAATCGTTTGAAGAGCTTGAGCTGATAGGTGACTTTGCTTGTCGAAGAACTGGCACCCGGTGCACTTTTTAATGAGTTCTTTGGTGTCATTGTTGGCTGTCGGCCAATAAAAGCCTGATCGGAAGGCCTTTCTGACTAGCGTTCTGGTCCCAACATGATTGTCATATGCTCCTACGTGAACTTTATTAAGGATTTGGAGGCCTTCGCTTGGTAGGATGCACTTCTGAAGTACCCTTGTTGAGGCTACACGCTTGTATAGTTTATCCCCGATGACCACGTATTGCTTACTTTGATGTGTCGGGCGATCGGTCGTGGTTTGTTTTCTAGAGTTGTGCCTTTTAAGATATACTCGATTATGGGTTGTCTCTAGTCGTAGACATCTTCTACCATGACGACGATTGATGGTTTGGTGAGCTCTTAAATGAACACGCCCTCGGGGACCGTCGCTCGAGAGGACCCAAGGCGTGCCACGGCATCGACCGATGAGTTATCGTCGTGGGGGATATGGTGAAACTCTAGGCCGAAGAATTTGCCTTCGAGCTTTCGAACCTCAGCACAGTAGGCGTTCATCTTGTCACTGCTACAAGACTAGTCCTTGTTAACCTGGCTGGTAGCTAACTTGGAGTCTCGTAGACCATGAGCCGTTTCACCCCGAGTGATACTGCTATCCTGAGGCCATGTATCATGTCTTCGTACTCGGTCACGTTGTTGGAAGCCTTAAATAGTAGCTATAGTACATAATGCAGCTCTTCCCCCTTTAGAGATATAAGGAGGATTCCTACACCAGCCCCATCTATGTTTAGAGAGCCATCGAAGTACATCATCTAATATTCCTTTTCCTTTCAACTTGGGGGCAGTTGGATCTCGGTCCACTCAGCGATGAAGTCAGCTAGAGCCTATGATTTTATGGCAGTGCGGGATCAGAACTCCATAGTATATTCTCCCATCTCGATGGCCCACTTTATGATTCGCCCGGTTGCGTCTCGATTGTGGAGAATGTTACCTGGAGTGTATTCTATCATGACCACCATTTTGTGGGCTTGGAAGTAATGCTTTAGCTTCTGGGCGGTGAGCAGGACGGCATAAAAGAGCTTCTACACTTATGGATACCTTGCTTTTGATAGGCCGAGGACTTCTGATATGAAGTATACCGGCCTTTGTACCGAAAAAACATGTCCCTCTTCGGGCCGCTCGAATACCATAGCCATGCTGACGATGTTAGTCGTGGTGGTGATATAGAGGAGGACTTCCTCTGAATTTGGAGCTATGAGGATTGAAGGTGAAGTTAAAAATTTCTTCAGTGTTGAAAATGCCTCGTCGGCTTTAGCTGTCCATTGAAAATCTTCCTCTTTCTTCAATAATTTGAAGAAGGGAGCTCTCCTTTCTCCTAGTCAGGAGATGAATCACCCGAGGGTCGTCATGCAGCCCGTGAGTTTCTGAACTTTCTTGGTATTATTGGGTTTTTCCATCTTCATAATTACTGCTATCTTGTCTGGGTTGGCCTCGATACCCTGGTTGCTGACGATATACCTGAGTAATTGCCCTAACGGTACCCCGAAGACACACTTATCAGGGTTGAGCTTCCATCAGAACTTCCATAGGTTCGTGAACATCTCAGCGATGTCGTTGATGAGATTATCTTCTTCTTTCGACTTTATGATCACGTCGTTGACATAGGCTTCGATGTTGTGGCTGATCTAGTCTGAGAGACATCACTAGATGGCCCGTTGGTATGTTGCTCTAGTGTTTTTAAGTCCAAACGAGATGGTGGTATAGCAATATGCTCCAAAGGACGTGATAAAATATGTTTTCTTCTGATCTTCTTCCTTGAGGCCAATCTGGTGATAACCGGAGTAGCAGTTGAGAAACATAGGAGAGAACACCCTACTATTAAGTCAATGACCTCATCTATCCGAGGCAACCCAAAAGGGTCCTTTGGGCAGTGCTTGTTTAGGTCGGTATAGTCAACGTACATTTGCTATTGTCCAGTCTTCTTTCTTACCAAGACCGGGTTGGCGAGCCACTCTAGGTGGTAAACTTCATGGATGAATCCTGTTGCTAGGAGGCGAGCAATTTTGATCTTGATCGTCTCTTTCCTGTCTTGTGCGAACCTCCATAGCTTCTGTTTTATTGGTTGGTGGTTAGGTATACATAGAGTTCATGCTCGATCAGCTCTAGAGGAATCCTAGGCATGTCAGAAAGTTTCCATGCAAAGATGTCCATGTTAGAGCGCAGAAAGCTGACGAGCGTGATTTCCTATTTAGGGTCAAGCCCGGCCCTGATGGTTGTTGTCTTTGATGGGTCGGCCTCAGAGAGGATGATTTTCTTGGTGTTCGAGGGCGCGGTGGAGATCCCTGAGAAAGTTGGTGTCTTAGCTGGTACCTCCGAGACTTTGAGGGAATGTGTTCAGACTTGCTTGAGGGTCTCCTCCATACGAGTCAATAGGTCAACAACCTTGGCCAGGGCAAGACTATCTTTTTCGCATGCGTGAGAAGTGTCGATGTTTCCCCATACAGTGATGACTCCATCGGGACCTAGCGTCTTGAGTACCAGGTACGAATAGTGCCTGATAGCCATGAATTTGGCTATGGATTACTCCCCGAGGATGGCGTGGAATGGGATATCGTATTCGGCCACGCAGAAGGTTATATGCTCAGTCCTGTAATTATCCCGAGAGCCGAACGTGACCGGCAAAGTTATCGAGCCGACAGGTACCGAGCCTTATCCAGGTATAATACTGTAGAATGGGAAGTTGTCATCCTTTAGGAGGCTGTCGACTGATATGCCAAGGTCGATGAGGGACTGACAGAAAAAGATGTCCAATCCACTCCCTCCATCGATCAGGACTCGCCTCATGCATACTTTGAATATCACCAGGTCAACAACCAGCGGCCAACGTCTGGTTTTCAGGACGTTGGTCCACTGGTCATCTCGAGAAAAGGTGATCAAAACTTCTGACCATCATAGCTGTTGAACCTCCTCGAATCTAGTAGCGTTGATTCACCAATCCAAATCTTCTATTGCCATTTGGTCTCAGCCGACGTGGGGCCCCCGAAGATGATGTTCACTGTCTTGTGAGGTTCCTGCAAATTGTTGTTGTCCTAGAGCCAATTATCTTTTCTTGGGGCATCATCGTCATCTCGGCGTCGTTTACTTTGGCGAGAATTACCACGAGATTCCTTGACCAGTGCGTCTTGCAAAGAATAGCATTTGCGCATGGTATGCTTGCCCTTTGGATGAAATAGGCAGGGTTTGTCAAGTTTCATCCACATGGCCTCGTCTTTCTTTTCTGCTCCTACTTGCCTCGACAGGATCTCGGTCGATCGTCCTCTCATCGAGGGGATCGAGGGCAATCATCCCTGGTTTGACGAGACCTGCTCTCGTGGCACGAGCGCTCTATCTTTTCCCTTCGGGCATCTTCACTGTCGATATAGCTTTCTGCAATAGAGATCATCCACACTATAGTCTTCGGTTTCTTCCTTACAAGGGCCCCGTGCACCTCAGAAGTGTGGTGTACAGCATCAATGAAATAGTTAATAATGTTGCGCTCCTCGACGTCCATGATGGTGATCTTTTTTTTAGAGAACCTCTGGATGAAGTTTCAAAGTGACTCATCTTCTTTCTGCCGTAGTTGTTGCAGGTCATATCGAGTCCTAGGCTTCTGCCAGGTCCCCTAGTAGTTATCGATGAAGGCCGAACGGAGTTGCGCCCAATAGTTGATAGAATTCTTAGGCAGGCTAGAGAGCCAGTTATTGGCGGACGAAGAGAGCATGACCAGAAGGTAATTGGCCATTACCCTTTCATCGCCGTCGGCTGTGTGGACAGTGGTGTAGTAAAGTCACAGCCACTGCGAGGAATCCGTCTTGCTATCGTATGGCTCAATCCCCGTGGGACGGAACGACCTTGGCCACATGACTCGCCTTAGGTGACTCATGAACGCGGGTACACCACCGTGATCGTCTTGGCTTCTGCTTCTTCTGCGGTTGTGGTGATTTTAGCCTTTAATACCGTAGGAGTCGGCGTAGTCATTGCTATTGCCGATGCTACTGCCACCGTGTTCAAGGTTATCTTGATTGTCTGCCTGTTTACGGATTTCAGAACATAACCTGTTCCATCCTTCTAGGGGGGACGGTGGTATTGAGCAATCACCGCATGAACTATCGATGGGTGCATTCTGGTCATGCGATGGCCAGTACCAGTCCGGATTATCGTCCTCCTTGTCTTTCGAGGAAGGAGTCAGCGGTTGGGCCGTAGCCGGGGCCATTACATTGATTTGTGTTGCTGCCGCCTGGACCAAGGCTTTTGCTCAACGCAGTTCTGCTGTCTCGGGAAGAGAACTGAGAGCCCTCTCGATTGTCACCAAATTGGCGGTTGGAGTTTTGAACACCTTCTCCCCATCAAACTCCAAAGTGAATTCATCTTTGAGGTTTCGGCGCCGCTCGCTACTGGTTGTGGATAGCACATATTTGGTCATCATGATAAGATTTGCCAGAAATCGGGGGTCACTTGGTCGTCGATCAGCCTCAAGCTCGCCGATTGGCCCAGCCTCCGCCCACCGGCGCCGAATGGTTCGACCCTTCTTGCTAGAGAAGATAACGTAGTGTTCAGGACCAATCGTGCCTCGGGCATAACTCAACCAGTGACTTCACCCAAGGACGGAGGGAGAAGCTGAACTTCCTAAGTCGGCTGATCCGTGTGTGATGGTCGATGATGGGCTCGAGAGGACAAGCTGTCCTGTTGAGTCCCCGACAAACGCTAAACTCCCGAACATGAACATGGAGCCAGCCGGCACAAGAAAATCCGAATGAGATACCATTGGATCCTGGTGAAAGCGTCACGATCCCCTACCTGGCGCGCCAACTATCAGTGAATCACCGAGTAGTCCATCCAAGGGGTATCCGAGGTGGTGATTAGATGTGTGTAAGGGAAGAGCAGCGCCTTCGAACCCGATGGTCGATTCTAGAACACAAGAGCTAAGGTTTATACTGGTTTAGGTCTCCCGGAGGATAATAACCCTACGTCTAGTGTTTTGGTGTTTAATATGGTGGTTGAGCTTACAATACGACACAATGAAGCTATGGGGGCTTAAAGTATTGAAAGCAAGAAAAATATGCTAGAAAGCTTAGATTGGATGATTAGATGCCTCTAGGGGATGCCTTGCCTCCTTTATATAATCAGGAGATGAGCCCAACAATCCAGGACTCTAACCCGAGTTGATCTAGGATTGCCTACCAAACTCGGGTACTAAATCCCTAATTGCAAGGATTATGGTACAAACATATCTCTTTACGTCATATCTGGAGTCTAATCACCCGATAAGGACTCAAGCTTCCTTATCAGAGCTAAACTCCCCTTTATGGGCCATACCATATGACAATGTTAGACTTGGCCTGCTCTCGGTCCGAACAAATAGACCCAATTATGGGGTACCCGTGGGTCACATCCCCGACACCCAGCGGCAACGAAACAGAGGTATGTTGAACTATCCTAGGTAATCAAGTTCCCAAACCTCCTCTATTTGACTATAATATATGCTCTTTACATTGCTGTTGTCGTAGGTATGTATAGAACACCACTTTTCTAGTAGCCTGATATGTTGTAACTGTATATATAGGGCCTGCAGCTAGCTACCTGATCGAGCGATGGGTTCTCCACAGAAAGCATGTGCTCAACGATGTATGGTGACACTTCGCTCGACTGTTGCAACATGAGGAAATGAGCTTGGTCATATGCCTTTGGAGGAGGAGTAATTGTTTGCTTGCCTAGGATTCCTTAACCTGCTAGTCTACCCTTATGGCGAGAGTGAGGCACAACAATTGGGTGAAGAACGGTTCTTGACATACTTCTTTAGAACACCCATGTATCTCTCATACGGGTATATCTGATCTAAGAAAATAGGCTCAAGATAGTAAATATCTTTGACGAGATGTGAGGTGAGATGTACCATGATATTAAAGAATGATGGGGATTGTACATCTCAAGAAGTGAGTCAGGAATTGTTTTTTCTCTAGTTCTTCTAGTGATGTTGGGTTGAGTACCTTTTGTCTAATTACATTGAAGAAAAACACAGACTCATTATAGCCTCTCTTACCCTAACTGGTTGTTTTTCTTATTTCGACAGCAATCATCTGAGTTAACATCACATGACAATCATGAGTCTTCATTTTACCAACCTTCTTAAGCTCCTTCAGGTTGACAAGTTTACTGATATTCGATGAGTAACTTGATGGAACTTTAATGATATGCAAGAATTTACAAAACTCCTTCCTAGAAAGGGTGATGCAAGATGGAGACAATAATTGTCCTCTATCTGTCTGTTATGAATGTAGATCTGGTCGTAAACTCATTCTTTGAGATCTGCTCTAGCATTCTCATGATCTTTTATTTTGCCTAGCATATTTAGCATTGTTCCGAGTAGACTGTCACAAACGTTTTCTCAAAATGCATTGTATCGATGGCATGATGAATATCCAGGTATCTCTAATATTCAAGCTCCCATAAAATTAACTTCTTGTTCCATATTGTATCACAATTGTTGGAATGACGTTTTCGCTTGTAAAGGACAACATTTATGCCCTTTACCTACTCATATGCCTCTGCACCACTAAAATACCTTGGAGGTCCTCCTTTCTTTACGGTGCCATCAAACTATAGCTTCATTCTTCTATATGGGTGTTTCATTGGAAGGAAACGTCGATGGCGCATCTATACTGTTTTCCTAGAATGGTTCAACCATGTGCTCGATGTTTCCTCCAAGCACTGTGGATAAGATTCATCTTTCCTTTTGCTTTATCCAGACAAGTTACGATGAGTCGGCGGGTCATTTATTGTGACAAACAACATGACATGTAGCTAGAAGTTCTCTCGCATGTACTTGTCCCAAACCTCAACACCTACGTGCCATAGAGTTTTTAGATCATTTACCAAGGGTTTGAGGTATACGTCGATTTCGTTGCCAGGGTGTTTAGGACCAGAGATCAAGATCGACAATATGATATATTTATGCTTCTTACAAAGCCAAGGTGGAAGGTTGTATATAGACAATAACACTGGCCACATGTTGTTCACACTGATCATGTTACCAAAGGGGTTCGTGCCATCCGTACTCATGGCAAATGTAATATTCTTGTAATCTTTAGCAAACCATCGAAATGTGGCATTAATTGTTCTTCGCTGAGCAGAATCTGTTGGGTGTCATATTATCGAGTGGTTCTTACGACCCTCTTTATGCCACCTGAGATATTTAGACTCATTTGCATTTACAAACATTCGTTTCAGATGGGGATTATAGGGAAATACCATGTCACCTTTCTCGAAACTTTTTTCTCTTGCACCCATCGTCCAGTTCATCATTATCTTTTCTATTCTTGAATCGATGTGTTCCACATGTTGGACGTCTGTCAAGGTCTACATACTCTCTACGAAACAGAACACAATCATTCATATATATATGTATTTTCTCTATATACAATCCTAGAGGACATATGATCTTCTTAGAACCGTATATGATAGTAGGCACCTTATTCTCTTCTGGTAGCAGGTCCCTCAGTAAATTCAATAATTCTTTAAAACTCACATTGGACCATTCGTATGTCGCTTTCATTTATAGCAATGTCAGGACAGTGTGTAAGACCGTGTGCTTCCCTTTGTAGCCAGGATAGATCGGTGTTTTTGAGTCTCGAATAAGTTTTTGGAATTAGACAAACTCTCCTTTAGAATATGCAACTTGTTCCTCCACATCATGCATCATCTGGTCAACATTGTCCACTATATTAGTATACATATATTTATTAATTCCTAATATATCATTGTTGCTCATGTAATACATATCACTGGCCCCACCTTCATCTTTACTAATATTGGAACCAATCTGATCTACTTCGCCGTTATTTTTTTCTTCTTCGCCATGCTTGTTCCATATCTGATATCCCTACTTGAATCCACGTCTTAGCAAATGGTCGTAGACATATTCAGATTTTGAAAACTTTTTTTGTTTTTACAATCATAGCATGGACACCACATTAGAGTCTTTTCTTTACTTTCCATGTCTGCTATAGCGGCACTTATAAAAGACTTCACCCTATTCAAGAATTCATTGTAAGTACGACAATCAAGATACATCTAGCTTCTTATTGTTAGCATCTACAAATTTATAAAAAACAACCAACCAAGTTTATGACTTACGGTAATTAAAGCATGAAACGGGCACTAATAGGCAAGGATAGGTCCTAAATCCTATCCGGGGATGTGCGGCTCATGTAGCTAGACCCCGTGGTCCCGTACAGTTCTAGAGAGAATTTCGGCAGCATCTTCCCGATGTTCTCTAAATACACGTCTCGACTTAGAGTCGAGAGGGTTGTGTATCCAGAGAACAACAAAGACACATCACCAAAACTCTCTAGAACCGTATGGGACCATGGAGTCCAGCTACGTGGGTCACATATCCTCGAACTATCCAAAG
>KE372126.1:158971-187859 GCA_000418225.1 Zizania latifolia | reverse complement strand
TTCCGATCGCTCAAACCTACGCCTGTCCTTCCAAGGCTTCTAGTTATTCTCCCTGGGCCTTCTATGCCGCAGCCTTGTAACTCGGTGAGGCGAGAGGAACTAGATCTAGCAGCCGTGGTATAGTCGTTGGTGGTCCCAGACCATCTCCTAGTGAGTCGTCCGGCGAGGCGGCCTCCAGCATGTTCGAGAAAATCCACCCGACATTGGGAGCCCCAAGGAGGTGACTCCCCGAAGCTCTGACGAAGACGTCAGATGACTTGTTTAGCTACTTGATCAGAGAGCTGGCCTAGAGCCAACTCCTGCACATTGTCAGCTAGGTGCTCTGTAGCTCGATCCTCCTTTCGTGGAAGAAAGGGATCGATACTCTGGCTCGATGACTGCTCAGAAGTTGGGGCCAAGTCCAAAGGGATCAACCTTCCGAGCGAATCGGCCACACACGTCGTGTTGCCCAAGACGAGCGTCATCCCAGGCTTGGCTGAAAGTTGACGTGGTGATGCCATCAGATCCTGGTGAAAGCGACGTGATCCCCTAACTATCGGTGAATCACCGATCAATCCATCTAAGGGGGTACCCGAGGTGGTGATTAGATGTGTGTAAGGGAAGCACAACGCCTTCGAACCCAATGGTCGACTCTAGAATACAAGAGCCAAGGTTTATACTGATTCAGGGCACCCGGAGGATAATAGCCCTACGTCTAGTATTTTGGTGTCAACTATGATGGTTGATCTTATAATACGACGCAATCAAGTTATGGAGGCTTGGGGCATCGAAAGCAAGAAAAATATACTGAAAAGCTTATTCTCTAGGAAGGTCTCACCTCCTTTATTTACTGTTCTAAAACCAAACTATCTAAAACAACTGTTCTATTTCATTTATTTTTAGTCCAAAACATCCGGTTAAGACCGGATCATCCAGATAAACAGTGCACAATTTTTGACCTAAACGGTCAGTTTTAAGAAAGGGGTATAAATATCTCCCCTCTCCCATAATCAGGGCAGGTTTTCTAAAACCTAGCAGCCTTATCATTTACACTCTCTTTCTCTCATCCTAGTGCTTGATCTTGATTGGATCTTTGAGAGTTGGATTGAGAGTGCTTAACCAATCTCCTTGAGTTCTTGTTGATCCATCTTCTTGGGAGTTGTGGTGTTGTGTGTATCTTGATCTTTGGTGAAATTTTGAGCACACGGTTTTGGATCGCGTCAACGGATTCATTACTCTTGGAGGTAATCCCTCCTAGATGGCTAGGCATTGATCCATGAGTACCCAAGGATTGTGGGTGACTAGACAAGTTTGTACATAGCCTCGCCTTGGCTTCAAAGAGGTAACGAGTAAAAACCAAGGCTTATGGTGGTGAGCACTTGGTGAGGTTTAGGGTTAAAAGAGACTCGGCCCTTTAGCGTTTCCTCAATGGAGACGTAGGATTGTGGGATCCAAACTCCGGTAAAAATTCATTGTGTCAATTTTCATTCCTACTAGTTGTTATTTACTGTTTGCCCTATTCATTCACTAGCTAGGATAAGTTTGGTTGAATTCATGTTATCTAAGTTCGTTGACTAGATCGTTTTTCTACTATTCATATTATTTTGGATCTGTAGTGCCCAAATTATCCGGATAATCTAGAGCTCGGACTGTTTTTGTTTTCATCCGGTACCCAGAATATCCGACTAAGCCCGGATAGTCTGGGCCCTAGAAGTTTAAACTGACAAGTTTAATTGAGAATTTTTAGATTACCTATTTACCCCCTCTAGACAACTTTCAATCACGAGCGCCCACTCGTTGTAGTTTGTATACGTCAACTCGGGGTAGATAATCGATGTCGTCGCCTCCCGCACCATGCACTCCACCACGACCGCACGCGGAGCGCTACCACTGCCACCGTCGTCATGCTTCGATCTCTTCGGTGAGAGAGAGCGTGATGGAGTGCGATCACCAGCCATCAGCTTGCTGTTGACTTTTATCGGCTCTGATATCAAATGTTCTGGCCACCATTCTTATCGTGGCCGTCGTTCTTGGTGCCATCCTCGCGCGCACGCTCTTTGCCACGACGTTGATGCCGGCGTGTCTCCTATTGTTCCTCAGTGAGCAGTAGCTACCCAATGCCGTCCACCACCTCCTTGACGTTGTACCTGTCCTCCGCCACACGGAGCCACCCTATGAGCTCCTCGATGGACATGGTGTTCAGATCGAGCAGCATCTCAATAGCCACCGCCACCTAGTTGTACTTCTCCAGCACAACACGGAGCATCTTCTTGACAATGCGCACCTCCTCGAACACCTCATCAAGTTCACACAGATTTGTGGCGAGACCGGAAATTCGCATTGCAAAATCATCGACGGTCTCACCCTCCTTGATTTGATGTTCTCCAACTCCTTGAGAAGCTTTTGCGCGTTGGATTCTTGGACACGGGCCACACCCATGCGCATTGTTCTCAACGCCTGTCAAGCCTCCTTGGCAGTCTTCTTTATGGCAAAGCTGGAACACAACACGGCTAGCACGGTGCGAAGAAGCGCCACCAACGCTAGTTGATCTTCACGTCGCTCCACCTTGGTGGTGCAGATAGCCTCCTAGAGCCCTTGTTCCTCGAGGTTGATCTCCATCAGGAGCGCCCACTCGTTATAGTTTGTACGCGTCAACTTAGGGTAGACGATCGATGCCGTCGCCTCCCCACACCATGCGCTCCACTACGACCTCACACGGAGCACTACAGCTGCCACTGTCATCATGCTTCGATCTCTTTGGAAAGAGAGAGGGTGATGGAGTGCGATCGCCGGCCATTAGCTTGCTATCGACCTTCACCGTCTCTGACATCAAATGTTAGAAATCACACGATTTTACATGAAAAACACGAGTTTCCAGTGGCAACGAATGCCCTGCGACAACGAACGTTGGAGCGTTTATTTTGTGTGAACTACAGCTCAACTAACGGCTGAACAGTACACGTTGTTCTGGACGCACCAAACTAACTAACACACTACTGCATGACTCAGGCAACAAAATTGCTTTATAGCAGCCTAACTAACCCTCCTGCATGCAAGTGCACGACGACGCAGCCCATGCAAGAGCTTCCGCCTTCTCATCCGCAAGACTAGGACGTACCGCTGGTCTGCATGTATGCATGCAATAGCCTACACACGATCTGCATGCAGCACCTAGCTCCCACCGTATCCTTCTCTACATGCAGCAATACAACTCACAACTCGGTGATTAAGGCGCTTACTCCACGCACATGCACACCCACACCCACACGAACGTGGTTTATTTGCTAACATCCTAGAGTCGTAATTGAGTTGGTTAGCTAATCGGTTTAGGTTTAATTAGTTTAGATTATGGATTAGAGGTAAGAGGTCAGGTCAATATATATAGAGGGTTGTATTCAGATCTATTAGTGAAGAGAAGTAATAAAGTTATTCCCGTTTTCCCCTATCTAATTCCTAGTCCTGTGCTTTCTTCACCCTTACCCTCAGTGCCCTCTCTCCTGCACCTTTCTTCTCTCCACCATGTCACAGCCGCCACGGCGTCCGTGGCTTTGGCCACATGTGCAGCACCAATGCAAGCTGTGGCCATTTCCTGACCATGACAATTTGGTATTAGAGCATCCTTCTGTGCCTGTGGACATGTCTACCAGCGGCAACGGAGATGGGCTCGCTGCACATTGGCCGCCATGATGCAGAAACTCGAGAACCTAGATTTTATTGATGCAAAAAATTTAGAGATGGATCAAAAACAGCAAGTCAAATAGATCAATATGGACCAATTGGAGGCAGAGAGGGTCTCGGCTCAGAATGGAGATGGCGGCAAGGGTATTCTCGGGCGTCCCTATTTCTCCAGTGATAATTCGCAAGATTATGGCCGAGTACCACGCTATCACAAGTGGTATTTTCTGCCCTATGATAGGAAGGAAGATCCCCTCACATGACTCAGTCGTTGTGAGCAATTTTTTCATTGCTGGTGCACTCTTGAAGAATAAAAGGTTTGGCTCGCAGCGTTCCATCTTACGGGGGCAGCTCAGCAATGGTACACTCGTGTCGAACGTGAGTATGGTACTCCTTCATGGAGGCGTTTTACTGAGATGATAAAATTACACTTCGGACCTCCACTACAACATAATAAGCTCGACGAGTTGGCAGCACTCCGTAGAACCAGGTCTATCACTGACTATCAAGAGCGCTTCCTTGCACTCCTTAGTCATGCAGGTAAACTTACTAAGGTCTAGTAGATTAAACTTTTCACATAGGGATTGCAGGGCACAATGCAGATTGATGTTGAGCTTCATGCACCTGCTTCATTAGAAATAGCCATGAGCCTTGCCCATGCTTATGAATTGCGTGCCCAGCTAGAGGAATCATCAAGATTAGATGCCAAACCACAACAGTTGTAGGCATCTATAGTCCGAACAGCGACCCCGCAACCCTCGTCCAGCACGCCACCAATAGCAGAGGCGATACCTGCATGTGCAGCCCATGTGACTAGTACGGGTCAATTTAAGTGCTGCACCCTGTCTTCAAAGGATATGCAACCACGTCGAGAGGCAGGGTTATGCTACAACTGTGATGAAAAATTCAGCCCAACTCACAGATGCAAGTGGCTATTCTAGTTGTGTGCTCTGTCCGCTGGTGATGATGAAATAGATGATCCAGATGGTTCAGATGCCACGGACAACCCTAGGATTTCTCTCTACGCAATTTCTAGAGCACGACCGCGTGATTTCGAGATGATGCAATTGGCGGTATGCACCAATGGTGCTAACCTTGTCGCTCTTATAGACACAGGCTCTACACATAATTTTCTTTCAGAGACAGCTGCTGCTACCACGGGACTCCATCTCCGTCCTTGTTTTGGCACTCAAGTCCGCATGGCCAACGGCGACAATGTCACATGCAGCGGGATAGCCAATAATGTCGAAATGGCTATCGGTGGCAACATCTTTCCCACCGATTGCTGCATCATGCCACTAGACACCTATGATGTGGTCTTGGGAGTGCAATGGCTACGCACTCTAGGACCAATCTTGTGGGACTACACCAACAAGCGCATCTCCTTCCATCGCAATGGTGAGTCGATCATCTAGAGCGACATTGACACAGCAGCCCTGGAGGAACCACGCGCACACGCCTACACCGGATTTTTAGATTTTCAGCTCGAGGATGAGCTGATTCTCAAGGAAGGGAGAGAGGTCATGTAGCGAATTGGCCCAAGAGGGCTGGTGATAGCAGCCAGCCCAGGGGGCGTAGGGCCTTGGCGCCAGCCAATTCAAGCCCAGAAAGAAGCCCATGCGATAGTTTAATAAAGAGTCTTATTATACAATTGATTCAATAAGATTCCTGGACTCCTGGGCCTTCGGCTACTAAATAATGTACATAACACATTCCAATTCAGTTTAGGACCAAAGAAACTCAAAACAAAAGGAAAAGAAGAATATATACAAAGTATGGAAGAAAGAACGAACATATGATATTAGAAAAGGAAACACCAAAATATCCTTTTTTATCAACAAGGTGATCTTCAGGATTTGTTAAGCACTAGTGTCCAGGATCTATTGGGGAACGTGGAGGCTACGCTAGCCGAAAACAAAATTTTCTACCGCACATACCAGGATATCTTGCTAAGAGAGGGACCATAGATCGTTACCTCAGATACGCAGAGTAGTGGAAGAAGTATTGGAGTAGCGAGACGATCCAACACGTGCATGCCGATGTGGTCGGAAGCCGATCAACATGATCGAGAAGCTGATCAACGTCCATGGGAAGAAGCCAATCCAATCTCTTCACCTTGTGCCGATGAGGATCCCGATCCGATCATGAAAGCCGATGTCGATGAGCGAAGCAATAAGGTGTTAGCATTATGCCCTAGAGGTAATATAGAGATGTTGTACGTGGTATACTATGTTTATGAAATAAAGTTATTTTATTCCTTAAAATTGAAATTATCATTATGGATCAATGAGTATGTGACTCATTTACGAGACTCATAATGTAACTATTTCCAAATGATCCCTGATCGAATATAAGTCATATGTGGAACATATATGACTTGGATCGGTATGTGTATTGATTGATGATCATGTCTCATGAATCATGGGTATGAAGATAGCAACTTAATAACATAGACGTATGTTAGAGAACATATGTTGGATAGACCCACTGTGAGGTACTGTTGAGATTCTATATGTCATCAATTAGTTTTGGTAGTGTTTATGTAAAGTTCTTTGACCTGAGATTATCATGGTTCCAAATATATGTAGTAGCATACTTTGTGTCTACCAAACTCTACTCCGTAATTGGGTAGTTATAAAAGTAGTCCTCGGGTATGCTATAAAACATGTAGTGGAATATAAGTGATCAAGATGGAATTTGCCCCTCCTTATAGAAGAGATCTCTGGGCCCCTCGATATAATAGATTATGGAAGTGCATGGCCATACCGAAGTGATTAAAGAGTTAATCACGGGTTATAATTCAATATGGAAATCGAGAGAGGATCGAGCTATTGATAGGATGGTAGAAATCTCACCTTGTGCTCGATCAATATCGGAGTACAGGTATTGATATAATGGATTATGTTGCTATTGGAGAGCTTCGAGATTGCTTTGCAGCTAAGTTGTCAACATCAGAGTATAGGTATCACCGGAGGAAGACTCATCGTGATGACTATGCAGAGTACCCACCCACTGGTGAAGAAGATAGTGCCACTATGGTCAGTATGGTGAATATGCTGAAGGCGATGGGCGACTGCCATAAGGATGCACTCATTGGAGCACATGAATAAGAGAATCAGAACTGTCAGACCATCTGTCAATTACAGAATCAAGTGGATGCGCTGAAGAAGGAGGTTGCTGATTTGAAAGGAGAGACGCCACCAGGAGATCCCAGGATCCGTCATACTACAAGGAAGCGAGTTCAGATGCTGCCTAGAATACAAGTGATCAGGAGAATACGTGAAGAGGAGATCATCGTCATTGAGAGTGATGATAAAGACGGAGTCATGGAAGAGAGTGATCGAGAAGAACCAGAGTTTGTATTGGTATTCTGTGATACATCTGCACTTAAGAGTTTCTTCTAGAGTCTAATAAAAATCATAACGAATTTCAGATCAGTACAAGATGTTTTCTCTTATCTCTTATCTCTTTCTAAATTCCGCCTATCCCTTCTCCCGTTTGTTCTCTTCAGCAAGATGGTGTAGACTCACCGCATCAATTCTCAGGACGGAATGGATGAAGCAACTAGAGCCAACAACGGACAGTCTCAGTAGCAGCAGCAGCATTAGCCCCATCTTCTATCACCCATGCTAGAGAACCCCACCTTAGCACAAGTGCTTGCCAATCAAAACCATCTTATGGCCATGTTGATGACCCAGATGAATGCTCAGCAGCGTGCCCCACCTGTTCAACCCCCGCCGGCACCTGTTCTATTTCAGAACAAGTTGTCAGAGTTTCTCCGTGTGAGACCGCCTGTTTTCTATAGCACTACCAACCCGATGGAGGATAGTGACTAGCTGTTCACTATTGAGAAGAAGCTAGAAGTCCTACAATGCACTGATCAGGAGAAGGTTTCTTTTGCATCCCACCAACTTCGAAGTCCAGCAGGAGAGTGGTGGAGTCACTTTAAGGAAAACAGAGCTGATGGAGTTGAGATTACTTGGACAGATTTTTCAGCTAATTTCAGAAAGGCCCATGTTCCTCATGGACTTGTGGCTATGAAGAAGTAGGAATTTTGTGCCATCAAGTAAGGGAATCATTCTATCACTAAATATCTTCATGAGTTTAATCACTAGGCTCGGTACACCCTTGAAGATGTCAAGTCAGATGCTGAGCGTCAGGAGAAGTTTCTTGGTGGTCTGAATGATGAACTGGTCGTTCATCTGATTTCTAGAGATTATGTCGATTTTTAGAAGTTGGTTGATAAGTCGATTCGTCAAGAGGATCCGCATAACAGGATGGAGTCAAAGAAGCGTAGAATGGTGTAGAATCAGCAGTCCAACAATCAGAAGCCTCATTATATGATGGTGCCATAGCAATAGTAGTCAGGAGGACCCAATGCTCAGGCCAATCGCCCTCGTCAGTTTTATGCTGCTAGTGGGAGTGGAAACACTAGTGGTGCACCTCAAACGTACCGCCATAATGTGCCCCGCCCTGCTCAAATCACTGGTGCTAATCAAGTTTCTTTGAAAGACAAGAATAGAAAGCCGATGGTGTGCTTCGATTGCTACAAGCCTGGTCATTATGCTGATAGGTGCCCAGAGCCCAAGCGTCCGAATAGAGCTGCAACAGCCCCAAACCAAGCTCCTGCCAGACAAGTCAAGGCAAGAGTGAATCATGTCACAGCTGAAGAAGCTCAATCTACCCCTGATGTAGTATTAGGTACGTTCCCTGTTAACTAATACTTGCAATAGTACTTTTTGATTCCGGTGCAACTTATTCTTTCATATCAAAAAGTTTTGTGTAAAAATATGGATTGGCTGTCGAATTCCTACCCTATTCATTAGTTATCTATACCCCTGGTCACCAGATGTCTACTTCTCTCTTTAGTCCTCTGGTAAACATTGAGATTCTTGGTATCCCTTTTCTAACCAACCTAATCTTGATAGAATGCAAAGACCTAGATATCATTTTGGAAATGGATTGGTTAGTAAAACACGAGGGTGAGATTAAGTGTGTAACAGCCAACCTAATCTTGATAGAATCCAAAGACTTAGATATCATTTTGGAAGTGGATTGGTGAGTAAAACATGAGGGTGAGATTAAGTGTGTAACTAGAGAAGTCACCATAACCAATCACCTTCCATAACCTCAACCCGTCTGATTTGAAGATCATGTTGAATAAGGTTCAGATTGAAGAGATACCTGTGGTGCAAGAGTATCCTGATGTTTTTCCAGACGAGTTGTTGGGTATGCCACCCAAGAGTGACATTGAGTTCAGAATTGATCTAGATCCCGGTACAGCCTCAATTTATAAGAGACTATATCGGATGGCCCCGAATGAGTTAGCTGAAGTCAAGAAACAAGTGGAAGAATTGCTGGAGAAAGGATGCATTCGTCCAAGTACTTCGCCTTAGGGAGCCCCAGTTGAATTCGTGTAGAAGAAGGACAAGTCCAAGAGAATGTGTGTGGATTATAAAGCGTTGAATGATGTCACAAGGAGCCTTAGTGTTCTCTAAGATAGATCTTCGGTTAGGATACCATCAGTTAAGAATTCGAGAAGAAGATATCCCTAAGACTGCTTTTACGACCTGCTATGGATTGTTTGAGTATCCGGTGATGTTACTTGGATTGACCAATACCCCTGCCTTCTTCATGAATTTGATGAATAATGTTTTTATGGAGTACCCCAATAAGTTTGTAGTGGTGTTCATTGATGACATTCTTATCTATTCCAAGACGAAGGAAGATCATGTGGCGCATTTGCACTTAGCCCTACAGAAGCCACCAGTTGTATGCCAAGTTAGCTAAGTGTGAGTTTTGGTTGAAGAAAGTGAAGTTTTTAGGTCATATTATTTCTACTACAGGAGCTGCCATTGATCTTGGTACAGTCGAAGCTGTTACTGATTGGTTACAGCCTTAGAACACTATGGAGATCAGGAGTTTCCTAGAACTTGTGGGTTATTACCGTCGGTTCATTGAGAATTTCTCTAAGATAGCCAAGCCTATGACCAAGTTGTTACAGAAGGATACAAAATTTGTTTGGACACCCGAGTGTGAGGAAAGCTTTATAGAGTTGAAAAGGAGATTGGTATCAGCTGCAGTGCTAATTCTGCCAGATCCTAAAGGATATTTCCAAGTATATTGTGACGCATCTCGTCAAGGTTTAGGATGTGTGTTGATGCAAGAAGGTAAAGTAGTTGGCTATGCTTCTCGGTAATTAAGACCACATGAGTTGAATTATCTGACCCATGATTTAGAGATGGCTTCAGTGGTTCATGCTCTAAAGATTTGGCATCATTATCCCATTGGTAATCATACAAAAGTCTTTATAGAGCATAAAAGTTTGAAGTATATCTTCACTTAACCGGATTTGAACCTTCGACAAAAATGATAGCTTGAGTTAGTCAAGGATTATGCTGTTAGTATTCGGTATCACCCTAGTAAAGCGAATGTTGTAGCAAATACTCTTAGTCATAAGACCTATGGGAATGTTATTTTAGTTGAGGAAGTATCTTTGGAATTGCTGCAAGAGTTTGAAAAGTTAAGTTTAAGTGTTGTTCCAAGTGGATTTCTAGCAGCCTTGGAAGCTCAGTCTTCGCTGTTGGATCAGATTCGTAGAACTCAAGTGGATGATCCTTATGTTCTAAAGACCAAGGAGTGCATGAAGGAAGGAAAAGCTTGCTAGTTCGTTGAAGATGAGGTACCCTATGGCAAAGAAATCGTATATGTGTACCTGATAAGGAGTTGAAAGATCTCATACTTCGTGAAGCCCATGAGACCCAGTACTCTATTCATCTCGGTAGTACAAAGATGTATCAAGACCTTAGAGAAAAGTTTTGGTGGCCTAGTATGCGCCGTGAGATAGCAGAGTATGTAGCTCAATGTGATATATGCCAGAGAGTAAAAGCAGAACATCAAAGACCCATAGGATTACTTCAGTCTTTACGAGTGCCTGAATGGAAATGGGAAGAAATCAGAATGGATTTTATAACCGGATTGCCAAGAACAAACTCAAGGTATAATTCTACTTAGGTTGTTATTGATCGTTTGACGAAAGTGGCTCATTTTATACCGGTCAAGACAACGTATCGCGGTAGTCAATTGGTGGAACTATACATGGCTATGATCATTTGCTTGCATGGAGTTTCTAAAAGGATAGTGTCAGACAGAGGAAGTCAGTTTACTTCTATGTTTTGGCAGAAGTTGCAGGAAGAATTGGGTACCCATCTGAATTTCAGTACAGCCTATCATTCCTTGATTGATGGCCAGATAGAAAGAGTGAATTAGATTCTAGAAGATATGTTGAGAGCCTATGCTCTAGATTTTGGAGGATCGTGGGATAAGAACTTGCCTTACACCGAGTTTTCTTATAATAACAGTTATCGGGCTAGTCTTCAGATGCCTCCGTTTGAAGCTTTGTATGGAAGAAAGTGTAGAACACCGTTGTTTTGGGATCAAGTAGGTGAGAAACAAGTCTTTGGCACTGATACTATGAAGGAAGCTTAAAGCAAGGCAAAGATTATTCAAGACCATTTGAAGGTTGCTCAGTCTAGGCAAAAGAGTTATGTCGACAACCGTCGCTGAGATCTCAGTTTTGAATAAGGAGATTTTGTATACCTCAGAGTTACTCCTTTCCGTGGAGTTCGGTGTTCCCAAACCAAGAGAAAGTTGACACCACGTTTTGTGGGACCATACCAGATAACCAATCGAAGAGGTAAAGTCACCTACGATTTAGAGTTACCTCCATCTATAGCAGATATTCATAATATGTTCCATGTGTCCCAGTTGAAGAAGTGTCTGCGTGTCCCCTTCGAAGTGACAGATGTCGAGCAGATAGTACTTCAAGAAGATTTGACATATGTGAAAAAGCCGGTTCGTATTTTGGAAGTCAGTGAGAGAAGGACCTAGAGCAAAGTTGTAAAGTTTTGCAAGGTTCAGTGGAGCAATCATTCAGAAGAGGAAACTACTTGGGAGCGTGAAGATGAATTGAGAGCCAACCACCTGCCTCTTTTTCCTAGCGCCTTCGAATCTCGGGGTCGAGATTCTATTTAAGGGGGATAGGTTTGTCACAGCCTGAAATTTTCAAAATATAAAAGCATTAAAAGTTGTGAATAAAATAAAAAGAAAAATAATTTTCAGTAAAAAGAAATTTAAAATAGAATTTTCTTCAAAGGAAAGAAAGGAATTTTGAGTATTAAAATTTGAGAAAGAAAATTTTGCAAATAAAATGTTGCTCAAAATTTTTGCAAAAGTCTCTAAAGATGTAAAGAATTTTTCAAGAATTTTTTAGGAATTTTTCTGAGTCAAAAATATATTTTTCTGAATTTTTGAAGCTCTTTTAAAAGAAAAAGAAATGAAAAATCAATTATTTAAAAAAAAATCTGAATCCCTCTTCTTGGGCCGGCCTTCGGCCAGCCCATTTCCTCCCGCGCACTCGCCTTGCCCTTTCTCCACCGTGACTTTACCCAGCTGCTGACATGCAGGCCCTGCATGTCAGGGTCGTCTCCCACCTCCCGCATCCCCACCACAAAATCCGCCTCCACCTTTGCTTTAGGCCTAATCCAAGCCCACCGTGAGCATCCCAGCACTGTCTCGAGCGTTTCCCCCAGCAAATCGGGCCTGACCCGTGCCCCGAACCACCCCCATGCCATGCGCCCGAACCCTAATCACCACCCTACCATTACCGGTGCCGTACGCCGCTCCAACACCCCAGCTAACTCTATAAATAGCTCCCCCATGCGCTGTGCTGTCAGTTAGCCCCTTCCGTCGCCGCCCTAGCTCTGCCAATCGTCGTAGTGCTGTGCACCACTCTCTGCCACACCCCACCACTTCTATAGCCACTGCTCGCCGTCGCTTCGGTGAACGCCGGTCATCACCGTTGCCACCGTTGTGACCATCGTCACCCGCCTATCCCCGGCCACCCCTCCACCGACACCGCCGACCCCTAGAAGACCATCGCCATCGTCGACCCGAGGCTCGCCGTCACTCCTTTGCACCACCGAACGTCTCCCATCGCCGCCGCTCACCGTCGACCACTCCGGTGAGTCCCCTGTCGCTCATTGATCGTGTTCCTGCCCTCGCCGCCAGCCACCGCGCCGTTGTTCACCGGCAACCCTAGGGTCTCGAGCCGTCGTCGCTCGCTGCCGTCGCCCCGACGTTGCGCTGACATGGCACCCATGTGGCTACCACATCAACGCCACCTCGGCCGCTGCCGCCCACGTGGCCCCCGTCTGCGCGCGTGCGCAATTCCCCCAGCTGACGCATAAATCCTTTTTATTTTCTAAAATCGACAGAACCTTGTTTAAACTTTGAAAATTCATATCTAATTCATACGAACTCCAAATTTAACCATTTAAATTGCATAATTTTTCTAATATTGAGCTATACCCATTAAAAATGTGTTCGCACACAGAATGTATGCACATGTGTACTATTTTGATTTATTATTATTTGTCTGTACTGTTGTTTAGTCTCCGAAGCACCAGAAGAGCCAGTTTACATCGAGGAGTCGCCCATTTTCATCCCTATTCAGTAAGGCAAGTTATTCAAGTTTCCCATTTGATCATATTAAACCCATGTTTCAAAGCTATTATTTTTTCAAAAGTGTATTTTATTTTCGAATGTCACTGGGATTGGGATATAACCCTGCTTGTATTGCCCCCTATTGATTATCTACCTGCTCCTTGTATACCTAGGGATTATTATACTTGACCAGTATGAATCTTTACTATGATTTATCTGGATGCCTAGGATTGCTTAGCCCTACTTAGAAACTAGAATCACATTTCATCATGCTATTAATTACTACTTTTATATTAATGTTGGCTTATATGAATACTAGTGGTAAATGAACTGGTTCATGGATTAAATGCTATTAAAATATGACTAAGGTGGGTTGTGAGTACAAGGTCCGTGGTTCTGCTAGTTATACTCATGACACTTTAAGGACCGGTTCATGGGCCACTTTTGCAATGTAATCTCGTGCTACCATAAGCCAGCATGGGAAATGGTATAACCTGAAGCCTAGAGATCCTGGGTGAAGCATCGAGAGAGCTGATAGTTCTGCACTGGGTAAGTCTTTGCTATTCAGATTGGAGATCCAGGGGTATATCGAGTAGATGGGTCCTGGGGTGTGAAGCTTAGAGGATCTTGGTGGATGGTCATATCATAGCTCTTTTCTAAGGTACCGTGGTGGTATTGAGGCACATGATGACATGTTGTAGGGCTGTGTCTTATAGGTAAAGTTGTGCACCTCTGATTAGAGTAAAACTATTCGAACAGCCATACCCACGGTTAAGGGCAACAATTCAAGGTACTCGTGATTAGTCCCATGATTACTTAATTAACCTGTTTTACTTTCTGTTCAACCTGGATAGCTCTGGTTAGAGTGGTTTGGTTGATTCTTTTGGGCCTGATCACTCTGGGTAAGAGTTATTCATTGATTGGCTTAATATTGTTTTAAGGTTCTAATTTAATTAGAATTACCTTTTAAATTATATCTCTCTTTAATGCTCTGTTTATACAAACAAATCCTATTATAACTGTTCCACTTGGATAGCTTGTGGAGTATTCAAAATACTCACCCTTGCATTTCTCCACCATCAGAAGAGGAGTTCGTCAGCGAAGATGAAAGTGGCGCCTTTTGAGCTATTGCCCAGTTAAGTCTGCCTGTAGAGTAGAGTTGCCGCTGCGTCAATAAAGTTGTTAGGAGTTATTTATGTTGATCATTATTGTTTTGAGGTTCTAATGCAACATCTGTAATAAGTACTTTATTTACTTTATCATGAACAATAATGCTTTCGATGTCAAATAAATTGTCTATTGTGTGCCTCGGCTGATTCCTGGACAAGGGACTTTCCGCACAATAAATCACAAGAAAATAGTTAAAATTTCCGGGCATGACACCTTCCGCATTGGGCGCCAGATGGCCGCCGTGCATGCAACCGGTTTGGAGAGAGGGTCGACTCCTTAGTCGTACACCTGCAATCGCGCACCTTAAAGAACTCGCCGACCCATGCCGGTTACATCCCCCTCCATGTTGGGTGCCCGATGGCTGCTATGCATGTAACCGGACCTAGGAGAGGGTCAACTCCTTAGTCATACACCCACAACCGTGCATCTTTGAAGATCTCACCGACCATTACAGACTACATCCCCCTCCGAGTTAGGTAGCTTATGGCTGCCATACATACAACCGGTCCTAGGAGAGGGTCGGTTATTTAGCCGTACACCCACAGTCTCGCATCTTTATCGACCCTACAAGCACCGTGTGGGTGATAAACAAACACACAAAATGGTAAACAATGAATAAAGCAAATTCAAAGACTACTTTATTTCTTCAGGACTAATTCTTTACAGGAGCAAGACTAATTCAAAGAAGGAGACACAGCAGCATGTATACTACTTTAAAGAAGGGGACGCAGCCTCCTTTGATCAAAAGAAGAAAAAATGCACTAACGGCTAGAAATAGCATTCTGCAAAGCAAACGTAATGGTTATGGGAACCGAGGTTCTCACAGCAACTTCACATGCTGCAGCATCAACCCATCACGACTACCACAAGCACCGAGGACCCCAAGGGCTGCTACTACGAAAGTAGTGACTCCACGTCATCCCCGCCTCAACAGAAGGAGATAGTCACTGACTGTGAGAGACCAGCCCAATGGAAGAACAGTATTGACCCATCCTTATTGACAGGGTCAAGAGCAATCCTAGAGTGCCTGCACCGGTGGACGTCTCCAGCTCTTCCCATAGGGTCGAGCTCCTACCTTGATATCCAAACATCAAGACAGGCGGCAGAAGAATACCAGATTGTAGCATATTAGCAGAAAGATCTGTGTCACCAAAAAGCCTCAGGAAGGATACAACATCCTGCTGCGACGATAAAATCAAGAGTCACGCATTGCACAAGTGTGTGAAGAAGAAGGGATCTCAAGGCAGAAGAGGAGTCAAGAGGACCCATTGCAAGACTTAGATGGGCGAGGGGGCGCTGGCTTAAATAGAGGCGTTCCCGCAACCATTAGCACACGGAGAAGGCAAAGCGGTTCGCGTGACATTAACCCCACCAATGCATGCGGCACGTGACTCTATCAGAGGCAGAACATCTTTTTAGCTTTTCCACCTACCATGCGATGACCACGGACGGGAGAAGGGATTATAAAACAGCCTTTTCTGGCGCAACAGGTGAAGTCCATGATGGTTCAGATCGTCTGTGCTGCTGGGTCCCACACGTAGGGGCTCACGCACATCCAAAGATCTTCATGCTCAGGGGCTCGCACACCCGAGGACCTTCACACTCGAGGTTCGCATGCTCGAGGACTCCCGTGCTAGGGGGCTAGTCCAACCTGAGGCATGAGTCCCCAGGACTAAAAATCCTCGAGAGCTTGCAAAGCTCAATAAGCCTCGACCTCGCGGGCATCTGGATGCGCGAGAGGCCCAAACAACATGACGTCAATTTATTCAAAGACTCAAGATCAATTTCTTTCCAGTTCATCATAAGTTCAAGACTTCAAGCACAACCTTTTTTAGCAAGGTCTTGACAAAGACAGGATTATGAAGCAAAGGATTATTATTATTTGCAAGATATTCTTGGACCCTCGAGCAAAATATTCTATTTAACTCGAGGCTCAGGGGCTACACCGTGTGGGTGCACCTATGCGGTGCACCACACACGAAAGAAGACAAATAAAGGCTTTTTCAAGGACATTAAAGTTTGACAAAGATGTTGAAGTTTCAAATCAAAAGAGAGCTCCTCCCAGCTTGTTTTTGTCGAAGATTTCTTCAACCAAGCCGAGAAGAGCTCAGGGGCTACTGTCGAAGATGTGACCCCTGGGTGCCTCACAGTTGGTCTTATCAGACCAGACCAAGGGAAGGCCAAGACCAGCATTGATCATTTGGTATGGCCCATAAACAAGGGTTTGATTTTGATAAGGAAAGTTTCGTCCTTATCGGGTATTTAAGCTCCAGATATGATATCTAGAGGTTTATTTATACCGAAATCCTTGTAATTAGGGATTCAATACTCGAGTTTGATAGGGAATCTAAGTCTTACTCAGGATAGAGTTCTGGGATTGTTAGGCTCACCTCCTGAGCATATAAAGGAAGCAAGACCCCCCAAAGCCATCTACCATCCAACTCATCTTGCTCATCATCAAGACTTAGCATATTTTTTCTTGCTTTCGATGCCCAAGCCTTGATAGCTTGATTGTGTCGTATTGTAAGATCCACCATCATAGTAGACACCAAAACACTAGACGTAGGGCTATTATCCTTCAGGAGGCCTAAACCAGTATAAACCATAGCTCTTGTATTCCAGAGTCAACCATCAGGTTCAAAGGCGTTGCGCTTCACTTACACACATCTAATCACCACCTCGGGTACCCTCTTGGGTGGATTGATCGATGATTCACCGATAGCACTTTGCATATCTTTATATCTCCCCTATCGACTACGTCACAGCCTGAAATTTTCAAAATATAAAAGTAATAAAAGTTGTGAATAAAATAAAAGGAGAAAGGAATTTTCAATAAAAGAAAAAACTAAAATATATTTTTTCTATAAGGGAAAGAAATAGTTTTGGAAATAAAATTTTGAGGAAGAAATTTTTGCAAGTAAAATGTTGCTAGAATTTTTTGCAAAAGTCTCTAAAAATATAAAGAATTTTTGTAGAATTTTTCTTAGCTAAAAATGTATTTTTCTGAATTTTTGGAGCCTTCTCTAAAAGAAAAATATAAAAATAATTATTTTTCAAAATAAAAATCCTCTCATCCCTCCTAGGTGGCCTTCGGCCAGCCCATTCACTCCCTCGCGCATGCCCTGGCCCATTAGAGTGCCTCGCCAGCCCAGCCACACCGTCGGCCCGCTCTCGCGCGCATCCGCAAACATGTGGGCCCCACCGGTCATCCCCAACCTCCCGCCCGCTTCTCCTGTGGCCAAGCACCACAGCCGCGCATTCTAAGGCTTCCGTTTGCCCTGGCCCAATCTGAGCCCGCCAATCGCTCCGTCGCACCGCCCTGGTCATTTTTCCCCTGGATTAAGCCCGGCCCATGGCCGCAACCACCCCCACCGCTATCCCTACCACTGGCCGACTCCGAATCCACCGTGTCGTCGTCTCCACGCAAGACTCCTCCACCGCCTGCTATAAAACCCAACCCCGCGAGCTCCTCCACCGCTCTAGAAACCTAGCTGCTGCCCTAACTGCCTCCTTCACCATCCCCCATATGCCCATGCCTCTACCCTCTCCACCGCCTCCGGCCGCTGTTCCTCGTCGATCTAGTGCCCACCAGACCTCACCGTCAGTGTCATCAGCCTTGCCGTCGCCTGCTGGTCCTCAACCACCCCTCTGTCATTGCCGCCGACCGTTAGAGCTAGGTCCCCACCACCGACTCGACCCGTTCCACCGCCTCTCCTCGTCACTGGCCAGTTCCTATCATCGCCGTCTATCATCAGCCCTCCGTTGAGTTCCCCGCGTCCTTCTGATTCGATCGGTGCCCTCACTGCTAGCCACCACACTGTCGTTCACCGATGACCTTTGGGTCCCGTGCCACCACCGCTCACCGCCCTTGGCGTGGCGCCGACGTGGCCACCGCGTCTGTGCCACATCCACGCCGCATTCACTATCGCTGCCCATGTGGCTGCCTCCGCGCGAGCGCCTATACGTCCAGCTAACACCATAATCCGTATTTTCCTTTAGAAAAATAATTCAGTATTGCGTCTTAATTCGATTTTAATTTTTGAAAATCCACAAAAGTGCTGAAAACTTTAGAAATTCATAACTCCAAATTTAACCATTCAAATTGCATAGTTTTTCTAAAATTGAGCTCTACCAAATAAAAATACTTTCACACACAAAATGTTTGATCTTATGTACTATTTTTATTTAGCTGTATTCTATTTGTATCGTCGTATAGTTTTTGATGTACCTGAAGAGCATATGTTCGTTGAGGAAGCGCCTATTTTCATCCCTGTGCAGCAAGGCAAGTCATCTAAGTCCTTCTATTGATCATGATTGAACCCATGTTTAAAGC
Organism: Zizania latifolia; assembly: GCA_000418225.1. Taxonomy (NCBI): domain Eukaryota; kingdom Viridiplantae; phylum Streptophyta; class Magnoliopsida; order Poales; family Poaceae; genus Zizania; species Zizania latifolia. The sequence goes on along the minus strand of KE372126.1, from coordinate 169,198 downwards.
TATGATTTACTTCAAAATTACATTTATTTTAGAATATCATCGGGAAGGGTATAAAGAATGCTTGTATTGCCCGCTATTGTTTTACCTTATTTCTTGATTACCTTGGTACTAATAATTTAACTAGAATTAAATCTTTATTATAATTTATCTGGAATCCTTATGATTGCTTAGCCCTGCTTAGAAACTAGTGTCACTCAATTATGCTCATTTAATGCCACATGTATCTTAATGCTGGTTTATATGATATAATGACTACTTGTGAACTGGTTCATGATTAATTCCACTAAAATTTGACTAAGGTGGGTTGTGAGTACATGGATTTGCAAGTCGTACTCATGACACATAAGAACCGGTTCACGAGCTACTGTTGCAATGCCGAATAGCACTTACCACAAGCTAGCGTGGGTAATGGTCTGACCTATAGCCTAGGGATCCTAAGTGGAGCATCGAGACCGCCGGTGGCCTAGTACTCTTCGAAGTCTATGCTATTGCTGGATTAGAGCGCTAGGGGCATTATGACGGGACATCTGGATGGATGGCCACTTAGGGTACGAAGCTTGGAGGATCTAGGTGAAAGGAACTTATCATAGCTATTTTCTAAGGTACCGTGGTGGTATTGAGGCGCATGGTGACATGTTGTAGGACTATGTCTTGTGGGTAAAGTTGTGCACCTCTGATCAGAGTAAAACAATTCGAATAGACGTACCCACGGTTAAGGGCAAGCTGTGCAATATTTTTCATGATTAGTCTCACTGTTACTTAATTAATCTGATGTTTAATTCTGATTAACCTGGTTAGCTCTAGTTTAGAGTGGTTTGGTTAGGTTTAGGCCTAATAACTCTGGTTAAGAGTTATCAATAAATGGTTAATCTTGTTTTAAGGCTTTAACGTATTTAGTTCAACCTTTTAAAATTCTATATCTCTGTAAATGCTATTTTTATGCAAAATTAGTCCTATTATGCCTTTCTTTGTTAACCCTGTGCATTATTTCTGTTCCGCTGGATGGCTCGTTGAGTATTCAAAATACTCACCCTTGCATTCCCCTACCATTAGAAGAGGATTTCATCAGCGAGGATGAAGGTGGTGCCTTTTGAGCTAGGCCCAGTCAAGTCAGCCTGCGGAGTGAAATCGCCACTATGTCGTTTAGGAGTTATTTATTATTATCATTAGTGTTTTGAGATTCCAATGCCACCTCTGTAATAAAGTATTTATTTTATTTCATCGTGAACAATTATGCTTTTGATTTCCAATAAATTGTCTATTATGTGCCTTGGCTTATTCCTCGACAAGGTTACTTTCCGCACAATAAATCATCAGGAAATGGTTAGAATTTCCGGACGTGATAAGTTGGTATCAGAGCTACCTTGACTGTAGGAATAGCCAAATGGTTTAACGTTAGGAGCTAAAACTATTTTTTTAGTTATACTCCTCTCTTTTCTTCAAAAAGTGCTTATTTTTCTAGAAAAAGTGGTGCTGATTTTATTTTATTTTATTCTTTCTAGTGTCTTCGAAAGGACCCCAGCCCTAGAGATGCTTCAGAATGAAGGGTTTTATCAAGGAGTTGAGACATATGGCATTTTTCTGCGGATACCAAGACAATACTACATATGCCCAAGTCAGAGCAGATACCCCCAGAGTCACAGCAGTAATAGTATCCATCATGAGTGAGATAGAGACTATCCCATCAGTGATAGTTGAAGCGAAAGGAAGGAATTTCAGTCACGCTTGTCAAGAAACTTCGTATGCTGCAATTAGAGAACTTTGAGAATGCTATGCAGCCAAGTTGTCAGAGTACAAGTATCAATCGAGGAAGACTCATCAAGATAACTATGCGAGTTATCCACCCAATGATGAGGAAGATAATTCTACGATGGTCAGAGTGACGAATATGCTTAAGGCGATGGATGATTGCCACAATGATGCACTCATTGGAGCACATAAGCAGCAGAATAGGAACAAGCAGATCATCTATCAGCTACAGAACTAGGTGGACATGCTCCGCAAGGAAGTTGCTGCACTGAAGGGTAAGTTGCCGCTAGAAGGTGCAAGGATCCATCGTACCACAAGGAAGCGAGTCTAGATGCTGCTGAAGATCCAAGTGATCAAGAGGATGCGCGAAGAGGAGGTCATCATCATTGAGAGTGATGAAGACGAAGAAGAAGGGATAATGGAAGAGGAAGGGCCAGAAAAGCTAGAGTTTTCTTTTGATCCAGAGGCAGATCTAGAGGAGCCTAATTCTTAGAGTTCTTATGTACCCTTAGACATTGTGTTAGGCGTTTCTTTTGCTTAGGCTAAGTGCTTATTAGCTTTTGCTTGTCTATAGTGTATGGTTTGTATCGGCATCTGTGATACACCTACACTTAGGAGTTTTCTTCTGGAGTCTAATAAAAATCTTAACAAAGTTTAGATCAGTACAAGATGTTGATGAATCAGATGCATACACAATAGCGTGTACCACCTGTTCAACCCCCACCTGTGCCTGTCCTAGTTCAGAACAAGTTGTCAGAATTTCTCCGTGTGAGGCTATTTGTTTTCTCTAGCACTACCAATCCAGTGGAGGCTAGTGATTGGCTTTTCACTATTGAGAATAAGTTAGAACTACCGCAGTACACTGATCAAGAGAAGATTTCTTTTGCTTCCCACCAACTTCAAGGTCCAGCTAGAGAATGGTAGTCACTTCAAAGAGAACAGAGTGGATGGAACAGAGATCACCTGGGTGGATTTTTCTGCTAGTTTTGGAAAGGCCCATGTTCCTGATGGGCTAGTCACTCTAAAGAAGCGGGAATTTCATGCCATCAAGTAGGGGAATCATTCTGTCATAGAATATCTACATGAGTTCAATCATTTAGCTCGCTATACTCCTGAAGATGTGAGGTCAGATGCATAACGTCAGGAGAAGTTCCTAGGAGGTCTGAATGATGAACTGGCAGTTCATCTGATTTCTGGAGATTATGTTAATTTTTAGAAGTTGGTTGATAAGTCTATTCGTTAAGAAGATTAGCATAACATTCGTCAAAAAGATCAGCATAACAAGATGGAGTCGAAAAAGCGTCATATGGTGCTGAACCAACAATCCAACAATCAGAGGCCCTTTCTCATCAGTTCTATGTTGCTAGTGGAAGTGAAAACACTAGCAATGCACCTCAAGCTTATCGCTCCAATGCGCCTCGCACCACTCCTGTCACCGGTGCTAATTAAGTTCCTCTGAAGGACAAGAGTAGAAAACTAGTGGTGTGCTTCAACTGCTTCAAGCCTGGTCATTATTCTGATAAGTGCCTAGAGCCCAAGCGTCAGAACAGACTGTAGCAGCACCAACCCAAGCCCCTGCCAGACAAGTCAAAGCAAGGGTGAATGATGTGACTGTGGAAGAAGCTCAAGCTGCACTTGATGTAGCATTGGGTACATTTCCTATTAACTCAATACTTGCAACAGTACTGTTTGATTCCGGTGCAACTCATTGTTTCATATCAAAAAGTTTTGTGGAAAAATATGGAATAAATGTAGAACCTCTCCCTCATTCATTAGTAATTTGTACCTCTGGTCACCAGATGCCCACTTCTCTTTTTAGTCCTCTAGAAACCATTGAAATCCTTAATGTCCCTTTCCTAGCCAACCTCATCCTAATAGAATCCAAAGACCTAGACGTCATTTTGGGAATAGATTGGTTAGTAAAGCATGAGGGTGAAATAAAGTGTGCGACTAGAGAAGTCACCGTCACCAATCACCTTGGTCAAATCATCACTTTCTATAACCCTAACTCGTCTAGTTTGAAGATCATGCTTAATGAAGTTAAGATTGAAGAGATATATGTGGTTCAAGAGTATCCTGATGTTTTTTCTGGAAGAGTTACCTGGTATGCCACCCAAAAGAGATATTGAGTTCAGAATCAATCTAGCTCTTGCAACAGCCCCAATTCATAAGAGACCTTATCGAATGGCCTCGAATGAGTTGACTAAAGTAAAGAAGCAAGCAGAAGAATTATTGAAAAAAGGATACATTCGACCAAGTACCTCTCCTTGGGGAGCGCATATTGTCTTTGTGGAGAAGAAGGAAAAGACCAAGAGAATGTGTGTTAATTATAAAGCCTTGAATGAAGTCACCATCAAGAATAAATATCCTCTGCCCCGCATTGATAATTTGTTTGACCAGTTGCATGGAGCCTCAGTTTTCTGCAAGATAGACCTTCGATCAGGGTACCATCAATTGAGAATTCGAGAGGAAGATATCCATAAGACAGCTTTCACAACGCATTATGGATTATTTGAGTATCTTGTGATGTCCTTTATATTGACCAATGCCCCTACTTTCTTCATGAACCTAATGAACAGTGTGTTTATGGAGTATTTGGACAAGTTCATAGTTGTGTTCATTGATGACATTCTTATCTATTCCAAGATAGAGGAAGATCATGCAGCACATCTACACATAGCACTGTAGAAGTTGAGAGAACATCAGTTGTATGTCAAGTTAAGTAAGTGTGAGTTTTGGTTGAAGGAAGTGAAGTTTTTAGGTCATATCATCACTTCTGCCAGAATTGTCGTTGATCCAAGTACAGTCGAAGCAGTTACTGATTTGGTGCAACCTAAGAATACTACCGAGATAAGGAGTTTTCTTTGACTTGTGGGTTATTACCGTCGGTTTATCGAGAATTTCTCTAAGATAGCCAAGCCTATGACTAAGTTACTACAGAAGGATGAGAAATTTGTTTGGACACCCGGATTTGAAGAAAGTTTCATGGAGTTGAAGAAGAGATTGGTGTCAGCCCCAGTGCTAATTTTACGAGATCCTAAGGAAGATTTCCATGTTTATTGTGATGCCTCTCGTCAAGGTTTAGGATGCGTGTTGATGCAAGAAGGAAAGGTAGTTGCTTATGATTCTCAATAGTTAAGACCCCATTAGTTGAATTATCCTACCCATGATTTAGAAATGGCTGTAGTGGTTCATGCTTTGAAGATTTTGTGTCATTATATCATTGGGAATCGTACAGAGATCTTCACCGATCATTAGAGTTTGAGGTATATTTTCACTCAACCAGATTTGAATCTCCATTAGAGAAGATGGCTCGAGTTAGTTAAAGATTATGATGTCAGTATTCAGTATCATCCCAGTAAAGCTAATGTTGTAGCAGATGCCTTTAGTCGTAAGACATATGGGAATGCTATTTGAGAAGTTAAGCTCGAATGTCATCCCAAATGGATTTGTAGTAGCCTTAGAAGCTCAGCCTTCACTACTAGATCAAATCCATGAAGCTCAAGTAAATGATCCCTATATTCTAGACATTATGAACAGCGTGAAGAAAGGAAAAGCTCGTGAGTTCATTGAAGATGAACAAGGTACTTTATGGTATGGAGATCGTATTTGTGTGCCAGATAAGGAGTTGAAGGATCTAATACTTCATGAAGCCCATGAGACCCAGTATTCTATTCATCTAGGAAGTACAAAGATGTATCAAGACCTTCGAGAAAAGTTTTGGTGGCCTAGTATGCGCCGAGAGATAGCGGAGTATGTGGCAATATGTGATATGTGTCAAAGAGTAAAAGCAGAACATCAGAGACCTGCATGATTACTCTAACCCTTAAGAGTGCCTGAGTGGAAGTGGGATGAAGTAGGAATGGATTTTATAACAGGGTTGCCGAGAACAAACTTAGGGTATGATTCTATTTAGGTAATTGTTGATAGATTAACAAAGGCGGCTCACTTTTTGCCCGTCAAGACCACCTACAACAGTAGTAAGTTGGCCGAAATATACATGGCTCGAATCGTTTATTTGCATGGAGTTCCTAAAAAGATAGTGTCAGACAAAAGAAGTCAATTTACCTCCAGGTTTTGGCAGAAGTTGCAACAAAAATTGGGTACTCGCCTAAATTTTAGTACCACTTATCACCCTCAGACAGATGGTCAGATAAAAAGGGTAAACCAGATCCTAGAGGATATGTTGCGAGCTTGTACTCTAGATTTTGGAGGATCATCGGACAAGAACCTACCCTACGCCGAGTTTTATTATAACAACAGTTACCAAGCTAGTCTTCATATGTCCCTGTTCGAAGCCTTGTATGGAAGGTAGTGCAAGACGCCGTTGTTTTGGGATCAGATTGGTGAAGGTCAAGTCTTTGGTACCGACATCCTAAGAGAAGTTGAAAGTAAAGTCAAAATTATTCAAGATCGATTGAAGGTTGGTCAGTCTAGACAAAAGAGTTATGTCGACAACTATCATCGAGACCTCAATTTCGAGGAAGGAGATTTTGTGTACTTAAGAGTTACCCGTTTTCATGGAGTTTGGCATCTTTAGACTAAAGGAAAGTTAGCACCACATTTTGTGGGACCATACCATATAACCAGTCGAATGGAAGAAGTTGCCTATGAGTTGGAGTTACCCCTATCCATGGCAGATATCCACAATGTATTCCATGTATCTCAGCTGAAGAAATGTCTGCTGTTCCCTCTAAAGTTGCGGATATTGAACAAATAGAACTTCAAGAAAATTTAACGTATATAGAGAAGCATGTTCATATTCTAGAAGTTAGTGAAAGGAGAATCCAGAATAAGGTTGTAAAGTTTTGCAAGGTTTAGAGGAGTAATCATTCGGATAAGGAAGCCACTTAGGAGCGTGAAGAGGAATTAAGAGCCACCCATCCGCACCTTTTACCAAGCACCTCCGAATCTCGAGGTCGAGATTCAGTTTAAGGAGAGTAGATTTGTGATAGCCAAAAATTTTCAAAATATAAAAGTAATAAAAGGAGTGAATAAAATAAAAGGAGAAAGAGTTTATGCAAAATAAAATTTTGAGGAAATTTTTTTTGCATGTAAAATGTTGTTAGAAATTTTTGCAAAAGTCTCTAAAAATGTAAAGAATTTTTGTGAGCTAAAAATGTATTTTTCTAAATTTTTAGAGCCTTTTCTAAAAGAAAAAGAAATACAAATTATTATTTTTCAAAAATAAAAATCCTCCCCTCCCTCCTGGGCTGGCCGCCCATTCGCTCCCCCATGCACGCCTCGGCCCATTAGTGCGCTCCGCCAGCCTAGCAGCACCGTAGGCCTGCTCCAGCGTGCAGCCACTGACAAGTGGGCCCCACCTATCGTCCCCAACCTCCCGCCTGTTTTGCTCGCGCCCTAGCGCCACCATCCGGCCTGGCCCAATCCAAGCCCACCAATCGCTCCACCGCACTGCCCTAGTCATTTTGCCCTTGGATTGAGTCTGGCCCATGGCCACAACCACCCCCACCGCTATCCCCACCACCAGCTGACTTCGAATCCTCCGCGCCGGACTCCTCCGGTGCCCGCTATAAAACCCTACCCCGCGAGCTCCTCCGCTGCTCCAGAACCCTAGATACCGCCCTAACAGCCTCCTCCATCATCCCCGCGTACGCCAACGCCTCTGTCGCTCGCCGCCACCTCCGGCCGCCGTTCCCCTTTGATCTACTGCCCGCTGGACCTCACCGTCATCGTCATCAGCCTCACCGTCGCCTTTTGGTCCTCGGCCACCCCTCCATCTTCGCTACTGGCCACTGGAGCTAGGTCCCCGCCGCCGACCTGAGCCGTTCCACCGCGTCTCCTCATCGTCAAACAATTCCCATCGCCACCGTCCAACATCGACCCCTCCAGTGAGTTCCCCACGCCCTTCTGGTTCGATTGATGCCCTCACCGTCGGTCGCCACACCACCGTTCGTCGGTGACCTTCAGGTCCCGTGCCGCCGCCGCTCGCCGCCCCCGACGTGGCAACAACGTGGCCAGCATGTCAGTGCCATGTCCGCACCACGTTCGCTGCCACTGCCCACGTGGCTGCCATGTGGCTACCTCCACGTGCGCGCCCATACGCCCTACTGACGTCATAATCTATATTTTCCTTTAGAAAATAATCCAGTATTGCGTCGTAATTCGATTTTAATTTCTGAAAATCCATAACAGTGCTGACAACTTTAGATATTCATAACTAATTCATTTTAACTCCAAATTTAACCACTCAAATTGCATATTTTTTCTAAAATTGAGCTCTACCATATAAAAATACTTTCACACATAGAATGGTAGATCTTGTATACTATTTTTATTTATTTGTATTCTATTTGTATCGTCGTATAGTTTCGGAAGTACCCGAAGAGCATGTGTTCATTGAGGAAGTGCCTATTTTCATCCCTGTGCAGCAAGGCAAGTCATTTAAGTCCTTCTATTGATCATGATTGAACCCATGTTTAAAGCTATGATTTACTTCAAAATTGAATTTATTTTGGAATGTCATCGAAAAGGGTATAAAACCTGCTTGTATTGCCCCCTGTTGTTTTACCTTATTCCTTGATTACCTTGGGACTAATAATTTGACCAGAATTAAATCTTTATTATAATTTATCTGGAATGCCTAGGATTGCTTAGCCCTGCTTAGAAACTAGTGTCACTCAATTATGCTCATTAAGGCCACCTATATGTTAATGCTGGTTTATATGATATAATGATTACTTGTGAACTAGTTCATGATTAATTCCACTAAAATTTAACTAAGGTGGGTTGTGAGTACATAGTTTTGTAAGTCGTACTCATGACACACAAGGACCGATTCGTGAGCTACTGTTGCAATACCATACAACACTTACCACAAGCCGGAGTGGGTAATGGTCTGACCTATAGCCTAGGGATCTAAGGTAGAGCATCGAGACCGTGGTGGCCCTTTACTCTTCAAAGTCTCTGTTTTTGTTGAATTGGAGCACCAGGGGCATTGTGACAGGACGTTTGGATGGATGGCCAACTGGGGTGCGAAGCTTGGAGGATCTAGGTGAAAGGGTCGTATCACAACTCTTTTCTGCGGTACCGTGGTGGCATTGAGGCGCATTGTGACATGTTGTAGGGCTGTGTCTTGTGGGTAAAGTTGTGCACCTCTGATCAGAGAAAAACTATTCGAATAGCCGTGCCCACGGTTAAGGGCAAGCTGCGCAATGTTTTTCATGATTAGTCTCTCTGTTTCTTAATAAATCTGATGTTTAATTCTGATTAACCTAGTTAGCTCTGGTTTAGACTGGTTTGGTTGGGTTTGGCAAGAGTTATTCAGTGAATGGTTAATCTTGTTTTAAGGCTTCAACGTAATTATTTCAGCCTTTTAAAATTCTATATGCCTGTGGAGTGAAGTCACCGCTGCGTCGTTTAGGAGTTATTTATTATTATCATTAGTGTTTTGAGGTTCCAATGCCACCTCTGTAACAAAGTACTTATTTTATTTTGTCGTGGATAATAATGCTTTTGATTTCCAATAAATTGTCTATTATGTGCCTCGGCTGATTCCTAGACAAGGATACTTTCTGTACAATAAATCGTCAAGAAATGGTTGGAATTTTTGGACATGACAAGTTGGTATCAGAGCTACCTTGATTGTAGGAACAGCCAAATAGTTTAACCTTAGGAGCTGAAAACTATTTTTTTAGTTATACTCCTCTCTTCTCTTCAAAAAGTGCTTCTTTTTCTAGAAAAAGTGGTGCTGATTTTATTTTATTTTACTCTTTCTAGATGTCTTCGGAAGGATCCCAGTCCGAGAGATGCTTCAGAATGCAGGGTTTTGTCAAGGAGTTGAGGCATATGGTATTTTTCTACGGATACCAAGATTGTGATCTATAGTCATCTTTGTCGGTTTGAAAGTTAGAATCGGTGTAACCACTTACAAACGAGCTCTTCCTCACCTCTATAGAATAGAAACAGATCTTTAGTTTTTCTCAAGTACTTTAAGATGTTCTTTACTACTATCTATTGACTTTTACCTGGATCCGATTGGTATCGGCTCGTAACACTCAAAGCATACAAGTTGTCTAGGCATGTACAAAGCATGGCATACATAATGGATCCAATTGCCAAAACATATGGAATCACATTCATCTTATCTCGCTAATCAGATGTACTCGAACACTTATTTTTGCTAAGACTTGTGCCATGTGATATAGGTAGAAAACCTTTCTTAGAATCCTACTTGTTGAATCTCTTCAACACTTTGTCAATGTACATATCTTAGCTTAATCCTATTAGCCTTCTTGATCTATCTCTATGAGGAGCCATGGTGTATTCTATGGAGATGATGAGTTGAGGAGTCATGGTATGAACCATGAGGTGATGAGTGCTTGTCAACCGGGTGATGAAGATTGGACGATGTGGATGAAGGAGAAGAGGAGGAGATGACTCGACCGCGACGGAGCTGTTGCGCGACTCAGGTACACGGGAGTCCGACCGCGGGGCTGAAGAGGAGCTGCCGGGTCC
>KE372126.1:128771-147272 GCA_000418225.1 Zizania latifolia | reverse complement strand
CGAGTTGGATACTTGAGATTGAGGAAGTTTTTATCCTGAAAGTTTTGAATCGGATTGCCAGGTGTGACTTTATTATCTAGTCTCGAACTGATTTCTCTCAAGTCACTTGCAAGTCCAATACTTAAATTTCAGGAGTTCGTTTTTCCGCTGTGAATTTTATTTGCGCCCATTCACCCCCCTCTGGTCGCTAGTTTCGGTCCAACACTCTATAGATCTTAATACCTAGAATATATGCTGTTTCTCCTAAGTCCTTCGTAGAGAAACTATTTTTCAATATAGACTTAATAGACTCTAGCATAGGTATATCATTTCTGATCAATAATATATCATCCACATATAAGATCAGAAATACAAGTGCGCTCCCACTAGCTTTCTTGTAAACACAAGGTCTTCTTCATTTTTGATGAAACCAAACCCTTCGATCACATCATCAAAACGAATATTCCAACTCTGAGATGCCTGTTTCAATCTATAAATGGATTTTTATAATTTACATACCTTTCCAGCTGATTGTAGATCGACAAAATCAGTTGGCTATGTTATGTACACATCCCACTCAGGTTTCCGTTAAGGAAAGCTATTTTGACATCCATTTGCTATATTTCATAATCAAAATGTGCAGCAATTGCTAGAATGATCCGAATAGACTTTAGCATTACGATGGACGAGAAGGTTTCATCATAGTCAACACCTTGAATTTGTTTGAAACTTTTTGTCACCAATCGCACTTTATAGATGTGAATATTTTCATCTGTCTATCTTCTTCTTGAAAACCATTTACACTCGATGGTTTTTCAGGTAGATTAACCAAGTTCCAAACTTGATTGCTATACATAGATTCAAGCTCAGATCTCATGGCTCCAAGCCATTTCTTATAGTCAGGTCTCACCATCGCTTCTTCATAGGTCTTGGGCTCATCGTTGTTCAACAACAATATATCCCATTCCTGAGTGGTCAAAAACATGAACCACGTAAGTGCATGCCATACCGTCTCTAACCTACGTGGTACTGGTGTACTTACAACAGATTCTTCAACACTTTGATTATCTTGTGGTTTTGTAGGAGTCAAAACATTTTTAGGTATTTCTTGAAATTCTTTGAGATGCACCGATCTCCTACAAACCCTTATTGAGAGAAACTCTTTCTCCAAGAATACACCATGTCGAACAACAAACACATTGTCTTGTTCTTTATTATAGAAGTAATATCCTTTAGTTTCCTTAGGATACCCGATAAAGAAGCATTTGTCAGACTTTGGAGTGAGCTTATCAGACTGTAAACGCTTTACATAAGCCTCACATCTCCAAATCTTAAGAAAAGACAAACTATGACGTCGTCATGTCCATATCTCATATGGAGTCTTTTCAACCGACTTCGATGAAACTTTGTTTAGTGTGAAAATGGCTATTTTAAGAGCATATGCCCAAAAGGATAATAGAATATTACACTGGCTCATCATTGATCGGACCAAATCTAATAAGGTACGATTTCTCTGCTCGAAAACCCTATTCCACTGAGGTGTTTCAGGAGGAGTTAGTTGTGGAACAATTCTGCAATCCTTTAGATGATTACCAAATTGTTGGTTTAAATACTCGCCACCATAATCCGATCGTAGAAACTTAATTGTTTTGCCTAAATGATTTTGTACTTCATTATGAAATTCTTTAAACTTTTCAAATGATTCAAACTTATGTCTCATTAGATAGATATATCCATATCTACTAAAGTTATCGATAAAAGTTATGAAGTACTGAAAACAACCTTTGGCTATTGAGCTCTTTGGTCTGGACACATCAGTATTTATGAGTGCTCATAAGTCACTTGCACTCTCACTTTGTAAGATCGAAATATACTAACCACGGTAACAAGAGGAAGGTGAATGGTTACAGTACCACAAAAATGACCCCAAAAACAAAATCAGGAAGCTAATTCATGACCAATCATCAAAATCCCCGACCAGACACAAATTCTTGAGGACTCAGGAAATTTCCCGAGGAGTTCTCGAAATTCTCGAAGGCTTTCTCGAGGACTCAGCAAATTTCCTGATAGCTTCCCGAGGGCAGAAAACAACATGACCAAGGTATGATAAAACGAGCATAACTTTAAAACCGTAACTCGGATTGATCTGAAAATTTAACACAATAAATTAGACTTCAATACGAAACTTTCTCAGGAGATTTCACTCAAATCCGAGTTCCCAATCAAAAGTTATGATCCCAGAGAATTGCTGTAGTGTAAAAACAGAATAGATCCGATCCAAAAATTAAAACCTTAATTACTTCTAAAATACGAGGAATTAACCAATGAAACTTTACAGATCTCTTTCTTAATGTTCTAGCAAGGTTTTGTATGAATCAAATCAAATAAAATCGCAAGTAAAAGTGAAATCACAGAATAAGCCAAAACGATGCAAACTGATGAACATTAAGAAGAAAGAACGTGATACTACACTCCTTGACATTTGAAGATGAATCTTTATTGCATAAGAGTGTTTACAAGGCGCAATCCAAAGCACCCCTCACCAAATCATGTATAAAGCCCTAGATGGAGAGCAAAATGTGAAGGCCTAATTTTTCTCTTGTTCCTCATGCATCGTTGGATATTCTGTTTGCTCTCCCCTCTAGTCTATTTATAATCCAATCATGGCTGCCACCATGAGCCACAAAATTAATAACTTTTGGAATCCTAATCTAACTAAGAATCCATATCTCTTATGAATTCAACAAATCCCAACTCCTTCTGAAATTGCCACACTTTCTATATCTGCACACATTCCACTTATGTCATATGGAAACCTCGCATCCTATCCATCTTCACACACATCCCCACGTACGTCATATGGAAACCTCATCTTCACGTGCTGCATCCTCTAGCCCAAGCGTCCCGCATAACATCCTCGTCTGTTCTGAACCTCAGCTCCTCCCTGAGCCTAGTTCTGATCCCATCATCGACTACGACTCGCCCTCAAGCAATGCATGCACATGAACAAACCAAGAAACTCTTTTTCCGAGCACGAGTTTTTCCAACTTGACTCAATTAGTCCAATCACTCCTTTCCAACTTAACTCAGACATTCTAATCAATCATAAAAAAGTGTATTTATTGAATAACCAATTTAAAGCACATGATTCAACTCGAACATCAAAAATCCGAGTGATCCAAAAACCCAAGTGCTAAAACTCTCGAGTGCTGAAAACCTCTCAAGGGCTGATTTCTCTCGAGGGCTGAATATCCATGAGGCTAAGTGCTAAGTGCCCGACAAGAGTGCTTGACAACTTGATCAAAGTGCTCTACCACTCAAACCAATCAAAACTAATTTATTCATCACATATCAAGATCAAAACCAATTTGTTCATCATAAATCAATAATCATACACATGATCTCACAATCTCCCCGTTGAACACATTGGCAACATTATTAGAAAGCACAAAGAAATTTTTAATTTTCGAAAGCATGAGCACAAGCACAAGTATTTCTCTCCCAAGGTTTTTTCAAAGAATGATAAAGAAGAACGATAAAGAAAACTCCCTCGAAAATTGATTGCAAAAGACAATGATTTTATCAAAAACCAATTTCTCTCCTAAATATTTCTCTCCTTTGACAATGATTTCATCAAGTGAAGCAAAGAGAGAAATTATCACGAGAACACCATTTTTTTGTGATTTCTTGATTTGAAAGCTTTAAAGTGTACCAGAAGCAATCCACGTGCCAAGGTTTGCAACACAAATGAAATAGATAGACCAACTATCTAACAATCAAGTCTAAAAGCCTCAAGATGAAACTAAGCCATAATTCTTAAGTTTAAATCGGCACTAGAATTGAATGATTTCAATAATTTATATTGTTTGCTTTCACATGGACTAATTCAAGAGAAATACCTCACACACAATTCAGTCGCGTCCACAAAACCAAAACAGCGCTTAATGCTCTTGAAAGTGCAATTCATTGTCATTGAAAACTTCAGATTTGTTACATGCAATTTTTGTATGAAATTTTCACAAGTGCCTATCTCAGCACAGCGACCACTGATCCAGAGACAAATGGTGCCACCTAAGCTTCGGTCACACGACCTATTGTGAGGTTCTTGCACACACAAGTAGTCCCCATTTCAATGGTCTAGTCATCTATGATCATCTCCAAGTTCATATCAAAGTGCAATGATAAGCAGTCTCGTGAGATGACCCAGGTAAAATAATTTTTTCATGAATACATAATTTTCTATGCTTTTGCACACTTTCTTTATCTTTCACTTCGATGTTTATGTGTCATGTGTCATATCCCTTAAAAACTATGTCATAGGCTCATAAAAAGACTAAAAGACAAAAAAAGCAAGACTAGCGATCTATCAATTTCACAAGATATTACTAGCATGCACAAAGATTAACTGAAGTCAAAAATCAAAGCTCTATGTTATTTGTTCTTGTTAATTTTTTATTCAGAATATAGCCAATGCACAGAAATAAACATGAATGCATTATGATATAAATGAAGAAGCAAACTCTCCCTCAAAACAAACCCATTGGATGGACAATGCCCAACTCCCCATGAAGAAAAGCAAAGCGAGAAGAATCCAAAGGTTTAGTGAAAATGTCTGCCAATTATAACTCAGTGTCAATAAAAGAAGCACAACATCACCTTTCTCCACATGATCTCTAAGAAAATAATATCAAATATTAATATGCTTTGTTCTAGAATATTGCACTAGGTTCTTAGCAATATTTATAACACTTGTGTTATCATAATAAAGTAGAACACGATCATAGTTCATTTTATAATCCTTAAGTGTAGAAATAAGCTAAAGAACTTATGAGCAATAACTAGCAGCAGCAACATATTTAGCTTCGATAGTGGATTATGCAACAGAAGATTGTTTTCTAGATGACCAAACAATAAGTGATGTACCCAAGAAATGACATGTACCACTAGTACTTTTTCTATCAATTCTACAACCTCCAAAATCAGCATCAGAAAAAGCTCTTAAACTAAAACTTAAGGAAGTAGAGTACCATATGCCAAACTCTTGAGTAACTTGAGGTAACTGAGTATACGCTTGACAACTTGATGATGTGAAGCACGAGGAGAAGCTTAAAATCGAGCACCCAAACAAACAGAAAATTGAATATCCGGCCTAGATGCAGTAAGATACAGAAGTGAGCCGATCATGTTGTGATATTCTTTTTGATCAACAGGCTCACCATCCTCATCAGGATCCAAAGTGTAAGTAGCTCCCATCGGTATAAAAATCGACTTGCAATTTTCCATGTCAAAACACTGAAGAAGATCCTAGGTGTACTTACTCTGATAAATAAAAGTGCATTCGTTTGTTTGCTTGATTTGTATTCCCAAAAAGTATGTCAGCTCGCCTATCATACTCATCTCAAACTCTCTGCACATAGTCTCAGAAAATCAAAAAGTGAGATGAACAACCAAAGATAATATCATCCACATAAATCTGAACAAAAAGTTGATCATTGCCTTGCTTGAAAAGAAATAAAGTTTTATCTATTTTTCCCATAACAAAATCCTTCTTGAGCAGAAAGGATTTTAACCTATCATATCATGCTCGAGGAGCTTGTTTCAAATCATACAAGGCTTTAGAAAACTTGAAAACATGGTTCGGGAACATAGGATTTTTAAAACCAAGTGATTGTTTAACATAAACTTTCTCATTGATGAAACCATTAAGAAAAGCACTTTTAACATCCATTTTATACATTCTAAAACCTTTAGATGCAGCAAAAGCTAAAAGAAGTCTGATGGCTTTAATTCTAGCAACAGGAGCGAAAGTTTCATCAAAATCCAAACCTTCCACCTGAGTAAATCCTTGAGGAACAAGCCTAACTTTGTTTCTAACAATTAAACCATCCTCATTCTATTTATTTCAAAAAATCTATTTAGTTCTAATAAAGTTATGCCCTTGAGGAGGTTCAACCAAAATCCAGACTTTATTGCGTTCAAAGTTTTTAAGTTCTTTATGCATGGCATTGATCCATGATTCATCAGTTAGAGCATAAGAAATATATTTGGGTTCAAAAGAAGCTACAAAAGCCGAATGAGTATGAGAGTCAGGAGAAGCAAACCTAGAACGAGTGACACGCTCATAGAGATTACTAATTATTTGTTTAGGAGGGTGTTGACGTTGAATATGCAAAGGAGTAGAAACATCTTGAGAAGTGTCTTGTACAACATCTTTGAGGGACAAAGTGATCTCTCGAGGAACATCCAAAGTTGTCGAGACTTCATCTCCTTGTGGTCGGTATTGCTCCTCGACTTCCTCGAGGTGCTGGTCGGTCCCGACCCAAACGTTGGTCTTACCACCAATTGCATCAGCATCTTCGTCATCACTTTCTTCAATAAAGATACTCTCATCCTCCCCCTAAATCTATGCACCTATACCTGTAATGTTGGGTCTAGTACCAGGACTAGACTCATCAAAAGTAACTTCACAAGTTTCCACAATTTTGTTAGTTTCTAGCACAAGTACATGGTAGCCACGAGTATGAGCAGGGTAACCAAGAAAAATGCCATCTTGAGATCTTGCTTCAAATTTATCCAAATTTCTAGATTTTAACACAAAGCATTTGCACCCAAAAACTCTAAAGTGAGAAACACTAGGTCTATGTCTAAAATGAAGCTCATAAAAAAATTTGCGTAGCTTTGATCGCAAGAAAACTCTATTTGAAATATAGCAAGCTGTAGAAATTATTTCAGCCCAAAACTTCTTAGGAGTCTGATGTACATCAAGCATAATTCTAGCTATCTGAACCAAAGTTCTATTCTTTCTTTCTACAACACCATTCTGTTGTGAAACTTTTGGTGAGGAAATTGATGTTCAATGCATTTTTCAGCACAAAAGTACTAAAAAGATGAATTATTCAATTCAGTACCATTGTCACTTCTAATTGCTCTAGGTGCTCCCGGAAGTTCAACAGAAAGTCTAAGAACTAAGTTTCAAAAAATACTAAAAGCTTCATCCTTAGATGCCATGAAGAAAACCCAAGAGTATCGAGAGAAATCATCAATAATGACAAAAACATACCACTTCCTCCCAACAGATTGAACTCGAGCTGGTCCAACAGTATTCATGTGTAAAAGTTGACCAGGTGCAATTGTCATAACCATGGTAATGGGACTATGTGAGCTAGAAACCATTTTAATATGACAACAAGAAGAGCAAACCAAATAACTAACACTTTTAAGCTTCAGTAATCCACGAATAAGATCCAAACCACTAACACGAGTGAGATAATCAAAACCAACAAGGTCAAGTCTACTATGCTAGAACAATAAATCTTTAAAATCATTGACAACTAGACATTTAATCTTAGAAGATGAAGGTGAATCAAAATCAGCTTTGAAAACTCTTCCAAAATGTGAAATCTTAAACACAAGATCACCGGAGGCATCAAGAACTTTACAACTAGATTTTTTAAAACACACCTTAAGATTCTCATCAATCATTCGTGATACGAAAAGCAAGTTGTATTTAAGATTATCAACATGAGTTACATCTTTGAACATAAATTTGTCACTTACCCTGACTTTACCTTTTACGATAATGGCGCTAGTAGAAGCATCCCCAAAAGTCACTTACTCAGATCTGGATGCGCGTGTGAGGGAGGAGAATAAATTTTTATCACCGAACATATGGCGTGAACATCCAGAGTCTACTAGCCATATGTTCTTCTTTCTCTCTCTCGAGGCCTACACACGAGATGATGTCGAGGTCTCAGTACTGAGGTTAGTTAAAAGAAATATTGGAATCCAGCACTAAGACACCCGACCAGAAACACAAGTAGGTAGAAATCCTCGAGCAAAACTAGTGTCACTTTTACTTGTTACCAAAATAGGGCGCTATCGGTCAACCCATCGATTAACCCGAGGTTCGACCACTGGCTGAGGTTGGCTCAACCATTTCAAATGTTGTGTCCCGACTGCTCTACTATTTTCCACAAATGATCGTTGCCACTTATGTTTAGCAAATAATTTTTTCCTGTTCTTTTCTGTTGTCTTGCAAGTCTAAAACAGAACTGAACCAAATGCCCATCTCTTCCACAATATAAACAATTATACTTCATCGGTTTAGGTATTTTAGATATAGAAGCAATTGTACTAGATGTTGCTAAGTTTGATAATGTTCTAGCAGATTTAAAAACAGCTTACTTTGGTTCAGATTTAACCTCAATCTTACCTCTTTTTGAATAACCTTAATTGTAGTAGGTTGATAAGAAGTAAAATAAGTACAAGCATCGAAAGCTAGTACTCTATGATTTGTGCTTACTTTAGATGTATCCAATAACATGTTGATATTCTTTTCACCAGTTAAAAAACGTTGCAAGGATCGTTGCAGATAATCAACTTCTTTTATCAAAGCAACATAATTTTTATAAACATCAGCAATGCTCTTTTGTTTGCGATAATTTGAACAAGACAACGTCTCATGAGTAAACAAGTCATTTTATAAAAGTTCAACTCTACCATAAGCATTTTTCAGTTTTAATTCAAATAATGAACAGTTTGAACAAGAAATTGAATCATGTTTTATAATAGTTGATCTTTTTACATTCTTAAGTTGTTTGAATTTATTACAGTACAAAACATTTACCAAAGAAATAGCATACAAAGCAACTTTCATCTTTTTTAAATAATTCTTAGTAACAAACAGTTCATCAACAACTCGAGAAAGCATGGTAGTACCAATAACAAAACAAGATTCATTCTTGACAATTTTATCATTGAGCTTATGAAAAGTAGAAGCAGGAACATCTCTTAATGCAATAATTTTAGATTGTAAAGAATCACATGATTTGCATAAATCATTATCAAGAATTAGAGACTTGAGCCTATCAATTTCAGAATTGAGTGATTCAACAAGTTCATGTTTCTTAGCTTTCTTATTACATTTTCTCAGTTTAGTATTAAGACGAACAACATCACAAGCTAAATCATCATAAGTAGGTTTACCTCATTTTCGTCGCTGTGAAATTCATCCTCGCTGGAGCCTACTTTGCCACGTACCATGAGACATATTCTAGTCAGGTCATTCTTTTTGCCTTGGTCTTCATCTTCACTTCCATCGCTCATTAAGTCCACATTACTCATATCAACTTGATCGAAAGCAGCAAGGACTCGATGCACCATCTTCTTATAGTTGTGGTTCTTCATCTTACCTTCTTTGAATAGGTGCTTGCCACATTTAAGGCACCGAATCAGACCGCCTCTTCTTCTATTTCTTACATTATTCAAGGTTTTAGTGACTTTTGTGAAAAGCAAAGCCAAGTCCTCCTCTACAAACTGCTCAAATTATTCATCATACAAGTCATTTAAAGTTGACAAATAAACACTTGAAGACGATACAAAAAAAGAAAACTTATTGGAAGGCGAAGAAATCAAAGCCATTGACTTGAGAGAAATCTTGCGTGAAAATTGATGTAACTTTTATCTCCCAAACTGACATATCAAGCCCACTAAACAAATATATAGCAATTTCAGAATCAGTATAATTAGTAGCATAAGAAGAATCAACTGAACAAAGATTGCTAAGAATTTTGTTAAAGTGAGCAAAATATTTATCCAAGGTTTCACGGGGTTTCATCTCAAATTTCATGCTCTTTCTTATACATCGGGTTTCATCTTAAATTTCATGTACTCTTTCTTATACACGTCTTTGCGTACTTCCTTGATTGTGGATGAGCCTTAATGATAGGCACAAAGAGCATTCCACATCTCATGCGTAGAAGAAAAATGAGAAATACGATCAAAATCACAACGCTCAACACCGTTGTTAATCAAGTTTCGAGCTTTGCAATTTGCTTCAAAAGCAACATTATTAGTGTCATTAACTTGTTTATCAGAAAGTGGATCATATGGTTTAGAAAAATTTCCCCATATGTCAAAACCCTGTGATATGATGTAAACCTCCATCTTTGTTTTTCAAAACTAAAAATCAATTCCATCAAAGATATAAGACTTAGTTGAAAACCTCTCGGATGCCATGGTGATTGTTTAAATCGGTTAAGATCAAAACAAACCGAAAACCAAGCTCTGATACCAATTGTAAGATCAAAATATATTAACCACGGCAACCAGAGGAAAGTGAACGGTTGCAGTAACCCAAAAATGACCACAAAAAAAAATGAGGAAGCTAATTACCGACTAATCAGTAAAATCACTGACCAGACACAAATTCTCGAGAACTTAGGAAATTTCCCGAAGAGTTCTTGAATTTCCCGAGGGCTTTCTCGAGGAGTCAACAAATTTCCTGAGAGCTTCCCGAGGACAGAAAAGAGCCTAACCAAGGTAGTGTAACTTTAAAACCATAACTTGGATTGATCTGAAAATTTAACACAATAAACTAGAGTTCAATATAAAACTTTCCTGGGATATTTCACTCAAATCTGAGTTCCCAATCAAAAGTTATGATCCCGGAGAGTTGTTGTAGTGTAAAAACAAAACAGATCCGATCCAAAAATTAAAACCTTAATTACTTCTAGAATACAAGAAATTAACCAATGAATCTTAGCAGATCTCTCTCTTAATGTCCTAGCAATGTTTTGGATAAATCAAATCGAATTAAATCTCAAGTAAAAACAAAATCATAGAATAAGCAAAAATTATGCAAACTGATGAACATTAAGAAGAAAAACGTGATACCACGCTCCTTGAGCAAAAGGCTAAGACATAATTTTTCTCTTGTTCCTTATACATCCTTGGATACCCTGTTTACTCTTCCCTCTAGTCTATTTATAATCCCATCATAGCTACCACCATGAGTCATAAAATTAACAACTTTTGGAATCCTAATATAACTGGGAATCCTTCTCTCTTACGAATCCAACAAATCATAACTCCTTTCAAATTTGCCTCTCTTTTCATATCTACACACATCTCACGTATGCCATATGGAAACCCAACATCCTTTCCATATTCACACACATCCCCACGCACGTCATATGGAAACCTCATCTTCACGTGCTGCATCATCTAGCCCGAGCGTCCCGCATGACATCCTCAACCGTTCTGAATCTCAGCTCCTCCCTAAGCCTAGTTCCGATCCCGTCATCGACCACGACTCACCCTCAAGCAATGCCTATATATAAACAAACCAAGAAACTCTTTTCCCGAGCACATGTTCTTTCCAACTTGACTCAATCAGTCCAATCAATCCTTTTCAACTTAACTTAAACATTCCAATTAATCATAAACAAAGTGTATTTATAGAATAACCAATTTAAAGCACATGATCTAACTCGAACATAAAAAATCCGAGTGATCCAAAAACCCAAGTGCTAAAACTCTCGAGTGCTGAAAACCTCTCAAGGGCTGAAATCTCTTGAGGGCTAATTTCTCTCGAGGGCTAAATATTCTTGATGCTAAGTGCTAAGTGCTCGACAAGAGTGCTCGATAACTCAACCAAAGTCCTCGACCACTCAAACCAGTCAAAACCAATTTGTTCATCACATATCAAGATCAAAATCAATTTGTTAATCAAAAATCAATAATCATACACATGATCTTACACACTGTCCCATGATAGATGCTTTTATCATCTTGCCAAGTAAAAAAGATTCACATGTCTCAAATGATTTAAAATTAAAAGAGTTAAGAATACCATATTTATGAAGCTTCTCCATGCGTTTCTTATTTATGTGGCCGAAGCGACATTGCCAAATAAATGTTGGATTAAAATCATTAAAACATTGCCTTTTCATATTAATGTTAGACATGTGATTCTTCAAGATTAAAAACGTATAATCTATTCACTAATGGAATATGACAATAGAACATTTCTTTGAAATAAAGAGAACAACAATTGTTAATTAATCTAAAATCATAACATTCTGCTTGCAAACATGAAGCAGAAATAATATTTTTAGATAGAGATGGAACACAATAATAATTATTTAATTTCAAAACTAATCCTGAAGGTAGAGACAATGACATGGTGCCAACAGCAACCGCAGCAACTCTAGCTCCATTGCGCATGCAAAGATCCACTTCGCCTCTAATCAAACTTCTACTTCTTCTCAACCCCTGCAATGACCTATAAATGTGAGCGACTGATCTAATATCTAATACCCAAGAATCAACAGATGAAGTAGCAAGACTGATTTCTATAACATTTATACCTAAAACGAAAGTCATACTTTCCTTCTTCCTAAGATCTTCTAAGTACTTCTTGTAGTTCCTGTTAAGTACTTCTTGTAGTTCATGTTCCAATGACTTAACTCCTTACAGAAAAAACATATTGCATCTTGAGCTACCCATTTTTGTCTTTTTTGTCTTGGAATTGCTCGCGATCTCATCAAGAGTCAACTTTCTCTTGACCGCATATTTCTTGATTCGGAGTTAACGTTTACCCTTTTACATCATCATCACATGATTGTTGCTTTTCTTAATGCTTTCTTCGACGGTTTTTAGCATCCTATACAGTTCTGTCAAGGTTTTATCCATGCTATTCATATGATAATTTAGTATGAATGGTTCAAAACATGGTGGCAGGGATTAAAAGTCAAATCAGTAGCCAACTCTTGGCTAAGGAAAAACCAAGCTTTTTCAGACTCTCAATACAGCCAATCATTTTGATAATAAAGGGACTAACGGGATTCCCTTCAGTAAACCTGCACGCAAACAAGGACTTTGAGGTGTTAAACCTCTTGACCTTTGTTTGGTTCTCAAATATGCCTCGCAGACCCACAATAATATTGTAAGCATCTGTGTTCTCATATTGCTTCTAAAGCTCAAAAGACATTGTGGCAAGAATGAGACAGCTCACATCAAGGCAATCATTAATGTGCTTCTCGTAAACACGCCGTGCAGCCACAATAGCATTATCAGGCAAGTCATCAGGGTAGGGACTTTCAAAAACATACTCTTTTCTTTTTTGCTTGAGAATAATTCTCAAATTTCTATACCAATCTATAAAGTCTGTTCCATTAAGCTTTTCTTTCTCAAGGATAGATCGCAAATTAAAAAAAACTAAACGTGATAGAAGCTGACATGATCTACAACATAAGAATATGTAAAATTTAGCACTATATTTATATTAATCTTTCATTAAACTATTTAATAAAAGATTCTCACACTATGTTTTATGGAAACTAAAACCTCCCTCTAGATTACATAGTAGGTCAAGATCCACATTTCACTAATTTCTAGTGAGGTTTGGCATCACCGCTAGAAAAGTAGTGACATGGGTAAACAATACCTTGCTAATCACATATCTATATGACTCATGTTTGTTGGGTTAGCATCAACATGTTCCAACCCTAACCGTATGCCCTAAGGTCCAAAACTATTTTGATAATCTTATTAAGCAAACCAAAAGCTTCTACATATAGACGTTCAAGATCTATTCTAACTAGCAATGATAATTATCGACACTCTGCTTTGGCAGAACCACCAAAACAACGATCACCACCATGTTAGCTACAGCAATTAAAAAGACGTGAATACTTAATTTTCATTGAGAGATTCTATCCTACCATGATAACATATCACATATGATATTACATAAAAATAAAATAGTAAATATTATAAATAAACACATTCAACTGTAAAATAGCATGGCCCAATCAAATGGTGATCTCCATCTTCATTACTAATGTAGATAATCTCTATTCTCCACATCATCCCTTCGGGCCACCATGCTTAAAATTCTATAATCTTAAATCTAGACTACTACTATAATAACTAGAAAATAAAGATTACAAATAATTATTCAAGCATCTAAATCAACACGTAGGTCGATAAATATAACAGGGAAAGCTTAACCATAAGATGAAATTCATGGTATGCAGGCCATGCATAAGAGTTACGTGTATTGCATACATCTCTTATAAATTATATAGGGCCATACTATTCACATCATTCTCCGCAAAACAAGTTTTATGCAGAATCGTATTCTACCTAACGATATGAACACAGACGCTATATAAGGGGGTACACACGACGGTCCCACGGGCTAGCGGGCGAGGAGTCAAGGGGGAAGCCGCCTCCTCACGGGTTTTAGGGCAACGCCCTAGCCCTCAGCGAAAATCATAGATCCAAATTATCCTGATCCAAAACTATCTCAGAATGCTAGAATTTTCCATTGATTTGAGGTGGTCGATCGACTGGTCGACAGTCAGGAATCTTGGGAATCCGATCGGCCAAGCGATCGGCAGTCGAGAGCCCGATCAACAAACAAGTCGATAGTCAGGAGCCTGACCACCAATAGGTCCACAATCGATCAGCTCGACTAGCCAATTGGTCGACGGTCGACCGAGGCGATCGGATCCAAAACCTACTCAGATTACGATATGTGTTTGCATTCGATGCAACAACATATTGTGATTCAAGTGTTATGATCCAATCTTCAACTCCCCCTTAACTGATTGATCTCATCAACCCATGCTACCAAACGATTCATCACATAAACAGACTGATCTAAACTATAATAGATCCAATCTACTACAACCTCATATCCACTATATGCAACGATCTAGAACACAATCTACGCAAGATGGCTCTGACATCACTGTTAGGGAACGCGAATGCTACGCTAGACAAAAACAATTTTTCTACCACACACACCAGGATATCTTGCTAAGAGAGAGACCATAGATTGTTACCTCAAGCACGCAGAGCAGCAAAAGAAGTGTAGGAGTACCGAGCCGATCCAACACATGCACGCCGATGTGGTCGAGAGCCGATCAGCGTGATCAAGAAGCCAATCAACGTCTGCGGGAAGAAGCCGATCCAATCTCTCGATCATGTGCTAATGATGACGTCGATCCGATCAGCGAAACTGATGCTGATGAGTGAAGCAATATAGCGACACCTCTACTGGTATTCACACATCCAGGGATAGAATATCGATCCAAAGTGTACTAGCAGTCGGACGATCAACAAGGTGGTCGGGCTCAGAAGAGGCAACGACAATTAGGGTTTCACGGTGGCTAACAGATGAGCACGCACCAAAGACATACCCTGCATAAACCCTTGCCTTCATATTTATAGACGTCCTAACTTAGGCCCTTCTGGCCCAACTAGGACTCTACTTGAATCTCTATCCAATCTGTTCAGATCTCAATCCAAATCGTTTGGATCTCTATCCAAACTAAGCCTGATTTGAATCCTATTCGATTCTGGTTTTCCAACCCGTTAAGTGTGTGAGCCTACAGGTTCATGTATAGCTTGATTAATGTATAGAAACTCTTTCCAATACTCCGTTAACAACGACCTCTAGCAAAGAATATTAACCCAAGTATACGTAAAGATCATATCGACAGAAACCTATAATATTCCTCATGTACAAATCCCTTTGCCTCACGATATTGATCGATCACAAGGTGAGACTTGTGTCATCCTATCAATAGCTCAATCTCTCTCTCGATCTTCATACTAGATTATAACATATAATTAACTTCTTAATCACATCGCTATAGCTATACACTTCCATAATCCATTACATCGAGGGGCCTAGAGATATCTCTCCCGTAAGGAAGGGCAAAATCCATCTTGATCACTCACATCTCACTACATGTTTCATAGCATAACCGAAGACTACTTTTATAACTATCTAGTTACGGAGTAGCGTTTAGTAGACTCAAAGTAATCTGCTACGTATGTTGAGAACCATGATGATCTCAGGTCTGAGGACTTTACATAAACGCTACTGAGACCAACTGATAACATATAGAATCTCAACAGTGTCTTATAGTGAGTCTATCTAATATATGTTCTCTAACATATATCCATGTTATTGATTTGACATCTCTATACCCATAATCCATGAGACATGATCATCAATCAATACACATACCGATTTCAGTCATATCTGTTCCATATATGACTTATATCTGATTAGGAATTATTTAGAAATAGTTACATTACGAGTCTCATAAATGAGTCACGTACTCATTGATCTATAATGATAATATCTATTTTAAGGAACAAAATAACTTTATTTTATAAACATAATATATCATGTATAACATCTTCATGTTGTCTTTAGGGCATAATGCTAACAAGATCAGCTATTCAGCTTCATGCCATGTTTTCTCAAATTTGTCCAATATCAAAATATTTGTACAAATGCAAAGTGCTTCCATCTAGAGGGAACTTAATATTTAGGTCTTCAAAACAACTTTGTTACAAGATTTCTATAGACCAGTAAATTAAAGTGCCATCAAAACAACAAGATAAATCCATTCCATCCTAAACAATAGCAATGCATATAGGGAATAAAAGAATTGCCGCATATTCACTGACCTGGTATTGCTGCCAAGACATAAACAAGCAATGCCCCAAGTCACTTTGCTAATTCACACGTAAATTAAGAAACAGATGTACGGTCATGTGGCGAATTGGCCCCAGAGGGTGGCACCACCAGCCAACCCAGGGGCTAGCGCCTTAGTGCTAGCCAATTCAAGCCCAGAAAGAAGCCCATGTGTAGTTTAATAAAGAGTCATATTCAGTAAATTTGTAATTGAGTCAATAAAAGTATCTGCGTAAGTACGACAGTCCTCGATGGGTTACCCACAGAGGTATTTTGATTAGGTGTAAGGGGATCTCTATGTTCAAAATTCTATAGTTACCTCTAAGAATACGAGACAGAAAGATTTAGACAGGTTCAGGTCTCCCGAAGGATAATAACCCTAGTCCTGTGTATTGGAATATGAGCTAAAGAGCCTGAAATGGTGTTAAGCTTATGCATGTATTTGTCCACATCTCTAGCCTATAAGAGATACTCCCGACCCCTTTATATATCGCAGGGATCGAGGGTTACCGTTTAGACCTTAACAATCCCATTAATTCCCTTTATAGCAGTTAAATCATTAGGGATCATGGGCTGATAACTACAGCATTATTTGCTATATTAATTTGACAGTTACGTCCTGGAGTTTATTTTTATTGACGACGCAGACCGACCGTTGAGCTGGCCTCCCGAGTCCTTGTAGTCGAGGTGTCCCTTCAAGTGTCAGACTCGAGACTCCTCCATATGACTGACCGTTTCTGGGATACACGCTGGTCTGACCCCTTCCAGATCGTCTTTAATGCCTTATCTTCCTGACCCCATGTTCCGTCCGATCACCTTAAATCCTCTCGGGAAGTACGCCGGAGTCATATCCCCGACATTAATGGATAGAGTTCTAGAGTCATAATTAAGTCGGTTAGCTATTCAGTTTAGATTATGAATTAGAGATAAGAAGTCCGGTCTATATATAGAGGGTTGTATTCAAATCTATTAGCGAAGAGAAGTAATAAAGTTATTCCAGTTTCCCCGTATCTAATTCCCGGTACTGTGCTTTCTTCACCTTTACCCCTGACATCCTCTCTCCTGCGCCTTTCTTCTCTCCGCCGTGTCCAGTTTCCCCGTATCTAATTCCCAGTACTGTGCTTTCTTCACCTTTACCCCTGACATCCTCTCTCCTGCGCCTTTCTTCTCTCCGCCGTGTCGCAGCCGCCACAACATCCACGGTTTTGGCCACGTGTGCAGCACCAATACAAGCTGCGGCCACTTCCTGGCCGTGACATGTACATTGAGTTTTCTGCCAGGTTACAAAATATAGCGGTGTTTCCAGGCCATTTCCTTATTTATATCTCTTCCTTTGTTAAGACTACATTATATTACGAAATAAAAACCAATAAAAAATTCACTTCTTCAGGATGTTTAGCTTCCAAACAAGTAGAAACTTGTCCCAGAAACACCAGAGATCATTGAAATAATGCATTATTTTTACTGAATGTGTCATTCACTAATTTCTATATCATCTTGTTATCATTCTCACTAAGCAGATCTGTTCTCAGTCCAATTTCCAGAGCCTTCCAATCATGCAACAATTCGTCACAGTTACCACATTCAGAAATTCAAATCAAAACTTTCTCGTAGCATTTACCAAGATATTTTGGTCTTGCATATCTCAAAAGGGTTATAATGTGTCATCTTCCAAGGTTGTTCAGACCACTAGGGGGTCATGCAAAAAAAAGTACCATTACCACCCTTACCTGTTTTAATTTCCTATGATTCTTGTAGAGATTATAATTTTTGTTTCAAACAGGGGAATTGTCATTTTTAGGTTGCTTTAACCAAATGGGTTTTTGATGAATATGCTTTTTTACGAATTATGTCTGTAATACCCCAGGTATCAACCAACAGCATGCCAAACATAACTAAGTCTAAAAACTATTAGAAATTTTGACATAATTTCCTATGTCTTTATGGACATCCACTGTAGGAAGTTTATAAGTAACAACAACCATCTCACAACACATATAGATCATGACCAACTGCATAGGTAATAAGAGGAAAACCAAGACGAAACCAAACACGAAGTTTGGCAATCTAATTATATGAACTGAGTTATTTTAATTAAGTGCAAATGTGTGAAGATATTGGGTGCTACTCCCTGCCTATGCACACCGAGTCTTTTTGGTATCTACAACTAAATAAAACACAAGCGTGAGTACAAAATACTCAAGAAGTACTGTTTGGAACTAGAAAACCATACATACAAC
>KE372126.1:77769-107956 GCA_000418225.1 Zizania latifolia | reverse complement strand
TCGGACCGTCGGTTTTTTGTTTATTAATATTATATTTATTTTGTATTATTTTAATATAAAAATAATACAAGTTAATGAGAAATATGTATAATTAGATATTAAAAATATAATATTATAATTATATTATAATATTATGATTTAGGGAGGTGTTATAACTATAATGTCACAATCCACAAATAGAATAATAATTATAATATTAAAACATTTTAAAGAAAGTTTATTTAAGATGCTTCTAGGTTTTGCATTCTCACTTTGCAAATCCCCATCATTTTCTTTTTTTGTTAATGTTAGTATCATTATCTTCTTATATAAATAATTATTTTGTTAATTATTACATGCTAAATAATGAGCTGGAGTGATTATCAAAGATAAATAAAAATTCTGGACATTTAATCCCTCTCAAACAAATATTTTTTTGTGCTAACGCTGAACCACCCGATTCTTTAAAACCGGCACCGGTTCACCGGCTCACCGGTTCAATAAAAAACGGCCGGTTCATCCGGTTTTTATCGGTTCAATTGCTTAAGCAGTCTTTTAGTAAAACTGAATTGGTTAACTGCTCGGTTTCGGTTTTTTCCAGTTTAACCGCCGGTTCCGTCTGATTTTTTCCACTATGGCTGACGCAGACCCCTTTGCTGCTGCTGCTGATTGCACCTAGACCGATGAAGGCGCTGCAGCAGCACGGAGGCTAGGCTTCGATGATGTCTTATTTGTCATCCTAGTAGCTAATAGGAGATCTAAAAGGAAGAGGATTCGAAGGCTAGGGCGGATGGGCTAAGAAAGGCTAAGCGCAAAGAGAGCAAACACGAATTATGAAGGCGTCAAGTGAACCGAGGGCGATGAGGCGCTTATATAGGTGGTAAAAACTGCCTAGCTCGTCCCCTGGTGCAAAAATTCGTTACCACATTTAGTCCCCTTGTAGTTGCTGATATGTGGGGTCGCCGCAAAAAAGACATCGCCAAACAGTAGTACGACGATTCGGCTTCGAAAGTTTGGCTGCAACCAGCATCGTTTAGGCTCTCAAGTAAGCGTCCCATCGGACTCACGAACGCATTTAATGCTTCATGATTGCAGCCTAGAAAAATTCACTAATCTGCAGGTCAAAATCAGAGCAGTAAGATTCGAGGTACAACTAAATTTGGGGCGCATTCACCTCCTCACACGAAGAGACAAATACGAAGGGCTATTGTTGGGGGAATTGATTCTCGCTATACTCAAAGATAATTATCAGATTAATCAAGATCCCGAAGCACCCTTTGAAGAGCATGGCCTCCGGCCCATGAAGCTGGAGCCCCTTCCGGCATCAGCACCTTTGGCAATACCGCCCCGAAGGCCCTAAACTGCGTCAAAGGCTGAAGCCCAAAACCAGGGGCATCAGTCCCCCCCGATGGGACTTGTACTTTATAGCATTACGTGAAGTATTTTACTGTGTTGCCCCTATGTATTACACCTTGTATTATAGCTATAGTCGGTTGTAAATAGGGGTTAATAATGTATTACCCTGTATGAATTGTGCCTATAAATACCCTCATTATTATTAGAAGGGGCACTAAAAACTTGGTATTCCAATAATACACATACTTTCGAACGTAAGGTTTTACTCTATTCAGAGGCCTGAACCGGACTCAAACACTGTGTACAAGTCTAAGCTCTTCGAGGCTTACTAAACCGGTCGTGTGATAATTTATTACACCAACAGAGCTCATCCACATCTCTGACTGACCAATCAACTAGTGTCGTGAGCAATAACCAGTTATTACTCGATGTATGCTGTGCACTTTCAGTATCAGTTCGTAATAGAACCGACACTGATACTCACTTTTAGTGTCGGTTCTATTATGAAAAGACACTGATAGTGACACTATCAGTGTCGGTTCTATTATGAGCCGGCACTGATACTCACTTTCAGTGCTGGTTCGTAATATGAATCGACACTGAAAGTGGCTATCAGTTCTAACTAATCAGTGGCTGTTTAAAACCCCCCACTGATAGCGATTTTGACCCGACACTGATGATCGTTTCTACAGTAGTGCGGTCACAATTAAAAGAAGTTGACGTCTTACCTCCTTTGAGGTAATAAATCACCCTAATCTAACAGCCACGATTAACAGAAGTCGACATCTTACCTCCTATGAACTAATAAATCACTTTATTTTTTCTAATCAATGGTTGAGATTAATTCTATCTCTTACCTAGCTTCGCCAACACTTCATATGTGTGTATGTCTTTAATTTGCCAAAAGAAATTTTAGCTGTATCTAGTCACCATCTATCAACCATTAATTCCTATTAGGTTCTTAGCAAGTTGGAGAATCTAAGATGATGCAGCGATCAACTGAAGTACTTTGGCCAAAGAGACTTGAGAGGGGATTGAGAAGGAGGTTTTGAACCATAAACAGTTGGTAATTAAATCTTCATCCATTCATAATGAAATTGAAAAATAGTGTGGCTTGTGATCCATATCTTCTAGGACATACTATATCTTTTAGCTAGGACAGTAGATTGATTCAGGAGAGATATACCTTTCATTTTGTTATATAATTTTTAAATTCAGCACCTTATCCTTATCTTTTTGCTTCTGACACAAATTGGTGTGTGTTAATTTGGACGCCCAATATACTTTTATGCAAAAGATAAGTTTGCAGAAATGAATACATTCCCCATAAGATAGGGAAGAAACTGAACTCATTGGTTTGAGTCTAGAACCTGTGGGCCTCTGACTAATAAAGTTAGGGACTGAAGCCGCTTTAGATGAAATCAAACGTGTAAAGATGGACACAAGCTGAAGTTGTGACTGCATGTAAACTGATGCAGTTGTCTTGCATGTTTTGCAAAGTCATTTTGTAAATCTGTACAGGTGTATGGTTGTTTATCAAATTTTAACGGAAGCTACGTGTCAGTACTGTTAGTGTCAGTAAAGTAAACTGTTTGCTAGCAAAGCCTGTTTGTTTGCTCCTACTTATTCTTCCGTGCTGTGTGAATGAACTAACAAGCTGAAGGAGGGACCATGCATGCAAAGCATGATCATATTCATGTTCTCCATATAGTGAACTGATGCACTTAACTTGCAGGTTTGCCAGAGTCGTTCTCACAATATATGTACAGGGGTATGGTTGTTTTATCAACTTGCAACGGAAGATAGCTGGTCTGGGTGTCAGTAAAGTAAAATGTTTGCTACCAAATCCTGTTTGTTTCTTCCTTATTTATTATTCCTCCAAGCTGCAAAACTAACAGAGGCTGAAGGAATATGACGACATGCATGCATATATATGCAATCTGGTTCAGGGCTTCAGCTTGCATGCATGGTAATTACCCCTTCAGTTATTTGTTAGTTCAAAATTTGCGGCGGAATAAACAAGGAACAAACAAACAGTCTATGCATGCTAGCAAACATTTTACTGTACTGTGACACACACCTAGCTTCTGTCACAAGTTGATAAACAAACATTTTACATATATATTGACAACATGACTTTGCAAAACTTATAAGCACTACCATATAAATGATCTTTAGTAACGGATAAAATACACATGTCACTAATATACCTTTAGTGATGGGTATATTTACAACCGTCACTAAAGACTTACCTTTAATGATGGGTCTCAATGATGTTAGTCACTAATGAGAGATCACAAACTGTCAAATTTTAAATCGGTCTTTAATGATGGGCCTCAACGATGCCAGTTACTAAAACATACCTTTAGTGATAAGTGTGAGGCCTATCACTAAAGATCTATCTTTAGTGATGAGTGTTTTATAGATCCGTCACTAAAGACTGGCACATATGAAAATTTTTAAAAATTTAGACGGACAAAAGAATACTAGCCTAAAAATAGACACCACTATTATAAATTCATATCTCCCCTCTCCAGTCTCTAATCTCAACCATTCTACACTTTTCTTCCTTACTCTCTCTACTTGATCTCTACCGTTGTCATCTCGAGCTCATCGATGGTGGCCAGCGTCACCCCAAGATCTACCCGACGGTGACCGGCGTCACCTCCTACTCTACTCGACCATGAGCTCCTCGGTGTTAAGCTGCTTTGATAAATGGTATATAGTTGTTGCCGTTGCTTCATCAAATCCTATCGTCTGCTCTCCTCCATTATTGTCGTCTCCTCTCCTCCTTCATTATTATCGCCTATCCTCCATTGTGGCTCGAGGTAGAGGACTCACCGATGATAACCACATGGAAAGTACCATGGGACGATGACAAACACGATAGAAAGAACCCCTCCACTACCACCTCGGATCTAATCATCACCTCATTTAAACTAAAAGAAACTAAACAAAGCTGTATAGAACAGATATAAAATGAAAAAATCGACCATTAACAACGCGTGAACATCTATACCCGTCACTAATGGTTCACCTTTAGTAACATGTATAGATATATGTCTATCACTAATGGTCGACCATTAGTGACAGGCATACATCTATATCCATCACTAAAGGTGGACCATTAGTGATGTATGTAGTATGACTATCACTAATGATAGGTCATTAGTAATGTGATAAGAGTAACGGGTGCGATGTCCATCACTAATATCTTTTATGATCCATCACTAATGACCTTTTTAGGCAGTGAAGGTAAGCACATGCATTAGTTCACAATATTGGTTGCATCAGTTCACAATATGGATCACATGAATATGATTAACTTGCATACATGGCACCTCGTTCAGCTTGTTAGTTCACAACATGCATAGAAGAATAAACATGGAACAATTATAATATACTCCCTCTATCCAAAAGTATAAGACATGAATGTGTTTTAAAAAACCATCCTTTTTAATTTTTAAATAATAATTAAGCTAAAGTATATATTTTTTGTGGTATGCACGTGATATATGTTAAATATTTAATTTTAAATCTAATGCTGATATATTGTAAGAGAAATTAGTGATTAAAGTACTACGTTAAATACCGTAATAAAAATTATGTGCCTTATATTTCTAGAAAAAGGAGTATATATGTAGTTGATTACAAAATGTTTTTGAAGAGCTTGCACTACCATAAAAACAGTCTTTAGTGACTAAGCTTTGCTGATGGATCAATGACGCGTGTCAGTAATACACTTTTAGTGATGGATTATTTTACACGCGTCAGTAATGCAACATTATTAGTGACGGGTCATAATGTGACCCGTCACTAATGGGGCACCCCTATTAGTGACGGGTCACATTATGACCCGTCGCTAAAGGGTCAAAAAACTAGTAACGGACGGCAACTACCACCCATCACTAATGACTTTGTCGATCTTGGTTTCTCCTGTGTATAAATAGGCGGGGACAACAGTGAACTGGCCATGCTTTTATATCCCACAGAACCCTAAACCCTAGCCTCCCATCGCAGCCGTCACTGCTTTATCATGCTCCTTCGCCATCATGGCCTCCGTTCTGTTGTGGCCTCCTCCGCTGTCCT
This sequence comes from Zizania latifolia, assembly GCA_000418225.1. Lineage (NCBI taxonomy): Eukaryota > Viridiplantae > Streptophyta > Magnoliopsida > Poales > Poaceae > Zizania > Zizania latifolia. Next base: position 102,532 of record KE372126.1, on the reverse strand, counting down.
CCGTTCCATCATGGCCCCTATTCCGTCACAGCCTCCTCCGTTGTGCTCTGTTCCGTCGTGGCCTCCGTTTCGTCGTCGCCTCATCGTGCCGCTCCAGTCGTCACCTACTCGTCCTCGTTCCTCCTCGTCGTGCCTCTCCTCTTCCCAAGATAAGTACCCAAATGCTACCTCCTCCTCCTCGTCGGCTAGGGTTTGTGACTTTATGAATATGTGAATTTGTGAATATGTGAAGTTATGAATATGTGACTTTGTGAATATTTATGTTCATTACATTTATATAATTTCACTTTTTAAATTTATGTTCGATGTTACATTTCTATTTTATTGCATTCATTGTATTTATATTATTGTATTGTGGTTGTTAAATTTTATGTATGTACCTCCACTATTACATTGTACTCATCAAATTCATATTATTTCACTTTTAAATTAATGTTCTATGTTACATTCATATTTCATTGTGAACATGTGAATGCAATGATGAATATGATGGCTAGGGTTTTAAATTTACTCCTCTATTCGTTCAATGAAGAGTTGGCCTATTATGAGGATGTGTATAATAATTAGGTTCACTATATATTTTTTCCTATAGTTTGTTCCTATTCGCTCAGTGAAGAGTTGGTCTAGTGTGAGGATGTGTGTAACAATTAGGCTCACTATCATATAGTTTGTTCCTTTAAGTCGTTTTTTCTTCAATATTCTTGTGGGGTAAGATTTAATTATTTAGTTGTCGCACACACCTATGAATTGAAATATAGTCTTTTAGAAGGCCATTAAGTTGGCAGCCCGACATCTGAGAGCAATACGTGTTATTTTTTGTTCAACATGAATTAGGGTTTACACAAGTATTATTGTACTTTTTTTCATCGTTGTTAAATATAATATTAATTAGGGACATGGCAAGCCTCCCAAGTGATCAATAGGGCACTTCGGCTGGACATCGTGCCTCTAGCAGTAGGTGGACCCCTATGGTATCGACTTATGATCCTAAGTATTGCCTTCTAAAAGTCGGTCATTTCCACGGGCGTCATATGGTACAAACATTGTACATTGCATATTTTATTTTTGTGGTAACAAAACTAACAAACTGATGCGATATTATCTCACTGTTATAGTTTCTAAAAAAAGCTTTGTCACTAACCATAACATTCACGATGGTGACACCCTTGAGATATCAACAATAGATAAGTGCACCAATATGGTTGAGGTTGAGAACTCTGGAGGCAGGTTATGCCTGAGTAGAGGGTGATCTGCATTTGCTAACCGAATCACCCTCGTAGATGTGGACTTTGTGGTACTAACAATGGGACTTCCACTGTCTATTATGGCTACTATTTTCAATAATTATGACGAAGAGAAGACATCACGAGCCATAAAAGTAGACGAGAGTGATAGCGGTATCTATAGCAAACTCATATTACTTACTAGACAGACATGCCTATTTTATATATGTACTTACCGGCTTTTTAATAATGGCAGGTGAGGCTCGTAGCAATGTTGAGAAGAAGAAGAGGAAGCAGATATCCAAGGAGGGCGACACCGACCAAATGGACTAATTGAAGAACATATGTTATTTTGGTGTTGGTGAAGTTTTTGGTCACACGCGTGGCCTGAGAGATCTGCTTAGCTCTAGTACAGGTCCTAAATTTGTGGTTCGTAGCGTGCCAATCAGTTTAATCCTGCAACTGATAAGATAGACAAGAAATATAAGCAGTAACGTCTATCGGCTATCGAGCCGATGGTCTTAACGTACATCAAGACATTAAATGAAGTGCAATAATGACATAATAGAAATTATATGACGTGACATATCATAAAGAACAGATCTACTGTATAACCTATCAGGATAAAGTCATTGGCCTGAACCATCTGACCCATAAAATCAACTAGTATCGGAGCCGATATCGAGACATAAAAACAGGACATAATAACGCTAGGCCGATATGGACTACCTGATTCCGACGCCGATGCCGATGAAACACAGAAAGATAACCTATCGGCTTATACTCTGATAGAATCTGGTTATAGTATACCTGATCGGTGTTCGCATTATTCTTCACTATGGCCGCAAGATTGGACCAAACCAAGACAGTCGCAAAGCCATAATAAATTATAATACTAAACGAATCAGAACATATTTTATCCAGATTTCGCCGTTAACATTTGGTAATCATACAGATGTAACTCCAGTAAGAAATGCTCTTTTGTAAGACATCTTGGCAGGTTTATCCTTTGGGATTCAGTTATATATCTGCACAATCAATAACTCAGTTATCAATAAGAAGTCGATGGTAAGCACTTTACACATATCACAAAAGCAACTAGCCTTGTCTAACTAGCTTTGTACAAATTTTATTGTAATAGTACTTTTCAAGGCAATATTGTGAGAAGTACATCACACCTCACCTACACCAGCAGACTACCCAGATTCAACTGATAGCAGTAGGTAGTGAAGCAGTCTCAATTGCAGTGCATAAATCTACAGATGGACGGTGCTACCTAACTACTGGTTTTAGCCAATTTCTTCAAGATAATGAGTTAGAAGTTGGCATAGTATGCGTCTTTTATTTTAACATCAACAATGATGCACTTAAGGCAATTATGTATGTGGTGTAAATTATTATTTCTCACATTCAAATCTTATGAAACTTTGTTTTAACTAATTTCTTCGAGATAACGAGTTAGTGGTTAATGTATGTGATATTAATTTGGTTCTGAAACTTCTATGATGAATTATGTGTGTTCTATGATGAAACTCCTATGATGTGTTTGCAATGTTGGATGTTGTTGGCTGCCAAATCCTAGCTTTGACTCAGGATGCAGCCTAAAAATAATTATTTTTAAAAAAAATGACCATACTATTAGTGACGGGCGACAATAATCACCCGTCACTAAAGGGTCCTTTAGTGATGGGTGACATTACAACCCATCACTAAAGGATCACGACAGGTGAGCCGGTAGGCCCCCTTTAGTGACGGGTGTATATTGTCGCCCGTCATTAAAGGGTGACCGTTTAGTGATGGGTGAACACCCGTCACTAATGACCTAGCTTCACTGACGCGATAAGAGTGATGAGAGATATGCTCATTACTAATAGAGATTATTACCCATCACTAATAATGTTTTCTGTGGTACTGTTGGAGCTTGGTTAGGGATGTATTGCAAAAATTATAAAACAATAAATATAGAAAATAAACTAATAAATAAATAATATATGGTACTAATATCACTAGGTGGTTTTGATCCTATTTGACACAGCTTCAGATCTAAGATTTTTCAGAGCTAGGCCAATCTAGCTCTAAGAAATCATGTATCTAAAGCTGTGAATAGATTTAAGACATTTAGTTAAGCTATCTAATTTTTTTGTTTTGAACTAAAAATAAAATTTTAAATAACCTTTTTAATGTACAAACTTTAGATCCAACATTATCTTAGAGCTGGAGCTAGAGCTGTATCAAATATGCCGTTCATGTCCACCTTCCCCACCTCTATTCAGGTGGCATGCTTGGGCTAGGTCACATAAATGATAAAGACCTCTACAAACCTTACAGGCATTCTGCCACCAAATTTTTACTTTAGTGACACACTCATGCCTAGCTTATGTTCTAATTTGATAGACAACTACACACCTGTGCATATTGAAACAGAGAATAACGTAACGCAACCAACTTCCATTCATGCAGTGAGGTCCCTTTATACAGGCGTTACATGTGATAGCAAAAGTAGCGGTGGCGTGGCTGCATGGAAAGCTAACAAACTAGCAACGTGCATGGGACATGCAAAAGTGGAACGTAGCATGCGGTGAAGACTAACAAATTCTATTAACAACCCCCTGCAGTCATTGCATCGGGTGCACCAACGGAGAGACTAGAACAGAATTCATTGAATTGTGCTATCGGTAGACCTTTTGTCATCACATCGGCTAGCTGCTGGCCAGTTGGAACGTGGACAACGTGTAGCTCTCCCAATGCAACCTTGTCTCAAACAAAATGGATTTCAAGTTTGACGTGTTTCGTCTAGCGATGGTGCACTGGATTCTTATACATACACAGCTGAGATGTTGTCATAGTAAGCCACTGTCGCCTAGGGAACCTCACAGTGCAGTTCTCTGAGCAGCTGCTTGAGCCAAATGCACTCAGCGATGACATTGGCAAGAGCATGGTATTTAGCCTCGGCGCTTGATCGTGACACTGTTGGTTGGTGCTTGGAAGACCAGGAAACAGGCGTATCACCCAAGAAAACACAGTAGCCTGATGTAGATCACCGTGTGTTGGGGCAGCCGGCACAGTCGGCGTCGGAATACACCGTGATGATCGGTGTTGCTGTCACGCAAGATGGAGGCCGAGGTGTGCTGTCCCACAGATGTAGCGCAAGATCTGCTTGACAAGTGCCACGTTGACAGTCCCATGGATCATGCATGTGTAGGCACGCTTGTTGTATAGCATAAGCGATGTCCGGTCTTGTAATGGTGAGATATTGCAAGGCGCCTGAGATACTGTGTTATGTGCTTGGATCACGGACAACTAAGCCAGCTGATGAAGAAAGTTTGGCCTTCATGTTGATCGGTGTAGACGCAGATTTGCAATGTATCATGCCAGCACAGTCGAGCAATTCATCAGCATATTTAGTCTGAGATAAGAAAAAGCCTCTGGATGTATGTTGAACATGTACACCGAGGAAAAACTGCAGATGGCCCATGTCCTTCACTGTGAACTCAGCACGCAAACGAGAGATGATGTTGGTCAGCAGCGAAGGAGTGGAAGCCATGAGTACCATGTCATCGACATAAAGCAGGAGAAACATCGTGTCGTTGCCGTGCCTGAAGATGAATAGTGAGGAGTCAGAGCAGGAAGCCTGAAAACTGATCGCACGAAGGAATCCGGTGATGAGAGTGAACCACACGTGTGGAGCTTGGCAAAGTCCATAGAGCAACCTGGAGAAGAGACATACTGCGTCTAGTTGATCAGGGTCAATAAAGCCAACAGGTTGCTAGCAAAGTACGCATTCGTCGAGGTAGCTGTGCAGGAAGGCATTGGAGACATCAAGTTGCTCACCGGCCAGTCACGTCTAGCGACGAGGGCAATAACGGTATGGATCATTGCAGGTTTGACAACTGGTGTGAACATCTCGCCAAAGTCGATGCCAGGGCACTGGGTGAATCCGCAGATGACCGATCGTGCTTTGTAGCCGTCAAGGCTGCCATTGGGACGAAGTTACATGTGAAGACCCATTTGCCAGTAACCACATTCGCTCCGGCCGACTGAGGAACCAGCTTCTAGGTTTGATTGGCCTACAATTTCATCAAACTCACGCTGCATGGCCTTCCGCTAGTTATCATCATGAAGAGTCGCCTGAGCTGAAGCTAGAACGCACGAAACCAAAGGAGAACTTGACGCAGCCATGCCATACTTCGGGTTTGGCTTGACGATGCCAGCTCATGCTTGAGTCACCATGTGATGTCGGCAAGGAAGCTCTGGTGGTGGCGAGGTAGGAGGCGGAGGGCTCGGCATAGTTGGTGAGTTTGGTGCAGTAGCCAGAGGGGAAGAAGAGGTGGCCGCTGGCATAGTCGACGGTGGACATGGGTGAGTGGCGACTGGCATAGCCAGAGGCACTGACACAGCGACTGGCGATGTAGACATGAGCGTAAGTGCTGAAGACACGGGCATAGCTGGTGGTAGTGCTGACGGGGCAGGTAGACGAGCAGGTGGAGTGGATTTGATGGGGGCTGGTTGCACAGGATCATCATCAACGCAGTGGTTGGAATCAGGCACTGTGGGCTGAGCGACCTGCAGAAAAGGGAAATGTGTCTCTTCGAAGATAACATGTCATGAGATGATAACATGTTGTGAGGCCATGTCATAGCAGCGATACCCCTTGTGGTCCGCCGAATACCCTGGGAAAGCACACCAGACAGAACAAGGAGATAATTTATGGATAGCTGTAGAAGATTGATTTGGATAACACAGAGACCCGAAGACACGAAGATTGTCATATGAGGGAGCTGTGCCAAAAAGCAGTTCATACGGTGGTGCAACAGGGACGTCGGTTGATGAGATAAGTTGTGGCAGACAACGCCTCAGCCCAAAATGCTGGAGGAACATGAGCATGTAAGAGCATGGCACGCACGCTATCATTTAGTGTGCGAAGGGTAAGCTCGGCCTTGCTGTTTTTTGGCGAGGTATATGACAAGATAGCAGAATGCAATGCCATGATGTTGGAAATGAGTGTGCAGCACAAAGTTATCAAATTTGCGTCCATTGTCGATTTGGAGAGCGAGGATGGGTAAATGAAACCGTGTATAAACATACGGGCAGAAAGCGAGCAGCGAAGGCAAAACCTCAGATTTATTTCACAGTGGGAATGTCCATACATAGTGAGAATAATTATCGATGAGCAATAAGTAGAATTTATACCCAGAAATGCCACTAATAGGAGAAGTCCAAACATCAGAATGTAAAAGTTGAAATGGGAAATAACTAATTGTCGAGGAGAAAGAAAATGGAAGCCGCACATGTTTGGCAAGTTGACAGGCATGGCAAACATGGGCAGATGATATATGACAGGAAAAAATTGAACCTCCTGAGGGATGCATACATCTAGTCCTAGCCAGGATGGCCAAGGCGTTCATGCCATAGATCGATGGAGGCAGTAGATGCATGAAGAGCATGATGAAGCGTCTATGGCATCGGGTAAAGATCATCGTGACTATTACATCGAAGCTTCACTTGGTTGGTGCGGAGATCCTTAATGGAAAAACCAGAGGCATCAAACTCCACAGAAACATTATTGTCACAAGTTAATGAGCGAACAGAAATAAGGTTCTTAATTAACGAAGGTGTGATAAGACATTATTTAGGAAGAGGTTTTGTACAGGTAGGAATCGAGGACGACGAGAGATTTGATAATTTCCCACTCTCAAGAAGTGGCTTTGTATTTTTTCCATCCGGACCCACTTTCATTGACACGGATGGTCCTACATATCAGTCTCAGAAGTGACATCATAATTAAAGTGGATATCCTGAGAGTGGCAAATAATCAATTTTCTCGAGGACAATGCCATGTGAGTGATAGGCAGATTGGCTCCATTGCCTGCTATGACAGAATTAGGAAAATGAACTAGAAAGAGGGAATAGAGATTACTGGAGGATGAAGCCATGTGTGACGAAGCCCCAGTATAAAGAAACTAGCCTAATGAACTGGTATTGGCCGGAGGGACACTAGCGCTAGCTAGTGCGGCCAGAAATACGTTCGCATCTTGTCCTGTAGGCAACGATGGCGTCAGAGCGATGAAAGCCTATTGAGGTGGTGTGCTTGGGCGGGGACCTAGGATCCTAGCAGCAGGCGTCTAGAAGGGCATCGGCTAGACCTAAACCATTCTAGTCCATGGATTGAAGCCGACGGACCAAGGTGCATTGGGGAACACCACGGACCATTCTAGCCATGATCGCTGGGCTGTTGATGACCGGAGCCACGTCCTCAACATCTATTGGAGCCACGTGAACCACTGGATGGTGTGCCGCTAGAGCTTCCTATAGTACCGGCACCGCCAGATCCTCCAGAAGTGTTGGCGTCGGAGTTAGTCGGTGTACCACTAGAGGAGGAGCCTGAACCGGTGTTACCATCAGATGTACATGCACCAGCTTGAGCCACCAGGGCATGATGAGCAGATAACTTGCTGTGTTGAGAATCATAAAGTTCTTCTAGGAGAAGATGAGATCGCACAGATAGAAAGGTATGGGGTGGCTGCTTCAAAGTGATGGCAGAAATAGTGTGATGAAATTTGCTGTTGAGACCGCGCAACAAATTAAGCATCTGGGATGATTTAGAGATGGGCTGACCGACGTCACGGAGAGCATCGGAAAGCTGCTTCAATTTGGTGCAATAATCGGTGATGCTAAGATCTCCTTGGTAGAGGCTGTGGTACTCAGCTTCCAAGTAGACAGCTCGATATAGCTGGTGGTCACGAAAAAGGTCAAGAATGGATAGCCAAATAGAATGAGTAGTGGTGTCTGGTGCGCAGATAATTTGAAGGATATCGCATGAGACGGTGTTGTATAGCCAATTGATTAGGCATTGATCGATCATCATCCAGTCAGGGTCGAGACATTGCACGGTAGATGGTGGTGCTCGATGAGGCGATAGGTTGGAGACCGAATTCGCCGATGATCGAGTTGAAGAAGCATCGCTATTCAACATAGTTGGGTTTGACAATGTTGAGGACGGCCGGGATGTGGGACTTGATGTTCACTGTTTGTAAGGCGGTGGCTGATGGAGAAGGGGGATGGGAAATCATTGGTGGTATGCTGGCGTCATCGTCCAAAGCACCAGCGAGAGAGGCCACCGAAGAAGAGACATCATGGAGGTTGGTGGCAAAGGAAAACAATGGATCAATATCCATGGAGGGGAAGGTGGATGGTAGCAGAAGAGAGGTAGTCGCAGGCGAGGATCAAGCCACACAGTCTGATACCATGAAATAGAGAATAACGCAATGCAACCAACTTTCATTCATGCAATGAGGTCCCTTTATATAGGCGTTACATGTGATAGCGAAAGTAGTGGCGGTGTGGCTGCATGAAAAGCTAACAAACTAGCAATGTGCATGGGACATAGAGAGGCGGAACGTAGCATGCGGTGAAGACTGACAAATTCTATTAACACATATAGACAAGATGGTTGACTTTGCAAAACTTGGTCAATCATTTTGTGTAAATGTACAGGTGTATGGATGTTTATCAACTTGTAACATAAAAAATATATATATATATATGATTGTCAGTAGAGTACACCACTGTAGAAACCATCATCAGTGTCGGGTCAAAATCGTCATCAGTGGTGGGTTTTGAACCACCACTGATTAGTCAGAATTGATAGTCCACGACTATCAGTGGCGGTTCTAGAACCGCCACTGATAGCCACTTTTAGTGCAGTTCGTAATACGAACCAGCACTGATACTCACTTTCAGTGCTGGTTTGTAATAGAACTGACACTAAAATTGAGTATCTGTGCCGGTTCTATTACGAACTGGCACTAAAAGTGCCAACACTACTATGTTTTAGGGGATAGCATACATCGAGTAATAACTGGTTATTGCTCATATGATTTGTTGATTGGTCAGTCAGAGATGTGGATGAGCTCCAAGTACATTCATTCATCCATCTTAATTCAGTTTCAAAACACACATACAGAGAAAAACAAACAGATCAAATACATTGATTTAATTGTCCATTACAAACTGTCCATTCCACACAGAGATGTGGATGAGCTCCAAGTATATTCATTACACACATAAGATTTTAGCAACTAGCAGAAGACAACTTACCTTTATTTGGTTCAACGTAGAAAGCTTCAAGCCAGTCATATCTGTAACCTTTAAGTAGGTATTAATCTATTTCCCAAATATCATAGAGGTAGCCGGCTATTGAAGAGCAAATATATACTTAGTATCGGTTAGAGCTTTGGTGCCATGAATCATCATTAGAGAAAAAACACTCACTAGTACAACACGGTCCCAATATTCATTCATCTCTATGTGTGACTGCACATAATAGTGCACCTAGGGCAAAAATGAATGAGATAATTTAGACAAGGGATTTTTTAGAAAAAATAAGTCATGTCATCTCCGACAAACCTCTTCTCTTCTCCTTCTTCATCTTCTCTGCACTCACTATGGTCACCAGTTTCTTCCCCGATGCTTTCCTTCTCTACAATAAGGAGTAGCAAGTGTCAAATATTGAAAACAAGTGGGCAGTGGGCAGTGGCCTAGTGGGATGAGTGATTTATAAATACAGGTGAGAGTAGCTATCAGTGATAGTTGGTAAGAGCAACCGCCACTGATAGTATCAGTGCTAGTTCGTAATAGAACCAACACTGATAGTGCCTATGAACCAGCACTAATAATGCCTACGAACCGGTAGTATAGTGAAATTCAAAAACTTAATGACCTCTATTTATGAACCGATAGTGATACACCATCAGTATTGGCTCAGGTACAACCGGTACTAAAGTACCGCTACTTATAACATGTTTTGTGGTAGTGGTAAAATGTTTGCTAGCAAAAAGCATGTTTTTTTGCTCCTTTATTCCTCATGTTGCATGCGAGAAATATAACCTGGTTTTACTAGGTTTATAAATTATATATGCACCAGTATATGTTTTTTTAATATATGAGGGCTCTTTTACGGTACATTTCTTACCTCTTCAAGCGGTAAGAGATAGAATTAATCTTAATTATTAGTTAGAAAAAAACAAGATGACATATTACCTCTTAGAAGGTAAGATGTGTCGACTTCTTTTAATCTTAGTTGTTAGATCAGAGTGATATATTACCTTCTAGAAGGTAAGACGTCGACTTCTTTTAATTATGGTCATTAGATCTATAAAAATAAATAGTTCTTGTTAATTCAATGTATCTTAAAATTTGTCATATATGATTAGATGTGATCAGTTACTCTACAGTCCTCGTGATTGGTTTGTTTCTTTACACTTATCACCTGTTTATTTATACGAGACGTAGCATACAAAGTGTCGACGGTGAATCACTAGACAGTACACTACTAGAGAATTGATCTTTCATCCAACCCCTTTACTACCCATCATAATTAAAACTAGTACTAAAAATTCCCTGCAACCATCAAAAAGGACAAAAAGGATGTTGGTAGTTATAATTGGTACTCAAACTTTCCCTTAATACCGGATGGAGACACCACCCGGTACTAAATACATTAGGAGCGGTTGGTGGCCCCAACCGATACTATTATGAAGACTTTTAGCACCGGGTGGAGACACTACCCAGTTCTAATGTGTTTAGTTGTGCATTAATAAACCTTTAAGTTAATTACATTAATTGGCAATTAATTTCTAAAAATACGTACTCTAGTGGGTCATTCCCAACCAATTAGAAACATTAATTAAATCAATATTTTAACTAATTAGATATTACATGAACAATTTATATAAGGTTTATTTACTCATTAATAGACCATCATCAATTTTCCATTATTCTACAACAAATATGACAACTTATATAAATTTAACTCTACTTAATTTATGACAATTAAACAAGAGGGTAAAACAATCATATTGATATGGTTAATAATTTTTCCTTTGTGGATATAAATTTAATAAACCTAACAAAATGGTTTTACTATTTTTGCATGTTTATATATTTTATTGAACATTTCTCACATATATTGTTTTTCCATAATTGGTTTAAATCCCTTTAATTTTTGGGAAGATGGCGGATCTTTTAATTTAGTACCGGGTAAAGAACTCAATCCTTTAGTATCAAGTTGCCTCTCTACCCGTTACTAAAGGGATTTCCAAACCCTAGCATGGGAACCCCTTAAGCACCGGGTGAAGATCTCAAATGGTACTAAAGATGTTCGCCACTATAAAATATCACATCTCCCCTCTCCACTCTCTATTGTCTCATTCACTCTCTCCACTTGATAGCAGCACCCCGAGATCCACTCGACAGAGACCGGTGTCACCCTAAGCTCTACCTAATGGTGGATGGCATCATCTCGTGCTCCACCTAGCCATGAGCTTCCTATCATTGAGCTACTTTGATAGATCCTGTTGTCACCTCTCCTTTGTTGTTGCCTTCTCTCCTCCTCAATCACCACCGCCTCTCCCCCATCATTGTCATCTCCTCTCCTCCTCCTTGGTTGCCACCGTCTCTCCTTCTCCGTCATGGCTCGAGGTAGAGAATAGAGGCCTTACTGATGATGACCATGTGGGAAACAGCTCGGGATGATGATGACCACAACAGGAAAAGCCTCTTCGCCTCAAATTAGATCATTGTCGACCACTATAATACAATGTTAGACACAAAAGAAAGGGAAGAGATTCACCACATATTGTGGGATGTATTGCATTGAGCTTCAAGAATGGTATATATAGAGTACAAATGGCTTGAATATGAAGCAATCTTTGAGAGTTAAGATGCAAACTAAACCTAACCATATACTCTAACATAGCAAAAATGTTGCGAGCATGCCAGTAGAGCAGGTACCAATTTCCCTTTATTAGTCTCTAAAAGAAATCTAGGCCCAAGATTCATCTTTTGATTCATATCACTTATAAATGGCATCGCTTGTATTTATTTACTTATTTATTAAGTATTTGCATATTTATTTATTTTATAATTCTTGCATTGCATTCCTAACCCAAGCACACCCCAAATAGTTTGTAATAAAAAATTCATCAAATATATATATATATATATTCCACTTGTTGTTTCATATGTTCTCACACTACAAGAGATTAGAGTATCCGTGATGATGGGTAGCCATCATATAAAACACATAATTTTGTCATGAAACCAGATTAGTAACCTTTTACGTGTGCCACACACTTCGTCATAGAATGTAATCGGTGATGTTGTTATTCAAAAAACATGTGATAGATTAAAACACATTTATGACGATTTTGTTATTGTCATAAAGTACCTTTTTATGATGTTAATTGATTGTCATGAAATGAGTGAAAGAATGTCACAAATACTCTACAATTTTATGACAAGGAAAATTAATCATCATTAAAAATCTACCTATCATAACAATACAATTCATGTTGAACTTCTCTATGGCGTCATAAAATATGATACAAGCATTCATGGATGACCAATAAAAATCATCACAAACAATTCCAGGATACATTACACAATTGTCACAAAATTGCTCGACCAAATCATGTAATATAAAATGGCATTTATCTAGCACGTCATTACAAGCATTTCATCACTTCATCCACAAAGTTTTCACCATCCAAATCTAGTTTTGTCACAAAAGCAAAAGGCAACATAGGACTCACAACCAACATCAGCCAAGTACCCATCAAGAACTTAACATACTTCTAATAGTATGCTTGTCAAGTTAGCTACATATCCATCTTGAACTTAACATCCGTTAAAAATTTACAAAATTCAACCCTCTGGTCATTTGTCATTGCATAGCAAGCATGTGGTCTATCATATGAATCTCCATTCTGTACCAAGTGTAGTTCCTTTTTAATGCCAAGATCTTACAAATCAAGCCTATCATTAATAGTGTTTTTTGTTTTTAATTTCCCTCAAAATGAAGAAATGCCCAAAGAAAATTCTCACATATGTTCTTTTCTATATGCGTCACATCAAGATTATGTCACAGTTTTAGTTGTGACCAATAAGGTAAGCCCCAAAAACTAACCCTTCGATGCCAAGTTGGTTGATCCTTGTTTGTGAGCTTCCTCTTTCTATAGAGAGGATGTTTTCTTGGTCTAATATTCCTTACCTCTTCCAATTTCTCCAAATCTCATATGTTGGAAATTTTCTTTGTTTGCCTCTCTTTTCATACTTGCCATTAAAAAATCTACTTTTCCGCCAAGGATGGTTCATTGGAAGGAAATGACGATGACCAAGATAACCAATTTTGTTCCTTAGCACCTATGACAGAGGATCTTCATCACAATGAACACAAGCAATGTATCCTTTTGTGCTACGCCCTGACAAAGTGTCCAAGGCTGAATAATCATGGATACACCAAAGAATTGCAGCACGTAGGGTAAACATTTTATCAGTAAATGCATGATAGTTTGAATTCCTTTTCATAGATCAAGCAAATCTTCTACTAGAGGCTGCAAGAATACATCAAAATCCTTTCCTAGAGCATTTAGACCCGGGATAAGCAAGGTCACTATAAAGTTTGATTGATCCGTACATGTCCATGGTGGCAGGTTGTATGGAATAACAAACACTGGTCACATACTATAGGAGTTGCTCATCTGTCCAAATGGGTTAAAACCATTCATGGCAAGACCAAGTCTAAGATTTCTAGCATCTTTTACAAACGATCTATACCTTCTATCGAAATATTTCCATGCCTCACCATCAGTAGGACACCTCATTTGATTCTCAACAATCTGTCGCATCAACTCATGTCACTGAATGTTCTCTTCTGTTTCTTTAGAGATGAATAATCCTTGAAGTCTTGGCTTCAAGGAAAATAATGTATTACCTTTTGAGCAACTTGCTTTTTCCCCTTTTGGATTTTTACATGTTGACTCTTACATACTGTGGAATGCTCATATTTGGCATAGTCCTTCCAAAATAGGACACAGTTATTCACACACACATGAATTGACTCGTATCCATGCCCAATGCACGAAGAAGATTTTTCGCTTCATTATATGATATGGGTAGTGCATTGTTAGTAGGGAATACCGATGACAACAATTGAAGAAGAGCATCAAAGACAGTGTTGGTGATCCAGTAGTACGATCTGAAATGAAGTAGCTTAATAAGAACATATAATTTTATAAATTCAGTACATCTAGGTTAAAGTACACACCTGGCATCTTCTAGGAACTTTCCAAAATTTGGTTGAGTACTATTCTTATCTGTAGTTGTGTACAAGTCTCTCAACAGTTCTAAAACTCCACCATCGTCATTGTCGTATTCATGTGCAGCAATCTCATCAAGAGAATCAATGCCCATATGGTCAAGATTCTGATTTTCAAGTTCCAGACCTTCAACATGTGGCTCCTCATGATATATATATATATATATATATATATATATATGCGATCTTCCACTTGAGATACAATCACATGCTTATTGCATTCTGAGCATAGGCAATGTATTGGAGCATTCACATCATGTTATTCCTGAACAAAACGCATGAAGGCCTTCACACTACTAATATATAAAGGTGAAAAATTTCTATCACTTATCCAATACCTATCCATCTAAAAAAATATAACATGCGTTGAGAATTTTTGAAACACATGGGAGAAAATAATCAATCAATATGTTCCTAAAAATAGCTACTCGTTTCTATGCTTTAACAACACATGATATCTTAAGGCAATTTGGGGAGCACAATATAGAAGAAGAATACAAATCAATATTTGTCCGTACATGTTCAGTCTATGAATTGGGTGGCGAGGGAAAGGGAGGCACCAATGAGTTGGGTGGCAAAGGCACCGGTGAGATGGGTGGCTGGGATGGGTGATGGGGGTTGGCAAGATGGGTGGCGGGGAGCGTCGGTGAGCTCATCGAACAAAACTTTAGTGCCATAAGTAGGATCATCAGAGCACAGCTACAAGGGCACGACCATCGGCTCCTGTAAGTGGATTTATGAGGGGATCATAATAAGGTCCTTCAATTATTTGTTTTAGGCTACAATTACTTTGTGACAAAATTCAATTTTGTCATGAGAAAAAGCATCATGAATTAATAACTAATCTATGATGAATATGTGTAATCATCTTTAATTGATGTATCTTTAGTGGGAAAAAATCATATTTGTTATAAAAGTACTAATTTAATGACGAAATAGCTAAATCATCACTAAATAGATTTAGTGATGTTTCCGTATTTTATCACAAATTTTTTTTCATGAATACTCATATCTCTTGTACTATCATGCTAGATGTTTTAGGACTTATGGTTACAAGCATAGTTGGATGCAAAGCATAGTTATCATTTTCACGAAAAACAATTTTATTTTTTTCCAGACTCTGAAGCCTGAAGCCTTATCCCCATCATGCAACGTGCTCTCCCTCGACACGCATGCCGAGCATGTGAACCACGAATGCTCACATCGTCATCCCATGCAGCCAACAGTAGTAAGCCCAGTGAGCTTGGCCGCCAGAGTATCCCCACTAGCCCTACCATCCACCACTTGTAGCCACAGCCGAACATGCATGATTGTTCCCAGTCACTCCTAATGCATACACACCCCATGATTCTAGATCCACACAGCTGCTTGCTCCACTATTGAACCGGTTGTGCTGATCAAGTATTCCTAATCACATGCATTATCTCCTAATTACGTACATTAGTCAAATAAACTATTTTAATTTGATCTAGCACAAATTATTGGCCTCATGCTACACTAGACTGAGCCAACCTTCAACGTCGCATCTTCTGGTCTTGATTTTGCAAATCCAAAGTGGCATGCCTCTATATATAGATTGGTATCTCTGTAGTACACAATAACATGCAACAAATGTAAATGCTAAAGAAAATAAAGTAAGGTTGGTTTATCTTATGCACACATAAGGTTCATTTGATCCTCATCATCACGCTTTGACTTTGACTTGCAATACTCAGATGCATACTATCCATAGTCACTACAATTGAAGTATTTGATGTGGCTCTTGTCATGCTTCTCCTTGGAATCACAACCACTGCCTTCTCATGTTGACGATCGAGCTTCCTATTGGACTTTGGTCAGAAAGAGATGCTAGCCATGGCATTCTCCTCTTTCTTGTCATCAATAGCACAATGTCCCTTGGACTCAATCGCTTCCCACACTTCTTGTGTCTTCATAAGGAACTTCATTATCATCGCCTAAGCTATGTAGTTTGTCTTGTTTAGCAGCGAGTACTAGAGAGACATCACTCCCTACTTTTTTATCGCTCGTGTTGTCGTACACATGACAATCGACATCTTCTCATGTCGTAAGTACTTGGGCATACATAGCCTCAAAAAATTAAGACTCTGATACCAATTATTGGAAATCAAAGAGTAACAAACACACATTAAGAGATAGGTAAAACACAAGAGACACGATATGTTGGTGCTACACAACTATAACATTTTCTAGCACTGCACACCACAATTTTTCTTTTTTACAATACATAATCAAGAGGCATGGGTGTTTCTAGATTATTTTCTAACAGGTGATGGGTGCTATATGAGGTGGACGACTATGACGAGCCTATTTCTGAGATGGAGACGTGTTGGTGGCACCGCGAGGATACCTAGAGACAGCGGCAGAGCTAGCAGAAAGTAGAGGAGGTGCATCACTGCACTAATTTCTAAGTGATGAGGTGCAAAGGTTAGACATAGAAGAATGCACATATGGTCAATTGAAGCTACTAAACACTACTTTCTTTCTAAAGGGGTGCCAAGGCACGTCCATATATCAACGTAGATCTGCTCTTGTCTGGGATATGACCATCGAGTACCTCACGCAGGGCTTATCAGCCCGGACTAAGAGTAGGCCAAGCACAACATTAAAGTCTGGTATGGCCCACGAAGAGGGGTTCGGTTTTGATAAGGAATATCAAATCCTTATCAGGTAACTGAGCTCTATATCTAGAATAAAGATATGTGCTTGTACCAGAATCCTTGTAATTATGGAATTAGGACCTAGGTTTGGTATGTGATCCTGGACATATGGGAAACCGACTTGGGATAGAGTGATGGGTCGTTGGGCTCACCCCTTGTCTAAATAAGGGGGACAAGGCACCCTGTCGGGGATGTGACCTCCGGGTACCCCATAGTTAGGCTTATCGGACCAGACCAAGGGCAAGCTAAGACCAGCATTAACCGTTCGATATGGCCCATAAATAGGGGTTTGGTTCTGATAAGGAAAGTTGAGTCCTTATCGGATAGTTGAACTCTAGATATGATATCAAGACAATTATTTGTACCAGAATCCTTGTAATTAGGGATTTAACACCCGAGTTTAGTAGGCAATCCAAGTTTTACTTAGGATAGAGTCCTGGGTTATTGGGCTCACCTCCTGAGTATATAAAGGAGGCAAGAACCTCCCAAGAGCATCGATATCTATTCACATCATCTAGTCATCTAGCTTCATCATATTTTTCTTGTTTTCGACGTCTTAAGCCTCTATAGCTTAATTGCGTCGTATTGTAAGATCCACCATCATATTATACACTAGAACACTGGACGTAAGGCTATTATCCTCTAGGAGATCTGAACTAGTATAAACCTTGGCTCTTGTGTTCTAGAGTCGACCATCAGATTCGAAGGCGTTGTGCTTTCCTTACACACATCTAACTACCACCTTGGGTACCCCCTTGGGTGGATTGCTCGGTGATTCACCGACAGTTGGTGTGCCAGGAAGGGGATCATGTCGCTTTTACCGGGATCTGATGGCACTCCCTTTAGATTTTCTCATTCCCGCCGGCTCCATCTTCGTATTTGGGAGCCTGACGTTTGTCGGGGATTCAACGAGGCGCCCCCCAATCGGGCCCCTGACAAACGCTACTCATGGATTGGCCAAGCAGGAAAACTCAACTTTTCCCCTAGCCCCCAGACGAGATGGACGGTCGGGTCATCTTTGAGATCAGGCTAGCTCCAAGCACTACATCATCTTCACTGGCGAGAAAGGTTAGATGGTTCGGCACCGATGGGTAGGGACCGGGCGGATCGACAAACTTGAAACTGATTGCCGGTTCCTGGCCAATCTTGTCATGATGGCCGAGGGGGCACTCTCCATAACTAGCAGCGAGAGGCATCGTCACGCCGAAGGCAATCAGATAGAACAAGACAATGGGGTCCACCGAAATCTTGAAGATGAATTCACTTTGGTGTTCGACGGAGAGAAAGTCTTCAAAACTCCAACTACCAACCTGGTGGCCATCGAGAGGGTTCTCAGCTCCCTTCCTGAAGACACCGGAGCTACGACAAGCGCAGGCCTTGGCTCAGGCAATAGCAACTCAGATCAACACCCCGGCTCTGGCTCTGACCCGACCACCAACTCCTTCCCCAAAGAACAAGGAGGGCGATGATCTGGACAGGTATCAGCCCTCGCGTAGTCAAAATCCACCCGTTGACAGCCTACGTGGCACTCACTTATTACCGCCGCCCTCGAGAAGACAGAACAGGCTATGCTCTGAGATCCACAAGTAGGCTGACTGTTGGGGAATGGGGAAGCTACGCTAGCAGTAAACACAAAATTTCTACCCCGTTCAACCCAGGAACCATGCGAGTAATAGGATCATGGATCGTTACCTCTAGTCGCGTGACGTGCTAGGGCAGTGGAAGAAGAGTTGGGGAAGCGCGTCCTCGATCAACTCTGCTCAGCTCCGTCTGATCCTCGGCAATGAAGACGATGCGGCCTTGCGATCCTCACGTCGAGATGATTAGCACCGCAATTGCAGCGGCGCATCTACGGTATCCACACATACAGGGACGGGATCACCTCATGCCGGTATGCTAGTACCTCGTGGGAGATTAGAGGAGAGACGGCCACAACCGGTGTAACCAGGAGAGGTGGTGGCTAGGGTTATGGTAGGGGTGAAAGCAGCAGCCAACAGCAGCCTTTTCGTCCTAGCCCCTCCTCTCCTTATATAGTGCCCTCTCATGGGCCTTTAATCAGTATTAAAGCCCAATAGATCTAATCTGTTCGTCTAGCCCAAAAGTTCTGCACCAGACCCGAAACTTTCAAAAATAACATTCTGTATCAAATTTATTTTGACCCAGAAGTTCCAGTTCCACCTAGAACTTCTGGTTCATCTAGAATTCACCTTTTAGGCAGGCCCAAAACTTCCGGTCCAACCAGAACTTCTGGTTTCTCCAGAAACCGAAACTGGTGTTGGCCAGGAACTTCTGGTCCCACCAGAAATTCCGGTTGCTCTAGAACCCAGAACTTCCGGCCTCAAGGCAGAACTTCCGGTTCTCCCAAAATTCTCTTGGACATATTTCCATCAATCTCCCACTTGCACAAGAGCTAATTCTTGCAAGCTTTAAATCCCATCCCCTTAAGCGTGTGACCTGATAGGTTCATATGTAAACGGCCACAACCCAGAAACCTTTTCTGGATCGCTGATCAATAGCGGTACCTAGCAGTACATACTGAACCCCGAATGCATATAAAAGATCATATTAACTGAACCTTGATATACTCATGCACCAATCCGTTGATATCAGTCAAGCTCAAGGCGAGATTCATGCCACCCTTTTGATAGCTCGACACTTTACTCGATCAAGTAGTGGATTAATCATGATTAACTCTTTAATCATAGTAGCATGGCCATGTACTTTCCCAATCCAACTATCTCGAGGGGCCTAGAGACGTCTCTCCCGTTATTTAGGAGGGGTAAATTCCATCTTGATCGCTCACATCCCATGACATGTTTCATACCTGAAAGCAACCTTTATAACTACCAAGTTACAGAATAGTGTTTAGAAGCCCCTAAGTGTGTTACTATACATTCTAAAATCAATGATGATCTCAGGTCAAAGGACTCTATAGGTACACCATTTGAGATGACAACTGATGGTACATCAAGAATAACAATCCCAGCAGTATCTCAAGGTGGATCTATCCAACAACATGTTCTCTAACATGTGTCCACATCACTGATTTGATATCTCCATATCTATGATCCGTAAAACATGATCATCAATCAGTCAAATTTGCTAATCTATAAATCATCATTGTCCCACATGATGATATGAGATTAGGAATCATTTAGAATAACATCATTATAAAACAAAGAGTCTCACAAACAAGTCACATACTTGCTGATCAATGTAGAAGATAATTATTCAAGGAACATGATAACCAATTATCTGAAATACATCAGCATAGACAAGACTCCTTCTCTCACATACACTAGACTCTATCACACAAGTATCTAATACCCATAAAGCTCAAGTGCGCCTCATGCTTGGGTTGCGAGAGAGGCTTCATCAACGGATCGGCAATGTTCTAATCCATGTGCACCTTGCATATCTTTACATCACCTCTATCTATGATCTCTCGAATGAGGTGATAGCGCCGTAGTATGTGCTTGGATTTCTGGTGTGACCTAGGCTCCATGGCTTGCGCAATGGCACCACTATCATCACAATAGAGGTCCACTGGACTAGACGCACTAGGGACAACACCCAGCTCAGAAACAAATTTTTTGATCCAAACAGCCTCTTTTGCAGCTTCAGAAGATACAATATACTCAGCCTCCGTTGTTGAATCTGCAATCGTTTCTTGCTTTGAACTCTTCCAACTCATTGCGCCTCCATTAAGGCAGAACACAAAACCAGATTGCAATCTTGAATCGTCCTTGTTGGTTTGGAAGCTAGCGTAGGTGTAACCATTTACAACGAGCTCCTCCGCACCTCCGTAGACTAGAAACATATCCTTAGTTCTTCTCAAGTACTTGAGGATACTCTTTACTATCGTCCAGTGATATTCACCCGGGTTTGATTGGTATCTCCTCGTAACACTTAGAACATAGGAAACATCTGGGCATGTACAAAGCATGGCACACATGATGGACCCGATTGCGGAAGCATACGGGATCATACTCATCTTCTCTAGCTCATTAGGTGTCGAAGGACACTGACTGTTGCTGAGAGTAATACCATGTGACATTAGCAAGAAACCTTTCTTGGAATCCTGTATATTGAGCCGTTTCAATACCTTATCGATTTACGTGCTTTGGCTTAATCCAATTAGCCTTCTCGATCTATCTCTATAGATCTTTATGTCCAATATGTATGCTACCTCTCCAAGATCTTTCATTGAGAAACTTTTTTACAATGAAGATTTAACAGCATCGAGCATTGGAATATCATTTCTGATCAACAATATGTCATCTACATATAAGACCAGAAATACAAGCATGCTCCCACTAGCCTTTTTATAAACATAAGGCTCTTCTTCATTCTTGATAAAACCAAACCCTCTGATCACTTCATCAAAATGAAGATTCTAACTCCGAGAAGCTTGCTTCAGCCCATAAATGAACTTTTGAAGCATGCAAAATTTTCCAGTATTTTTTGGATCGACAAAACCTTCAGGCTGTATCATGTACACATCCTTGCTTAGGTTTCCATTAAGGAAAGCCGTTTTGATATCCATTTGCCAAATCTCATAGTCATAATATGTGGCAATTGCTAGGATGATCCGGATAGACTTTAGCATTACGACGGGCGAAAATATTTCATCGTAATCAACACCTTGAATTTGCCTGAAACCTTTCGCCACCAACCATGCCTTATAGATGTGAACATTTCCATTAATGTCTATCTTTTCTTAAAAATCCATTTACACTCGATAGTTTTAACACCATCAGGTGGATCGACCAAGTCCAAACTTGATTCTCTCGCGTGGATTCTAACTCGGATCTAATGGCTCCAACCATTTCTCAGAGTCTGGTCCCATCACTGCTTCCGAGTATGTCTTAGGTTCATCATTGTCCAACAATAATATGCCGTGCTGCCCCGTGGTTAGAAACACAAACCGCTCGGGTGCACGACTAACCCTTTCCAACCGATGTGGGGCTAGTGTCTCGATAACAGGTTCTGCAACGTCTTGCATATTGAGTTGTGGTTCAATAGGTGCCAAAACACTTTCTAGTGGTTCTCAAATCTCTTCGAGTCGCACTGTGCTCCCACTAACTCTTTTCGAGAGAAACTCTTTCTCAAGAAAGACACTATTCTGAGCGACAAACACTTTGCCTTCTTCTCGGTTATAGAAGTAATATCATTTGGTTTCCCTATGATACCCCACAAAGAAGCATTTATTATATTTGGAAGTGAGCTTATCGGATGTCAAACGTTTTACATAGGCCTCACAACCCCATATCTTTAGAAAAGACAACTTGGGACGCTTCCCAGTCCATATCTCATATGGTGTCCTCTCTACAGATTTAGATGGAACCTTGTTTAAGGTGAAAGCAGTAGTTTCTAGAGTGCATCCCAGAAGGACAACGGAAGATCAAATTGACTCATCATTGACCGGACCATGTCTAACAAAGTTTGGTTCCTCCGCTCGAACACCCCATTCCATTGAGGTGTGCTTGGTGGAGTGAGCTATGGAACAATTTTGCATTGCTTTAGATGATCAATAAACTCATAGCTCAAATATTTACCTCCATGATCCGATCGCAGAAATTTAATTGTCTTGCCTATATGATTTTGTACTTCATTCTGAAACTCCTTGAACTTTTCAAAGAATTCTGACTTATGCCTCATTAATTAGATGTAACTAAATCTACTAAAGTCATCGGTAAAAGTAATGAAGTACTAAAAACCACCTCTGATCGTAGAACTTATTTGTCCACATACATCTATATGTACAAGGACCAATAATTCATTTGCCCTCTCACTTTGACCAGTGAAAGGCGCCTTAGTTATTTTGCCAAGTAAACAAGACTCGCATGTGTCAAATGATTCAAAATCAAATGATTCAAAATCAAATGATTCAAAATCAAATGATTCAAAATCAAATGACTCAAAATCAAATGACTCCAAAAACCCATCTTTATGGAGCTTCTGCATACGCTTCTTATTTATATGACCTAGACGACAATGCCAAACATAAGTGGGATTCAAATCATTAAGCCGAGGCATCTTCATATTAATGTTATAAACATGTGTATCCTCAAGATTCAAAATATATAATCCATTCAATAATGGACAAGTGTCATAGAGCATACCATTCAAAAATATCGAACAACACTTGTTCTTTATTATGAATTCATAACCATCTTCCTCCAAACATGAAGAAGAGATAATGTTTCTGCTCAAGACAGAAATGTAATAATAATTATTCAATTCTAAAACTAATCACGAGGGTAGCGACAAAGAATAAACGTCGACGGCCAACGCAGCAACTCTTGCACCATTGCCGACGCGCACATCCAATTTGCCTCTTGCACACTTCCTTGTCCTAATCAGTCCCTGTAACGATTTGCAAGTATGAGTCATTGATCCGGCATCAAATACCCATGAATCACTTGAACGAGTAGCAAGATTAATTTCAATAACATTTATACCTGAAGTGGAAGTCTTACTTTCCTTCTTCTTGAGTTCTTCCAAGTACAACTTGCAGTTCCTCCATCAATGACCACTCTTATGGCAGTGGTGGTAAGTATCAGAAGTAGCAGGGCCAACCTTGGACTTTTCAACAGGTTTATGCTTAGAGCTCAAGATTTCATCTGAAGCTCTAGCCTTGCCCTTGCATTTTCTCTTCTTGCTATCCTTCTGAACCATCATCACATGACTAGAGCTTTTCTTAATGCTTTCCTCAGCAGTCTTTAGCTTCCCATGCAATTCAGCCATGCTTTTCACCATGCTGTTCATATGAAGTTTAAAATGAATGGCTCGAAGCTCGTAGGGAGCGATTGGAGAATCACATCCGTAGCCAACTCTTCGCCAAGGGGAAAACCAAGTTTTTCCAGGCTTTCAATGTAACCAATCATCTTGATCACATGAGGACTGACTGGACTGCCTTCTGCTAACCTACACGCAAACAAGGACTTTGAGGTGTTGTACCTCTCAGCCTGAGCTTGGTTCTCAATCATGCTTTTGAGTCCCATGATCATATCGTAGGCATCCCTGTTCTCATATTGCTTCTGAAGCTCAGAGGACATATAGGCAAGCATAAGACAGCTAACATCAATTGAATCGTTGGCGTGCTTCTCATAAGCCCTCCGATCCGTGGCAGATGCATTATCAGCTGGTTCATCAGGATGGGGCTCCTCTAGAACATATTCATTTTTCTCTTGTTTGAGAACAATTCTCAAGTTTCTATGCCAATCAATAAAGTTTGTTTCATAAAGCTTTTCATTTTCAAGAATTGATCGCAAATTAAAACTAGAAGTGTTACTAGCAATAGGTGCCATGATCTACAATAAAAATGCAAGTTTCAGCACTATGCTATGTGAATCTTCTATCAAATAGAAGATGCTCACTACATGATATACAATCATTTTCCCTGTTATGACATGTAGTGGGAAAAGATTCATATTCAACTAACTTCTAGTGAGCTTTAGCATCGCTGCTAGAAAATTAGTGACATAGGTAAGCAATATTTTGCTAATCACATGAGGAGTCATGGTAGCCACCATGAGGTGATGAGTGCTTGTCAACCGGGGAGATGATGAGAAGACGATGGATTGAGAAGACTCGACCGTGACGGAGCTGTAGTGCGACTCAGGTACACGGACGGGCGTCGGCCGGGCAGAGGGGTCGCGGAGGCGTCCGGTCCAATCCGGGTGCGTGAAGCTGAAGCGGCG
>KE372126.1:38297-56451 GCA_000418225.1 Zizania latifolia | reverse complement strand
TTAATTCGATACAGAAGGTCTGTTTCGGAAGTTCCGAATGGAGTCGGAAGTTCTGGGTCGGAATTAATTCGATACAGAAGGTCTGTTTTGGAAGTTCCGACTGTAACCGGAAGTTCCGGACCCAAATTAATTCGATACAGAAGGGTAATTTCGGAAGTTTCGGATAGGATCTGGAAGTTCCGATGACCGGAAGTTCCGGCTATAACCGAAAGTTTCGGGGTGCGCAGATTAGATCTGTTGGGCTTTTAATCTGGATTAAAAGGCCCATGCTGGGCACTATATAAAGGAGGAGAGGGTGGCACGCAAGAGGCTGCTGCTTTTGCTCTACCCTAGCCCTACCGCCACCTCTCCTCTCTCCCAAGTAATCACAAAGGTTGTGATCAAACCCTAGAAACTTCACGAGTGGTGCTAGCACGCCGGCGTGGAGTGTTTCCATCCCTGTACGTGTGGACTTCGTGGAGGTGCTGCTCAAATAGCAGCACTCGTCGTCTTCTTCGTGTGAAGATCGCTGGACTTCATCGACTTGATCGTTGGCGAACGGGCAAGGCAAAAAGGAAACGAGCGAGGACGCGCTTCTCCAAATCTTCTTCCGCTGCACTAGCGCGTCTCGCGTTAGAAGGTAACGATCCATGATCCCTCACACGCACGGGTTCCTGGGCCAACGGGGTTAAAAATTAAAATTTGCTGGCTAGCGTAGCCTCCCCTTGTCCCTTCAATTTTATGGCATCATACTCGGATAAGGCTCGGTGCCCCTTGGCACGATAACCTTGCTAGTCATATTCGGGTCTCAAGATAACTACAGGACCGAGCATGTAACCTTTTGGGTCGTGGATCATGGCATCTCATTCCACGCCGTCCTCGGAAGACCATCTATAGCCAAGTTCATGGCTGTCGGACACTACCCGTACTTGGTGCTCAAGATGCCGGGTCCTAGGGGAGTCATCACCATATAGGGGAATGTCGATACTTCCCGTGCATGTGAAAAAGACAGACTCACCCCAGACGAAGCTATCAACCTGTCCGCCCACATGGAAGAGACCCTCCGGCAAGTTCGAGTGCATCCTCCTGAGGTCTCAGAAGTACCAGCTAAGGTACCAACCCCTTCGGGCATCTCCGCCGCGCCCTCGAGCACCAAGAAGATCATCCTTTCTAAAGCCGATCCATGAAAGATAGCAACCATCGGGGCAGGACTTGACCTCAAATAGGAAATCATGCTCATCAGTTTCCTGCGCTCTAATATTGATATATTCGCATGGAAGCCCTCCGACACGCCTGGGGTTCCTCAGGAGCTAATTGAGCAAAAACTCTATGTATACCCGACCGCTAAACCGATAAAGCAGAAGCTAAGGAGGTTTATGCAAGATAGGAAGGAGGTGATCAAGGCCGAGATAACTCGCCTCCTAGCGGCAGGGTTCATCCGCGAAGTTTATCACCCAAAATGGCTTGCCAACCTCATCTTGGTAAGAAAAAAGATAGAGCAATGGTGAATGTGCATCGACTACACCGACTTGAACAAACACTGCCCGAAGGACCCCTTTGGGCTACCGTGGATAGACCAAGTCGTTGACTCAATAGTAGGGAGCTCCCTCCTATGCTTCCTCAACTGATACTCCGGTTATCACCAGATCAACCTCAAAGAAGAAGACCAGGAAAACATCCTTCATCACACCCTTCAGAGCATACTATTATACAACCATACCTTCTGGCCTCAAAAATGCAGGAGCAACAAATCAGCGATCCATCCAGTGATGTCTCTCAGAGCAGATCGGCCGCAACGTCGAGGTATATGTCGATGATGTGGTCATAAAATTCAAAGAAGGAGACAATCTCATCAGCGACATTGCTGAGACATTTACAAACCTGTGAAAGTTTCGATGGAAGCTTAACCCTGATAAGTGTGTCTTCTGGGTACCGTCTGGACAACTGCTTGGGTTCATTGTCAGCAACCGAAGCATCGAGGCTAATCTAGATAAAATAGTGGCAATAATGAAGATAGAAAAAAACCAATAACGCCAAGAAAGTCTAGAAGCTCACCAGTTGCATGACAGCCCTCGGGAGATTTATTTCCCATCTAGGAGAAAGAGGAGCTCCCTTCTTTAAATTATTGAAGAAAGAAGAAGATTTTTAATGGACAACCGAGGCTGACGAGGTGTTCTTCGCACTGAAGAAATTTTTGACCTCACCGCCAATCCTCACGGCTCCGAATCTAGAGGAGGTTCTCCTCCTCTACATTGCCGCCACGACTAACATCATCAGCATGGCCGTAGTAGTC
Organism: Zizania latifolia; assembly: GCA_000418225.1. Taxonomy (NCBI): domain Eukaryota; kingdom Viridiplantae; phylum Streptophyta; class Magnoliopsida; order Poales; family Poaceae; genus Zizania; species Zizania latifolia. The sequence goes on along the minus strand of KE372126.1, from coordinate 54,179 downwards.
GAGTGGCCCGAGGAGAGACATGTCTTTCCAGTCCAAAGGCCAGTATATTTCATATCAGAAGTCCTTGGCCTATCAAAAGTAAGGTATCCACAAGTACATAAGCTCCTTTACGCCGTCCTGCTCACCGCTCGAAAGTTAAAGCATTATTTCTAAGCTCATAAGATCGTGGTCATGACAGAGTATCCTCTGGGTGACATACTCCATAATCGAGATGCAACAGAATGAATCGTAAAGTAGGCCATTGAGATGGGGGAGTACACGATGGAATTCTGCTCCCGCACCACCATAAAGTCGCAAGCTCTGGCCGACTTCATTGTCGAGTGGACCAATATACAACTACCCCCAAGCCAAGAAGAAAAGGAATACTAGACAATGTACTTTGATGGCTCTCTAAGCATAGACGGCACCGGCGCAGGAATCCTCCTTATATCCCCAAAAGGAGAAGAGCTGTGTTACGTGCTACAACTGGTGTTTAAGGCTTCAAACAATACAGCAGAATACGAAGCTATGATACACAGCCTCCAGATATCAGTGTCCCTCAGGGTGAAATGGCTCATGGTTTATGGAGACTCCAAGCTAGCTATTAGCCAGGTCAACAAGGACTGGTCTTGCACCAGTGACAAGATGGACGCTTATTGTGCTGAGGTTCAAAAACTTAAAGGCAAATTCTTTGGCCTGGAGTTTCACCATATCCGCCATGATAATAATTCATCAGCCGACACCCTAGCCCACCTTGGTTCCTCTCGAGCGATGGTCTCCAAGGGCGTATTCGTCCAGGAGCTCACCAAACCATCAATTAAGTACGACGAGCACCAGGTCGCTAGCCCTTCAGCAATCATTGCCATGCTAGAGGACGCCAATGACTGGCGACAACCCTTCATCGACCACATTCTAAAAGGCACAGTTCTAGAAGACAAGGTCCTGGCCGAACGACTGATGAGATGAAGCAATCAGTACGTAGTTATTGGGGACAAATTATACAAGCGAGCGGCCTCAACAAGGATACTCTAAAAGTCCATCCTGCTGAGTGAGGGCCTCCAAATCCTTAATGAAGTTCATGCAGGGGCATGCAACAAGCACCCTGGGGCAAGGACACTGGTCGAAAAGGTGTTTCGATCAGGCTTCTATTGACCGACAGCCAACAATGACGCCAAAGGACTAGTCCAAAAGTGCGCCGACTGCTAGTTCTTTACCAAACAAAATCACCTCCCAGCTCAGGCCCTTCAAACAATCCCACCAACTTGGCCCTTCGCTTGTTGGGGGCTCGATATAGTGGGGCATTTTCAAAAGGCTCCCCAAGATATCGACTGACTCTTGGTAGCTATCGATAAGTTCACTAAATGGATAGAAGTCATGCCTCTGAAGAACTGTACAGCCAAAAAAGCAGCGCAATTCATCGAAGGAATCACTCATCGGTTCGGTATTCTAAACCAAATCATAACCGACCTCGGGACTCAGTTCACAGCAAATGATTTTTGGAATTTTTGCGAGGAAAGATTGATTGAGGTCAAGTATGCATCGGTCATCCACCATCGAGCCAACGGACAGTGCGAGCGTGCCAACGGGATGATACTCCAAGGTTGAAAGGCCTGAATCTTTGATCCCTTGCAGAAGTACACCGAGAAGTGGCTCCAAGAACTCCCCGCAATACTCTAGGGGCTCCGTACTCAGCCAAACAAGGGCACAGGACAGACACCCTTCTTCCTCGTCTATGGCTCTGAGGTGATCCTCTCGAGCGATATGTTACATAACTCCCCACGAGTTCAATACTACGATGAAGGAACTACAGTGCAGACGAGGGCCAAAGCCATCGACTCCATCGAAGAGGCCCAGATAGCAGCCACAGTGCAATTAGATCAGTATCAATAAACCCTTCGGTGATATCATGACCACAATGTGCAAAACAGAAGCTTCAAGGTGGGTAACCTGGTACTTTGCTGAGTATAATCAACCATCGAGATGCACAAACTCTCTGCCCCCTGGAAATGACCTTTTATCATCTCTGAAGTAACAAGACCAAGGGCATACATGCTAATGTGAGAAGACAGATAAGTAGTACCAGACTCCTAGAACATCGAGTACCTTCATCGGTTTTATGCCTAATAATACTTTGTTAAATAACTTTTCTTGATGATACGTGTTTAGGCACTCGTCGACCCCGTGGCGCCGTTTCTTCGTCAACTCTACCAACTACTTCCCCGAGACATGCAACTAGATCGAAAAGGGGTCAGCCTTCTGGCTGTACACCTGCAGTCGAGCATTATTCTCGCCGACCTCGCCGACTACTTCCCCCTAGGCATGTAACTGGGCTAGGAAGGGGTTAGCCCTCGGGCTGTACACCCACAATCAAGCGTTTTTCTCGCTGACCTATGTCGGTTACATCCCTCTCCGTGTTGGGCGCCCAATGGCTGCCGTGCATGAAACCGAACCTAGGAGAGGGTCGACTCTTTAGTCGTACACTCGCAATCACGCATCTTCGAAGAACTCACTGACCCATTCGGACTACATCCCCCTCTGAGTTGGGTGACAAATGGTCGCCATACACACAACTGGACCCGGGAGAGGGTCGGCTACTTAGTCGTACACCCGATGTCATGCATTATTTCTCATCAACTTCACTGTGTGAGTGATACACGCATGGCGCACGGTAAAAATACCGTAAAAATAGTTCACAGCATTTTTATTCATCGAGACTAATCTTTTACAGGATTTACATTACTTCAAAGAAGGGGACGCAGCAACAACTACACTACTTCAAAGAAGGGGACGCAGCCTCCTTCGATCAAAGATGAAAAAATACCCAAACGGTCAGAGACAGCATTCTATGAAGCAAACACGGCGGCAGCGAGCATCGAGGGTCTCATAGCAACTCCACGCGGCACAGCATCAACCTATCATGACCGCCATGAGCACCAGGGATCCTAGGGGCAGCCACCATGGCAGCAACGACTCTACGCAATCCTTGTCTTGACCGAAGGAGATAGTCACTGACCCTAAGAGACTAGCACAAAGGGAAAGCAGTAGCGACTCGGCCTCGGTGGTGGGGTCAGAAACCGCCCTAGGGTGCCTACGCCGGCGGACGTCTCTAGCTTCTCTCGTAGGATGGAGCCTCTACCTTGGCATCTAGACATCGAGACAGATAGAATGAAAGCACCGGATGAGAGCACGTTAGCGGAAAGAACAATGTCGAGAAAAGGCCTCAAGAAGGGTACGCCATCCTGCAACACACTGAACTTAGAGTCACACACCACACAGTGGAGGCAAAACAAATCCGCACGAAGGATAAACACACTAAAATGAACTTGAAATCCTGAACCTTCCACCTCCAAAGCAGCCAGTCTCGTTGCCAAGCCAGCACGTTGCAGATTCATGGAGCAGCAAGCAGCATCAAACAAACTCCCCCTCATAGGTGTTAAGAAGAAGGAATTTCAACAAAAAGAGAAGCAGAAGAAACGGAGCCGAGAGGGCATCTTGTTGCAAACATAGAGGGAGGGGGACGCTGGTTTAAATAGAGGCATTCCCTCAAGTACCTGCTCCGGTAGCTACAGTGGATGCCGCTTCGGTTACCGTGCACTTTATGATGGAGAAGGCAGAGTGGTTCTCATCACCTTATCTATGTACGTCGGTACTCTGCCTTTTTGTCTGCCATGCATTAACTACGGATAGGAAAAGAAAGTATGAAATAGCCTTTTGGGCGCACCAGGCGAAGTCCGCGACGGTTGGAGGCTCACGTGTGCTCGAAGATCCCCACGCCCAGTTGCTCGCGTGCGCTCGAAGATCCTCATGCTCAGGGACTCACGCGCACTAGAAGACTCTTGTGCTCGGGAGCTCGCTTGACCAAAGGTTTGAGCACCTAGGAGCCGATGTGCTCAAGGGTTCATGGACCCAACAAACCCGTCCTCTCGATCATCTAGGCAATTAAGGACCCGAGCGGTCGAACATCGATTTATTCAAGATTCAACACCAACTTCCTCCAAGTTCATCATACACTTTTGACCTCAGCCATGGCCTTTTTCCCATCAAGGCCCCGATGCCAACAGAAGACGAATTCGATTAATAAAGTTTTCAAAGGATTATTTTCTTGCAGGATATTTTTTGACCCTCAAGCTAAATGTTCCATTTACCTCGAGACTAGGGGGCTACACCGTGTGGGTGCACCTACATGGTGCACCTCACACGAAAGAAGAAGATCTAAGCTTTTTTAAGGTCGTCAAAGTTTAGCAAAAAGTGTTGAAGTTTCAGATTAAAGAATAGCTCCTCCAAGCTTGTTTTATCAAAGATTTCTTCAACCGAGATAAGAAGAGTTCGAGGGCTGCTGTCGAGGATGTGACCCTGGGTACCCCGCAGTTAGGCTTATCAGACCAGACCAAGGGCAGACCAAGACCAGCATTGACCGTCTGGTATGGCCCATAAACAGGGGTTTGGTTTTGATAAGGAAAGTTGAGTCCATATCAGATAGTTGAACTTTAGATATGATATGAAGAGAATTATTTGTACCAGATTCCTTGTAATTAAGGATTTAGCACCTGAGTTTAGTAGGCAATCCAAGTTTAACTCAGGATAGAGTCCTGAGTTATTAGGCTCACCTCCTGAGTATATAAAGGAGGCGAGAACCCCCCAGGGGCATCGACATCTATTCACATCATCTAGTCATCTAGCTCCACCATATTTTTCTTGCTTTTGATGCCTTAAGCCTTTATAGCTTAATTACGTCGTATTGTAAGATCCACCATCATATTATATATCAGAACACTAGACATAGGGCTATTATCCTCCCGGAGGCCTGAACCAGTATAAAACTTAGTTCTTGTGTTCTAGAGTCGACCATCGGATTCGAAGGTGTTGCGCTTCCCTTACACACATCTAATCACCACCTCAGGTACCTCCTTCGGTGGACTACTCGGAGATTCACCGACACACCCCTAGAGGCAACGGATGATAAAGACCATACATCATCTTATTCTTCACGCTTTAAGCCTCCATCACTTAAGCGTATTGTTTTGTAAGACTAGACATCATATAATCCACCAAAACACTGGACGTGAGTCTATTATCCCTTCGGAGGCCTAAACCAGTATAAATCTTGTCTCTTGTTCTGTAGAGTCGACCATCGGGTTCAAGAGTGCCATGCTTCATAGCTCTCTATTCACCACCTCGGGTACTATTGACACCGAAATTTAGACCGATGCATCATCGGCTAGGAGTACGGAGCGACAAAGAGCCAATGGGCCGTTGATGGAGGCCTTAACAGGCAAAGACAGGTTGTGAAGCAGCGTGGACTACTACTTCGTTATTAGTTTTTATTTAGTTAGCAAATAATTGAGTCAGTTAGGATTCTGCGTTATCTCTTGATAATGTCTCCACCCGGCTATAAATATGTAAGCCTGGGGTCATCGAAAACACACACAATCCTATCAATCAAACCCTTCAGCGCATTGCCAACTATTAGGTACATAGCATTAGGGTGATTCTCCGCTAGAGCTATGGCTGCATCGGTTGAGTCCGATCTCTAGCTTCGACGGAGATAGCCCATTGGTGAACCGATTTATGTGTTCATGGCTTTCTCGGTTGAGTTCGATACTGTGATCAGATGGAGTAGGTTTGTTAGTTATCAGTTAAATACAGTGATTATTATTCTTTTATCGTGCTCTATAAATTGGATCTCTGTATTTGCCAATCATGATGCTTTATATTATCGAACTAGATTAGATTGTATGTCAATCGTCAATGGCACGCTGTCTCGGTTAGGTTCGATCTGTGGTGATGACGGGGTCACAAACGGGACAATCTGACTCGATGTGTTAAAACGACATTCGTCGGAGTTTTAGCCGATGAATTGTCTATCACTATGTTAATCGGATTTATTATGATCTTTACGCTCTTAATAACCTATCTTTATGATGTATCGGTTTGGTTCGAACTATAGAGATTGGTATTGTTGAGTTATGTCGCTAGAGCCGATTGACAGGGTTTATTGTTTTACATGGATTTATCCTGATGCATCATAATTCTCGTACGTGCTATCGTTGCCGATGCCGATGGGCTATTGCCAGTAGCGTTAGGATATCTCATGCCTGTTCCCTTGTTAATTGTAGGGTCAAATTGACTGACACACCTAATGACACCTCTAGGTTATTTAGGACATGCACTGGAGCTAAGCAGATACTTCTAGGCCTTTGAGTGTGAAGACGTAGGAATACCTGTGATTTTTGCGTCAACACGCTTTCTTGGCACACCCGACGGGACAATTTTATATCCAGATTGGTTTTCTTCATCGGCATCATGGTCGGGAAAGAAGTTGAATAGAACAATTGTGCTGTCATCCTGGTCACCTTGGAACTTTTCACCGATGAACAATGAGCAGAGGTACAGCAGACTGTTGCAGATTTTTAGATGCTATGCTTAGAATCCTTAGTTATGACTCGGCAAGGGGCGATCTAGAAGAATCAACTGCTGATCCCGTCTCTCCAGGCCGAGTCTAGCAGTTAGAGCCGCAAAGATCATTCTAAGATGTAGTCGACGAAGCAGATGGCCATGCACTGATTAATCAATTTGGTGTTTTGGTGAATACTCTGCATGGGTTAATCAAAAATACGGTAGATGGTTCCATCGCTCAGGAGTTACCCTAAGGGCCTGTCTATTTCAATAGAGGTCATCAGCACCCGTGATCCTGAGTTCACCTCTGCCGATGACAGCCATTCCTCCGTCGATAACAGCTATTCCACCATCAGTTACATACAGGTTGGAGCGCAACATGGTACCAAGTTTGATACCACCAGCCCTGATGCCGACTGGTATGTTACCTCAGGCATACCAACCTCTGGTAAGTGCACCTCCGCTGGGGTATCACTATATGGCTTATTACGGGCCTTCGCGATAACAGATGAATTTTAAAGGAATGATGCCCCAAAACAATTATCAAAGGGTAGCACACTGGTGCGGCAATACTCGGTGCTAAAAGAGGATGACTTCTCCTTCAAGATTGCAAAAATTATGAGAGATCAGTTTGGTCTCAAGTTGAAAGAGCAAAGTTATATGAATCGGCATCCATACCCAGACTGATTTGATATGGTGCTGTTTCCAGTCAAGACAGTACATCAACAGTTGAGCACATCAGACATTTCCTCACGTAATGTGGAGAGGCATCGACTGAGGAGGCCCTCAGAGTGAGGTTTTTTCCGTTGTCTCTGTCAGGATCGGCTTTCTATTGGTTTTCCTCTTTACCGCCAAACTCGATCAATGAATAGGCCAATTTAGAGAAGCAATTTTATAAATATTTCTTCGTCGGGATCCAGGAGATGAAGTTGACAGACCTGACAGCCGTAAAATAGCGCATGGATGAATCGGTACTAGATTATATTTAACGCTTCCGACTTGTGAGAAGCCGATGATACAGCCTCAGCCTGACCAATGCTCAATTGGCCAAATTAGCATTCCAAGGCCTTTTATCGCCAATCAGGGAGAGGTTTTCGTCTTAAGAGTTTGACAGCCTATCACATTTGGTGCAAAGAGTATCGGCCCATGAAAGCCGATTCCAAGAAATACGTAAAGAAAAGACACAGAAGCGAGTAGCGCAAGTACAATTTTATCCATCGGATTCAGAGCAAGAGGACTCCGATGGTAATGTCGCCTTAGCCGAGTGGGCCAGGTTGAAGAAAAAAATAACCTGCCCGTGGGTCAAAGTCACCAAGAAGGAGCAGAGATATGATTTTGACATCAATAAGGTGGACAAAATCTTTGACTTGCTTCTGAAGGAAAAGCAGATTCAACTCCCGCTTAATCACGTAATTCCATCGGCGGAAGAACTGAAAAAAAATATTGTAACTGGCATAACACTGGGTCCCACAGTACAAATGAATATAAGGTTTTTTGTCAATAGATCCAGTCCACCGTTGAACAAGGGAGGAAAAGATTAACGGAAATCCCTTCTCGATGAACATGGTGCACATCGGCTCATCAAGCTTTCGCGTTGAGAAAAGCCTAACTCTTAGGCATTATGGTAAGACTCATCGGCGTTATGAAACGGATCAACGTGCCATGCCATATGGTTATGGCGAGAAGATTGATCCACAATGGGAGTGCTCCTTTTTTGTTTCTGTTGGAAAAATGATATGAGACTCCCGTCAATTAAAGATTGCTCGGAATGCGCTGAAGGGATTGATCGAGAAGAAATCAGTTCTGAGGACCAGTCTCCAAGAAAAAGAGTACTTGTAAAAGACTGACTAGGGTCACCCGAGCAAGAAACCTTGGATGATCGGTGCCTCCGTGCTGAAGATAGATGGCGAGGGGATCTAAACCCTATGCAAAAACTCTGATGGTGCCATGAAGGTTTAACACGGAGTCAGAAGAGGAGGCTCCAACGATAGAGACATCAGGAGCAATTAACGGGCGAGTACAAGGAATATCCACAGAGCAAACAATGGGTGAGAAAAGAATGGTGCCCAAAGAAGAAAGCCAATACAGAAGACAAACCGATGTTGATAAACATGATTTTTATATTACTAGCAGAATACAGGGCACCTGCATCGAGCAGTGAAGAGAAGGAACAATCGGCTGCACAATTGTTGCTACAACCACAACAAGCAACATTTGAAAAGCCAAAAGAAGATAAGCATCAGCATTTAAGACCTTTGTATATCAAGGGACACGTGGACGGAAAGCCGATGTCAAAAATATTAATTGATGGAGGAGCTGCCATTAACGTAATGCCTTACTCCACATTTCGCAAGCTTGGCAAAGTGAACAAGGATCTAATAAAGACCAACATGGTGTTAAAGGACTTTGGCAAAAATTTATCAGACGCCAAAGGAGCTTTAAATATTGAGCTCACGGTCGGAAGCAAGACACTTCCGACCATGTTTTTGTGATAGACGGTAAAGATTCATATAGCCTCCTGCTGGGAAGGAACTACATTCACGCTAATTGTTGTGTTCCTTCTATGATGCACCAGAGTTTACTGCAGTGGTAAGGCAATCAAGTCGAAGTCATTTAGGCTGACAGATCACTTACCGTAGCCTTAGCCGATGTACCCAAATTTGAGAACATGGATTGTCTTTCTGGACGAGTCTAGGAGGGGTTTTTTTAAGGGTGTCGGATCTTGGCCTCTAGCCGATCAGCGAAATGATTCTAGGCCAGGATCCGTGTCTAGAGAGATAGACGACGAAGAAGGTAAGCTCGAAAAAGGGTTTGTTCAGGTGGTTCGGATTATAGTCACCATCGGCACTAATCGGCTGTGTTGGGACATTTGAATTGTTGGAAGGTGAAAGGTCTAGTGAATGTGAGAGTGGAATGGTTGAAGTCTGAAGCTCAAAAATGAAGATGGAATATGTGAGGGATTCAAAACAGATAAAGCGAGAAAATTAGCAAGCAAGGACCGAGTTGTCAGAAGGAGCTTACTAGACCATGATCACCTGAAGCGTCTTGATCATTCGGCTTGATCCTCTTGCTCGGTGGAGAATTTGGGGCATCAGACACCATTGTAAAAGATGAGAAGAGAAAGAAATTGAGCTGGCGTATGATGAGAGTGACCGAGCTTAAAGAAGGGAGCTTATCGCGCAAGATTTATATATGCTCGGTGAGCCAGCAATACAGTTCTCGAGGAGATTTCAAAACATGACATTTCACGTTTTGAACTCGGGAGGCATGTGTTGACACCAAAATTTGGAGACTTTAATAGGCGAAGACAGGTCACGAAGTGGCGTGGGCTGATACTTCGTTATTAGTTTTCATTTAGCTAGCAAATAATTGAGTCAGTTAGAATTATGCGTTATCTCTTGATGACGTGTCAACCAGGCTATAAATATATAAGCCTGGGGTCATCGAAAACACACACAATCCTATCAATCAAACCCTTCGGCACATCGCCAACTATTAGGTACGTAGCATTAGGGTGATTCTCCGCTGGAGCTATGGCTACATCGGTTGAGTTCGATCTCTAGCTTCAACGGAGATAGCCCATTGGTGAACCGATTCATGTGTTCATGGCTTTCTCAGTTGAGTCCGATACTGTGATCAGATGGAGTAGGTTTGCTAGTTATTAATTAAATATAGTGATTATTATTCTTTTATCGTGCTCTATAGATTAGATCTTTGTATTTGCTAATCATGGCGCTTTAGCTTATTGAACTAGATTAGATCGTATGTCAATCATCAATGGCACACTGTCTCGGTTAGGTCCGATCCATGGCGTTGATGGGGTCACATATGGGATGCTCTGACTCGATGTGTTAAAACGACGTTCGCGGAGTTTTAGCCGATGAATTGTCTATCACTCTGTCAATCAGATTCATTATGATCTTTATGCTCTTAATAACTTATCTTTATGCTGTATCGGTTTGATTCGAACTATAGAGATTGGTATTGTCGAGTTATATCGCTAGAGCCAATTGGTAGGGTTTATTATTTTACATGGATTTATCCTGATACATCATAATTCTCGTACGTGCTATCATTGTCGATGTCGATGGGCTATCGCCGATAGCATTAGAACATCTCATGTCTGTTCCCTTGTCAATTGCAGGGTCAAATTGATTGGCACGCCTACTGACACCTCTGAGTTATTTAGGACCTGCACTGGAGCTAAGCAGACACTCCTAGGCCTTTGAGTGTGAAGACGTAGGAATACCTGTGATTTTTGCGTCAACAGGTACCCTCTTGGGTGGACTACTCGACAATTCATCAACAGTTGGCACGTCAGGTAGGGGGTCATGGCAACTTTCATCAAAATCCGATGGCATCTCGCCTTTCCACTAGACCGGGAACGACATTCGTCCTTGGTGACACCACTTATATTGTTGATTCGACTAGAAGGGTGGTTCCCTTTGACTCGGCACCAGTTGCATCTCAGTCTTCCTGTCAGGCCCTCAGCCCCTTCACCGCCCGAAAGATGGATCGGGTGACAGAGCACTTGACTGACACGGTTATGGAGATGGTGTCGGACCAGCTAGCTGGCGAGTCACTAGTCAGGTGATCCAGCACTTCTCGGGTCATCCAGAAGATCTGCATCATCGAGGCTCAACTTCCTGGACTCGGGAAGACATCCCCGAGCATGCGGGAGGTCGGCTCGCCAGTCAGCTCACTCGGCCACGCGCCGAAGTGATCGATGAAATCCCCATGATGCTCGAAGCCAGCTCTAGCCAGTGCACCAGGTCGATAGGACGCTGAGGCAAAAACCTTTGGAGTTTCCAGTTGACCCAGCTCCGTTCTGAGATCTACTGAGCCGATGTCAGGCACAACGGAACTCCTCGAGACCCCATCTCTAAGATCCATTCAATCCAAGAGACCCTCGCCTTGATGCAATAGACTCTAGGCATCCGGAAGGCCAGCTCAACCCTCCGAGAGGCTGCCCGACAACTCAAGTGGTTGGGAAAAGCAGGACAAAACAGCACCTCAAGGCAAGCTCAGTGACAGCAAGCCCGTAAGAAGGTGTGGCATAAAAAGTCCCACAAGGGCACTGTGGCGCAAGGCAAATGATAGACCAGGGCCACAAGGGTGACGGTACCGACGCCCAAAGATCGGCCCTAGGACTGGTTCTCTTTTAAGACCAAATTCAGTGACGCATTTTTGGCGGGTATTCCAAACTTTGCCAACCTTAAGTTTTCCCTTCCTGTTCAGCTATGTACTCTTGTACTCTCACCCTTGAGTAAATAAAGCTGAACCTTAATTTACGCACTTCACATCATATTTTTCATCGCTGATCTCTAAGGCTCGACCTCTCTTAAGTTGATGCAAAATGTCATACGCCTAGCCTACCGATTGTGCCCCTATGAAGCAGCTCTAGGTTTGACGCTAACAATTGTTTGGGTGAAAAAGAGCTGGCAGCAGCGCCCCTCTTGGTACTCGACAAATTGTTAAGATCCTCGAGGGCTTGAGTCCGTAGCCTTAACTTTGCTAAAGCTTCAAAGGTCTCGAGAACTCGTGTTACCTGATATCGAGTTAGCATGTACGTGGCATTAGTTCCCTGTGCCTAAGACTATACGGCTATTCTGGAGGCTCTGGACCTGACCACAGCTACGCAAAGGACTTAAATCAAATATCAGAGTTTTGAAGCTCTCGGGAACTTATATTGCCTGATGTCGGTAGGTGTGCACGTGGCATTAGATCCTTGCACTGAGTACTATATGGCTAACTCAGGTTTCCTCGAGATGCTAACAACTTTGGCACACAAAAAATTCTAAGTCAAGTAGAAGATGGATTTCATTCATATAGACAAGTTTTTTACAAAGGACTTAGCCTAATCACCTACTTCTATTTTATAGAAGCTATCTAGACTACACCTTAGGGGGGTGGTGGCTGCTCCGAGTCTTTAGCGGGTGGAAGAAGATGGAGATCCTCAGCCATGGTGGCGGTGAGTCCTTCCAACCCTTGCCAAAGTGCAAGAGCCTCCTCGGAGGACACTATGGTAGGGAACCTGGCTGCTAGTGGCTCGAGGTCCACCTCGGGGTAGTGCGCCCGAACGTGCGCTAGGGCATCCTTGACCCCATTCCTCACCATGTTAGCAACGAAGAGCTAAAGCTAGGTTTTGAGGCCCTAAAGCCTAACCAAGATCTCCTCGTCCGAGGCACTCAGGCCCAAGGGGTCGTCCACTAGAAGAAAATGGAGGCGATCAACCATCGAGCGGGCTCGACCCACCTCCACCCTAAGCCACCACTCTGGCCTCAAGCTCGGTAATCCAAGCATTGGCTCGAGCACGGCGCTCTACACAAAGAAGGAAGAAAAGAAGACAATGTCAGAACCAAGAGAAGACAAAAAGAAAGGGGGCCTAGAGCAAAACAAACAAGTAAAAGAATTTACCGCCAAAATCGACGGTGGCTTCCAGCGCCGCCGCCTTAGCCATCTCAAAGGTGCCCCGTAGCACCTCTAGGGCGATCCGAGTGGCTTTCTCTGACCCCCTCACTGCTTTAGTGGTGGCCTTGGCAGCCTCCTCCAGTTGCTCGGCCTCCTCAGCCATCTTGGTGGCACTGTGGGCTACCACCACCGCCGAACCCACCTCGGCTCGGACCTCAACGCCTTCCCGCATCAAGGCCTTGACCCTCGCCTCAAGGTCAGCAAGCTTACACTTGATCTGCTTGACCTCGACCTCAAGGACGGCCACCCAGCCCATGCTAGAGACCTCCCCACGTGCATCTGCTCGGCCTAGCGAAGTCCATCGGACCCGCCCATCGACCTCGCGTGGAACCGCTGCAAGAAAAGATAAATAAATTAGCCAAAGGAAACTCAAGAGAAAGAAAATAAGACACATGGGCCCAGGGCTCACCGCTAGCCACCCAGCCAGTTGGGCGCTGATTTCCTCTAGGGCTGCCCCCTCCGAGTATCCCGACGTCTGGTCGGGCACTCCCGACACCACCTGAAGATTGACTGGGCCTAACGATGGCCCAGCCTTGCCCACCACCACCTGTCGGGCCGGTGGATCCTTCACAGTCACCGCCCCTGCTGCTGAGGGGTTGGCAACCTCTGCCACAAATGTTGCAGCTTGTTCTACTACAACATCTCCACCGATCGATGGCAGGGCATCCACCGATCGACGGCAGGGCGGATGCTGCAACCGCATCCACATCATCCCAGACAAGGGGGACAGGGTCGCGCGGTGGCAGCATCCACATCATCCCTGACAAGGCGACCACCGATGTGATCCTCGACTACCACTAGGTCCGAGGCCTAGACTGTAGCCGGCAGGGACGATGTTGCCATCACCCCTGAAGGGAGGGCACCCCTAGGGACCCTGGAAGTCACAAAAGCAAATAGTAAAGACAAGCAGGGATCAAAACAAAATCCAAAGCCAAGAAATAAAGAAGACGAGGCTCACCTAGGCGCCAGACTATAGGAGCCCACAAACTGGCGCCTCACCGCCCCCTTCACCGGAGGAGGAGCCAGCGCCGCCATGGCGTTGGAGACTAAAACGTCTCCTTCACTATCTGACTCTTCTGAGCTAGACAGTACTAGACACTGGGACCCGATCAGCATAGACTCGTCCTTCCTGACTACCACTGGCCTCAAGCGCTTGCTCATCTCGGCTAGCTCCTTCCCCTTCTGCTTTGGCATCCGAGGAGGTGAGTCGGAGTCACCCGAGGACTGCGCTCATCGAGGTGGGTCAACTCCCATCGGGTGCTTAGGGAGCAGCGACTGTGAGAAAAACAAAGCATGACCCTATAGCTAGGGCACGTCATACCGTGTGGATGGTCGGACATTAGCAAACATTCAAAATAACAAACACCAATGACAACAAAGATGGATGAGAGTCAATGAGGAGATTTACCAGTGGCCATGGGTTCATGACGCAGTACGACGTGAACCCAAGGTCCATCAGGAATCTAGGCTTCTCGGTGAAGAAATAGTGGAGGAGCTCGATGACCTCCCCTAAGGCATCCACTCCGCTGCTGGGTTGTTTGGGTCCTAGGGCCCAAACGCGTCATAGGCTAGCATCGCCTGATCCTACAGCGGAAATATCTATCGCATCAAGAAGCAGGCCACGACGTCGATCCTCCTTAGCCCATCGTGGCGGAGCTTCGTCACCAGCCTCGCCAACTTCCAGACCTGGTCCAGCTCCATCGAGTGGCCCTGGTCCATCCACCAGAGGGAGGGTTTCGGTCTCTAGTTGATCTCAGCCAGAAGGGCTGGTGGATGGTTCATGGTGTAGAACCAGTCGGTGTGCCAACCCTTATTAGAGGTGGTCAGCGGCATCTCCAAGTACTCCGCCGCCTTGCCTTCGCGGAGCTAGAGTGCCGTACCACCAACCACCTTGTTCCCTGCCATCCGATGGAGAAGAAAAAAGTACCAGAAGAGGTTCTAGTGAGGATCCACTCCTAGGTACGCCTCGCACAAAGGCACGAAGACGGCAATCTAAAGGATAGAGTTGGGGTTGAGGTTAACGAGGTAGATCTTGTAATTGTGGAGAAGGCTACAGAGGAAGGGATGCGTGGGGAGGCCAAGCCCACGGAGGAGAAAGGACTCAAACAACACTGCCTCGTTTGAGTCCAGCATCAGGAAGCTCTCTCCCACCGCCGTGCGGTAGCCTAAAATCGCCTAGGCTACATGATCTATGCCACCTTGAGTGCCTTAAGTTTCGCCGGCATCATCACTGATGCCTGCCACTCCTCAGACCGCACTGGACTACCAGGAGCCATGGGCTTCACCTAGAATAGGCGGCAGGCGATGCATCGGCAAACAACACAGCAACAATGGCGCCCTGGTCGACAGGGAGCTAGTGGAGGACGAGATGAGGAAAGAAGAAGGCAAAGACGGATGGTTGCGACCGACTGTGGACAAGAGTTTGAACTAATGGCTTGCGGACGAAAAGGGGGGTGAACGGCTTAGATAGTCACGCGATCATTGCCATGACATCAGCCACGATCACCGCGAACCGACGTCACTTTGGTTGTGTGCGTACTTTGGTCGTGCTGATAGGATGGTTTTGCCTCTCTATCTGCACCCGACATCTATGGTTGAACCAATCAAAACAGAGACGCCTGTCTATCCTCTCAACTGTAGCGCATTAATTGTGACTAAAGCGAGCCAAAAAGTAACTTTTAACCTTAGTTCTAGAGACAACCAGTGGAGTTTGTAATGCTTGAGTTCCTTGGGAGCCTGGGGGCTCGCGCGCTCAGGACCCCACGTGCTCGGGGACTCAGGTAATCAGGACTTGAGTGCTCGAAGATTGGGGCTCGAGGGCTCGGGGCTTGGTTGCGCCCAATGTAGGACCGAAACTAGCGACCAGAGGGGGGGTGAATGGGCGCAAACAAAAAATACAGTGGGAAAATAAAACTTCTGAAATTTAAGTTTCAAACTTGCAAGTGACTCGATGAGAATCAGTCCAAGATTGGACAAATAAAAGTCACACCTGGCAAGTCGATACTAAAACTTCCACTTGACAAACACTTGAACACA
>KE372126.1:0-25353 GCA_000418225.1 Zizania latifolia | reverse complement strand
CAATTTTTTTCAGAAAACGGAACGGGGTGAAGTTTGTGAGAGTTCCGCTTGTTTTCAGATCGCGGCGTGGCGGAGCAGGGGCTCCCTCCCCGTCCCCGTGGATGTGACCGCCGCCTTCGTTGAGATACGGCTGCGTGATCCCTTCTTCCGGTATGCTGATTGGTGCAAGTTCCAATCTTTTTTTCCTTTTTTTCGTGGCTGTGTAGTTGGGATGGTGTTTTATGCGATGTTTTGCTTCCTAGGAATGTAATGGCTTCGGATGATGAACTGGAGTCAGAAGAGATGCTGGCGATGCTGTATAGTATGGCAATCATGAGGTGAGTAAATTCCAATAAACTGCGATTTGTGATGTATGGACTATGGACAAAACTCACATTTGCCACTGTAAAGATTAATACTTACTATTTTTTATGTTTTACTACCCACAAGTCAGTGCGATAAGGTGTCGCAAATTGTACTGTGTACCTTAAATCGTAGGCTTTCTGGGATTAAAACTTTAAAGGGTTTCTGGGATTAAAACTTTAAAGGGTGACTGACTTAGCACCAACAGTGCTAAAACAAACTGAATGTACTAGTTACAAAACTCCTCTTGTAGGTTTATATTTCTAATACTTCCTAGTTCCTAATTTACAGTTGCTACTTGAGTTCATTTTTATGTCGAAAGACAATAACCATTGCTTTTGTACTTCCAGGCTTGTAAATGGTTTTGTGGAGAACCCACATAAGAAAACTGGCTATTCAATATCTGAATTATCTGAAGCTGTTGGAATACCACGAGTTCTGGTCGATATTCGTCATGGTTAGAAGATTTTGCATGTTTCATCGATCTTTGAAGTCACCCTGTTTCAGTCGAGCTAATAAAATTATATATTCCTTGTAGAGAGTTCCCATCGCAGTCTTCCCTCTCTCCGGCTGCTACGATTGGCAGCCATTAAGGTATAATATGGTGATTAGTGTTTCGAAGGTCTCTTCATCGCTAGTTATTTTATTGCTGCCAAGTATTGGCTTTTGGTTATAAGGATCATAATTTTGATTGTTATTTGTAAGTTTTATTCAGTGTTTCTTGCCTGATTTCACTAATTGAGATTATTTTCAGGCGTTTGATTGGCTGAAGTGTATTTACTGGGATTCCCAGACTAATGCTGTTCCTGATTTTCAATTAGAACTAAGGGCAAAATTGCACGAGATCAATCACTTTCTAAAGGGCAAAGATTCAGTGAAAGCAAAGGCAGGGTCCAAAAGGAAACGTGAGTATCATCAGAATTGTGATTCAGTTTGCTCTGTTTCTTTTGGACCTGTATAGAGTATAGACAGAGATAGGTTTTCTCTACGTGGGTTGTGTTAAGAGGTCTCTACAGGCAACGAGAAATTGGTCTTTTCATGCCTAATATGTCTCTGAAGACCTTCTGAATAGTATGCAGACTTTTCTGTCTCCATATGTTTGATGTTACAGTCACCAATGGCACATGGTTCTTATCAGTTTTTGTGTGCTAGGTAGATTTTGTGATCTATCAATCACTAAAGGTATAACCTTTAGTGATTGTTACCATGGAATGCAATGCCCAATTCAAGATTGTTACCATTGTTTGGTTATATTGATCTCCTTAAAGCTGCTTTTGTTTTGCACATTACAAGATTATTGATTTGCTTTGTTTTTCATTACACCAAGAAACTTAGGATTATGCTTGAGTCTTGACACCGTGGCAATAACACACTTGTGCACCTCATGACTAATTCCTGTATCTTTTATTAATCCTAACTGCTGCAGAATTATTGCATGTACTATAGAGGATTATCGGTGTAACTAAAGGCATCATCATAGTTTGATATTATTCATTATCTGCTTTATGAATATTATTGAATCAATTTGGTTGCTACCATTTGATGCTGACAGAAAATAAATTATGTTTTGACAGTTATTACAGATGGATAAAGTTGTATAATAGATAATTATAATCATCTTCTCAGTGAATATCTCTTCATGACCAATGTATCATGGTGTTGAACTGTTGACTGAGTTAACCCTCTATTGCAGGTTCGGAGAAACTGATTTCCAGAAACATAAAATATGTGCGCCGGCTTTACTACACATGTCCTTCTGATGTTGTCTCTGTTCTATTAGATTTTTTCCAACTCAATGCCCCAGAATCATCTGAAAACAGTGATGTGCAACAAACTGATAGTTTGGATGTAGATCAGTCATCTGATATTCACAACCAAATATCAAATAGTGATACAAAAATTATTGTAGCAAAATTATCAAAAAAAGAACCAAGATTGCTGCTTGCCATACTGAAGTCCGTAATTGAAATGATTGAGACTCTGGAAGGCCTTGAAAACAAAGGTACTGTTCTTATGGCTAGATGTCTTGTTCTCAATTTGCTGCACACGCTGGACCTTATCTTACAATTCACTTCATGCATTGATTCAAAAGTCACAATCCTGCCATGGAAGGATTACCATTTTTGTGTTTCATTATTCATACTTGATGCTAGCATTTCCATTCCTGGTCCTTTTAGAGTTATATATTAGCACTGGTATGTGTCTGTCCTTATTGGTTTTTGTTATATTTATAGGTGAATCCAATGCTTGCCTGCCAGCTAAAATAAAAAATTTATGTTCCCATGTTCTGTGGCTTGTGACAAATATAAAAGAATTAAAGGATTCAGGCTGCATCGGACTTGTCCATGAGATAGGAGTTCTCTCTTCAGACAGGAACGCTGTCCCACGTTTCTGTCTAGCAAAACTTCTGCGGAAGTTGTTGAAGTTGTCCATTATAGGTGAAAGATGTATCATAGATGCAACCCTACTGCTTATTGAGATGGCCAGCAATAATGTGAAGGAAAAACTGAGGAAGCTTCCTGCATTATCCCTGGGAGGGTTGGCTAGAGATTCTACCATCCCTAAGTCCACCAAAGAAATAGAATCAGTTGACAAGGCAACAGAGAAGCTGGAAATGTTCAAGTCACAGTTGAAACGGATGGATGTATGTTTGGCAGAAAACAGCACCAGGGGATCATTGAACACAATCATGTCAGAGAAACGTAATAGATGGTCTACAACGAAGTCTTGGACCCCCTGTCCGATTGGAATGGTACCTTGTTCATTTAGTTCAACAGCTGTTCTTCCGACCCTTGACGTCATCGATCATGAATTAAAAGATGACACATTAGAGCAACATGTAAATTTTGAGCCTGCTGATGACGATACTGAAAGGATTGACTATTATTCTCACCCTGAGAAACAATTGGATGTGGAAAGCATTCTGAAAATATCAAGACCATCACCTGAATGTGAGATTTCAGATATTATGCCAGAACTGACCTTTCCTCTGAAGGGTAGGTTACTTGTTGGTGGTGTGTGGAAAGTGGTGAGCGAAGAGGAGCTACTCTTTATCAAGTCAAAGATGAAGATTTTGTTGTAACAACAGCTAGATCTGATGTGTCCTCTTAAACCAACGATTTCAGGCTGTAAACGAAGAAACATAATCCTCTACTAGTTAAGAGAATTTTATCCTTTTCCCCCAGTTTTGCTTAACTTCATCTGAATTCAATTTTGTCCGCTGTCATTTGGTTCCTGTTTCCGGTATTCCGATGGTTGAAGCCATTTTTTATTTGAAAAGGTTGAAGCCGAATAATTTAGCTTGGCCAGGTATTCAGCTGAGATAAAGCAGCAGCTTTGATACGTTCGTATCCAATGGTAAGCTCATTAGCTTCTGATAAAATAATATATGTATGAACTAAATATTTTTATATATTATAAGCTAGCAAATAATTTGGAAAAAAAATTAAGTATCCGCACAAAGCATCAAGCTAATCACCGTTCATCATTCCTCCAACTTCAACACAAAGCATCCCATGACAATGAGTAGATAGTAATAGTGTTCACATTAAATTGCGTGCTAAACAGCACAAACAATACGCACAGTTCCCTGCTTAATATGTGCAGAGTCTGAATACCAGAGCATCAGCGAACGGAGAAATATGAGAAAGTAGCATATGCAGGACGGACCAGGCAGTTCGATCACATGGATCCTTACTAAAGACCAGCAACCATAACTACGACGAAGACGACAGCGGTGAGCTTACTAGGACGGCAACATGTTCCATCGTCTCACTGAAGGACGAGGCAGCCTTCTGCAACAGCAGGAGGGGCAATGGCGACAGGCGTGTATGTAGCATCCTCCTCTTCACTGACTTCCTCCTTGTTGAATTCAACCAGACCAGCAGCATCAAAGATGTAGGCCTTCACTTCCTCGAACCGTTCCTCCGACAGGGAAACCTCAGCAAGTAGTCTCCATGCAGAAGCTTCTGATGCCTCCTCGTAATCGCTCCTCCGTTTCAGTACAATGTGGCCACTGATCTCCCACACGGCTGGATTCACCTGTGTGTCCAGCAGCTCCTGGCTCACTTCACCAAGAGCCTGCTTCTCAGCGTAGCACTGTATTTTGGAAATAGATGAAAGCTTATTAGAGCATGAGGAGGAAATTACAGGCGCTGTAGATAGGATGTTTACACCATCTACACCATTTGCTTCACTTTTCGAAACAAACAAAAGTTCACTAGAGTAATGCACGGGTCACAAGTAGAGAACTACTGAGTAATGCATGGGTATAGACAGTTCAATCAATGATGCGATTATGCGTGTGTTCATTTTACCTGGGGGAAGAGGAAGATCTTTTTGCCACAGTCAGATATAAGAACATTGTAAGGCACATTGTTGTCCTGCAGCCATATACAAGCACTGGAAACCACATTGGCCAGATCGTTCAGTGAGTTGCCTCCCTCAAAAACCAGCCCCCTCACAGGGTAGTTCATCAGCTTGGACACCTTCACTCCACTATTCATCAAGCCCTCAGCAAGGAAAATCCTCTTGGTAGCTGCCTTCTCGACAGGGAAAGGCACTGTCAAGTAGTATGCCTGTGTATAAAAGAATCAAGATATGCTTTAGTAGTTTAGTATACAATGGTAAACACCACATCACAACATAAAGGCTGGTTTATCAGCTAGTTGCACAGACCAAATGCATGCATCACAGCAACACTATTTTTCACTAAACAAAATATGACTCCTCACAATGTATCTATATGGTCACAGGTCACAGGAGCAAGGGAACAAGAAGTTTAGCAAAGCCATAACCATAGACAGAGAAATGGATATCAAACATGTATTGCCCAACGTTCATTCAAACAGTAGGTCCTTTTTTTCTAAGGTCGGCAAATCCACAAAGTTCAGTGTCACTATAACAAATGAAAATGCATGTCCCCATGCAAAACAGAGTTCTTGAAAAATCGCATGCTGGATGATTTATGATTTATCTATCAAATACAAGTAGATATAATAGCAAGCTTTGTAAACAAAATTTGAAAGCCATGTGAAGTATACCTGAAAGTGGAGGTGATTAATGGTTGCAAAGGCTCCCAAACTATTGTAACCAAGCCTGAAGTATGGGCTTGCAGCTTCAGCTGCCATGTGCAGTGCAAGTAAGAAGCTCTCTTGGTCCATCCTCTGAGGCAGGCGGTCCAGAACATGGGGAATGAGAAGAACGTGGCCATATTCAATTGGGCTTACCTACAAATTGTTAAATAGAGACATCATTAGCATCAAGAATACACAAATTGGAATTGAAATAGACCGCCAGTCTGACTGTGACCTACATTGATTGCAACAACATTAGGTGCACGCTTGGCAGTGCTGATTGGGGCGCTCTTCGCGCTCTTCACAAAGAAGCTGTCATCGCCACCACCATTTTCAAATTGGAAGAGCACCTCCTCCTGGCCAACTTTGGTAAAGTTGAACTTGGCAGCATCAAACGGTTGAAGCACACGGTCCACACGGAACTCAGTAGGGCGCTTCTTGAGGTGGCGACCTTCATTCAGTTGCGCAACAAACCCAAGGTTGCCTGGGATCACCTTGGTCTCACAGGCAGTGACATCATATCGGAATAAGCCTCGGGTCATCCTGTCTTCCCACTGCAATAATACATACAAATTTGAATTGAAATATTATTATCTAATCATACTAGCATGCACCAACCATGTGATTGTACTATTGTAGTATTTAATACTCCTTGCTTAGGATCTCATAGTCATCAAAATGTAAACTACTTGTTTAAATAAAACTCACTTCAAGAAATAATGACACTCACATGCAGATATTTCTGATGTTCTAGCACTGCAGTAGGTCAATGTTCCTATTAGATGTAGACTGTACTTCATAAGTTCAACCAAATGGACATCACGATCAATATTGTTCTCAATAATGTGAACATATATTACGACATTGAAGTTTGTATGATTCTCCTGTGAAGGTTGAGCAAATATTGAAACCTATCGTACCACATGTCGAACTAGGCTTTACAATGGATTCAGAAAACTCTTAATTAGCATACTACATTTGGATTTCAGGCGTACCCATTCTGTTTCTTTTTATAAGAATTGTTTTGTGTGGGCACAAGGTATAAGGAGTATAAAAACGAGAGGAGCTAAAATGACTATGTTATCCATATACTTAAATACATTTGGAAATAGGAGAGGGGATGGTTAGAGATGTTTCTTATAAATGCAGGAAAGAGATTACGTGAATAACGTGATAAATGAAGCCAGATAACGAAAAGAGTCAATAAATTGGCATGCAAGGCATATACTTTAAACAAGATTGAAAAACTATAGGACATATAAAACAAACAGAGGGGGCGTAGTGGTTTATTGATTGCATACATAGCAACAGTATCTTACATATAATGCTATTTGGCATAGTAATAACGCCACGCATATTTGATTTTTAAGCTGCATGGAAACAATGGTAAAAGCATGCAAACAACACTAAAAAGAGAATATGCACTTCCACATGCATGTTGGATTCTCGATAATAAAGAATATTTCTTGAATGTGTGCATGGCTCGTCAAAACTTCCGTGCGTTAGTGCATACATGTGTGCACATGTTACTTCTCAAGCATAGATTACAACTTTACATGTATCCATAACTTATCTAGTGGGTTGATATTCACAAAATATAGCTTGCTCCATCTTACTACATATGATAAACATAAAACATCTTATCTAATTACCTCAGTACCTCTCCTTAAAGCTAGCATGGTTTATTAATGGTGTGCAATACCAAAAAAAAATACTTGAACTACTTCTGTGCAAAATAATTAGTGTGAGCTTCTTTTACCAGGCCAAGGAGGAGATTGACGAAGAAATCAGCGCCAGCATCCTCCACCTGCGATGATGGCTTTTTCGGACTTGCCTTGAAAGCATAGAGCGGAAGCTTGGACTCTGATCAGGCAAATGCAAGAAAATGTTAATTCACTTAAAAACATACTTCAAGTTGGGTACTGCTGGTGAGAAATTTAGAAAAAGCTCCATACAAAACTGTGGTACATATTCCCTAGGGTTTTTCAAGCACCAAAGTACGGAGTAGTAAAATATGTGGCTCCTATTTTTACAGGAGATTTGTTGTCATGTCACACATATGTTAGTGATATTTGTTCTTTTGTTCTATATGGGTGTATGATATGTGACACCTGGGCCGGTTGTTATACACGCCAAATTTGACAAAAGAACCACTCAGCTATGGGCAGAAGATCAAAAATTCCTAAAAATTCCAATTTTGATCCCACCAAGTTGGACGAACACAACAGGTCAGCCGAAAAACATTCACGATGACAATATATTAACCGCAGGGGGTAAAAATAGTAAAATAAGCATCCTTCCTACAAGCGTTCACGACAACCAGTTTAGATGTAACGGATCCAACTTTCTTGGAAGTTGGAAGAATCTTTTGTTTTTACTGAGGAAGAGATAGAAATTTTGTGTACCCTAGAAAGAAACAATCTTTTTCTTGACGAATCAGAAATCATCGGCTTCATCGCAGAAGAAAATTCGGCGACCAAACGAGCCCATAAAGTGCAGAAAACTAACATGATAGTACTAAAATAAAACCTATCGGTAGTATAATCGCAAACGTTTTAAATCAGAATTTGGGGGGAAAGCGGCATCAGAATCATCGTGGAAGGAAGAGGCTCACCGGGTAAGCAGCAATCTCCGAGGCAATCCCTCCCGCAGCCGCCGCGTGGGCGGTCGCCGGCGGCGGCGCCTTCCTCCTGGTAGTTGGACACCACCGTCGGCACCCTCTTGATCGTCAGCTTCATCTCCATCCCTCGTCGAAACTCTCTTCTCCTCCCTCGGGTCAGGTGTACGTTAGGTCGATCGGTGGGTTAGAGGATGGCGTTAGGGGGTGGGGGAGCGGGGGGAGCGGGGGCGCTCAGACGAGGCGACCGCCGCCGGCGAGGAAGAGGAGGTCCGAGGGGCTGCCGCCTGCCGACGGGAGCGCCCCGCGGCCGCCGTGCGGGGCGGGGCTGGACGCCGTCGCGGGGGCGATGGTGCCCTTGGGCTCCACCTGCGCAGCTGCGTGGCCGCGCCGGAGGGCTGCAACGCTAGCCGTATTGCCTTTCAACTCGGCGACTACTCAAAAGGGAGGGGGAGGAGGAGGGAGCGCGGCGACCGAACACGAACGTCGAACGAGATAGCCGACGAGAGCTTCCTCCTCTACTCCGGCGACGGCGACGGCTGCGGCGACGGCGTCTCGGGTTGTGAGGGGGGTCGGCGGTGGGGGCGGATTAAATAGGGGAGGATTCGCTGCTCTGTAATTTGTGTGGTGGATCTCGCACGACACATCGGGATTCTCTGTGAAGACACAACGGCCGATGCTGCGGTGTATGGCGCTGTACACGTCTGGGATTGGGATCTCCTTAGCTGCGTTTAGTTGCTAAGATTTGTCAGAACTAGATGCTAGGGCGTGCCCATGGCGCGCCACCTGTAATGTTCATTACGGCTGTGGCATGCCAATGGCGCGTTTGTGATGATGTTAGAGTGTGGATCTGATTTCGAAACTTTCCACATCATGTATAAACAGCGATACTAAAAACATCAACAAGTTGTAGATTGGACTGTAATGAACATCAAAATGAAAAAAACTACTGAAGAAGCAAAGAAAAATCTCCCACTCTCACGGCACCACCCCATATGCAAACTGCCTGCTAACAAAACACACTATTGACAAGGCTCTTTGAGATGCATCATTAAGATACAAGAAAAAATAAAATCATGGGAGGGTGAAAAGGATATGTAATTTTTTTATATATTCAAATTTAGAATAAAATGTTATATCAAGCCCTTCAGGCACTGATTCTAGCTTGTATATCAAGCCCTCCAGAGACCAAAGTAACGAAATGTTAAACATAACCTCCATCATGGGCTCATGGCCTAGAAAAAGGCAACATATGTGCACTTGAAACGCTGTTACATGTACCACACAATGTGGTTCAAGTTTCTTCAGGCAAAACCCTAGCTTGCCATTGCACTCCAATACTGTTAGTATTGATAAATAGCACATAATAGAAATTAATTTTCACCATGAAGCAGCACATCCTGAGAGTAACTCTAATATGACTTCATCTAGGAGATCACCATGCAACATCTTGGCTATCTGCTTTCCCACCATATTGATGTCATCAGCAACTTCCAGCCATTCTCTATCAAGAACCTTGTAATCGGGATGTCCTACAACAATCTCTTCCTGATGCTTGACTATTGTTTGCCATACCACCTCAACAGGTCCTTCAAGGCCCCAAACAGAAGAGAACCGTCTACTGGACTTCACCCATGGATGCATGTCGATGCATGGTGCAAGGATCTCAGAAAGAACAGAATTTGCAAGATCAAACAGAAATCTCCTTTCTGGTCTTGGCCACGTAGCAATCTTGTTGTATTTCCTCTCAAGCATGTCGAAGACATGGGGACCAACAGGGCAACCAGGCGAGTGCCGTGACTTGCACAAGAGCTGCAAGTCAGCGACTATCATACTTGAGCTTATAAGTATGTCAAGGAGATACGAGAAGTCCCTTTCCTCAGCTAGAAATGCTTCTAGAGACTGGCAAGAAGAATCATTGTCATCATCACTTGACATGGATACTTCATATTGGAGCTGACAGTCATCTATCAGTTTCTCAACATCTGAGGTCAACACAGAAGCTTCTATAATTTAAAGCATGATGCAAGAAATTTCTGAAACAAATTCATTTCGAATGTTTTTGCCATATGTCACTGCACCCTTTTGTTTCATCAAACTGTACAGCATGAAGGTGTTAGTGGCCTTAATGATTTCATAAGAGCTCTCATTCGTTGCAACTTGCAAGGAGAAAGAGCAAGATCACAAAATAAGCATCAATCAAGGAGAAAGAGCAAGATCACAGAATAAGCATCAATCAAGGAGAAAGAGCAAGATCACAAAATATACAAGATGCAAAATGTATATACACAAGGAAAAAGATGAATTAAACAATGAAATGATCCAAAACCTTCAGATTTGGTGAATTGGCAGTAGACAGCAGAAACCTGGTAAACTTTATCTAAAGTATAGCCTGTTTGTTAACTGTATGTTCTAGGTATTAAAAAATAGGATTTTTGATAAGTTATTTGGTGTGAGAATTATGTAAATATACCTTCTCGGTTCACTCTTAGCTCTTACCAAGTGCTCTGGTAACATATATGAGAATTGAGAAGGTTCTTGAAGTTGTTTCTCATTTGATTGGTTCAAAGTGGAGACATCTTCCTCACAATTTCCATGCGCTTCGTGACCACCCTTTTTCACTTCGTCTGCCCCTTTGTCTGCATTTAAAGAAAATAATACCAAAAGTGTAAGATGAGAGGCTAAAAACTTGCACATCAAATCAAAAGCAGTCCATGAGACCATGATGCACACATGTAATCCATTTCCTGTATAAAACTGTAACAGGTAACATGCAAATATTAAGAAATATGAACAAGTACAACAGGTATATAAGAAAAGGAGAGCTTTCCACAGTTGATAGCAGCACTAACTAAGGCAGATAGTGATAAATATCAACTCAACAAATATGATAGTAAACAGAAAAGCTAAAAATGCTTGATTTATATCAGACAAGCACATGATGCCATTAAATGAGATAACAAAAAAATAGCCAAAAGCAGCTTCAAGTTTCAGTGGTAAGCACAAAAAAATAGCCAAAAGCAGCTTCAACTTAAGACATGGTTTTTTTATTTTTTATTCTCTCTCTTCTTTAACTCCATTGTCATATCAGATTTTTTTCTATGTGATAGCCTAATAAATACGTAAGAGACCATCTATATGGAGGATTGAAAATGCCCTTACCAGTATAGATGGACTGTCCTAAAACTAGGATCATCTCCATCATATTTAGCATTGCTCTCAAACCAAACTGACACAATTAATGCACGTGTGCCTTGCTTTTTTTCTGTTTGAGAAGGGCATGTGATGGATGAGGTAGTTTGTACTCCTTCCACAGATAGAGCAGTGATGGTTTAACTGAAATAGAGCACGAGGTCGAGCAACTTGGCATGTTGGGTGACAAAAATACACAAACTTTGGTCAGCTGCTGGAAGGATTTTTTCCGTCACAAAAAAACTATTGGACCATTTCTCAATGAAAACACAACCGCGCGAACTGTTGGGGCGCTTTTAAGTTTTGTTTGTGACACGCGTAGCACGATTTTCTTTTCCGTCAGTACATTGTGGGTGGCGAAATGGTTTTCTCGTTAATTTTGTTGTGGGCCCCACTAATATATTGCTGGGACTTTTGTATAGTTGCCTATGATTTAGAGGTTCCGAATAAAACATACGATGAACTGAAAATCATACGTGTACCTTGCCAAGAGACTTTCAGCGTCTTGGTGACGGCTGGCAATGCGGGAGTGCCACGGTGGTGAGTGGCCCGTGGGGAAGCAAAACGGCGAGGAGAAAATGAACCGTTGCTATAATTTATAGGCCTCAAAATCTAATCAGCCATATAAATTAGTGGGCATGGCCACTAGGCTTTACGTATTACTAGTCCAATTAGCCATCGCAAGCCTATGTCGTTGCTGTATTTTTTTATCTAATAGATTAATTATTGTTAATTAGTACTTGGTGTAACCTGTAACTTTGGGACCCTTAAAATTTGGAGACCCTGCACAGTCGCACAACTTGTTCGATCTCCTTAATGTATGACCGTGGCATTCTCTAAAAAGTTTAAACGATAATTTTTATAATTGATTAGATACATTGTACATGCATGGACTATTTGATAGAGGTCAGCTGATGCCAAATAAAACGCTATTATATTCTCAAAATTTTAATAGTAGAATATGTATATCTGCTATGGAAAATATATAAAAACGTTGACAACTCTAGATTCATTTTACATTTAAACTTTACCAAATAGACTTCATACAGGACCCTTCCTGACAACTCACTCCATACAACTTTACCCCGCATGCATTTGAAGGAGAAAATGTCTCTCCTTTGTCTACCACCAAGTACTAACTGCCCCTCCGACTCCTAATTAAAGGGCAAAATTGCTTGATCCCTTTATGCCTTATTTGTGTGGAGCTCAAGCTTATTTTTGTAAACACATATTTCCTCTTTACACGTTTTACAGTCTTTTTATGCTACACATGTAGTGCGCCGCACTAGATTACTATAGATATCAATCCATTTAAAGTGATTTTTAAAGTGTACCACCCTAGACTAGAAATTATAAGTCCATTTTAGTCTTACTACTTATACAATAATTTTAGTTGTTTTAACCTATCGGCCATAGTCAGCCAGCGGAAAAAAAAAGGTTGGGGGTGTGTGGTGTGGGTGGTGTGTCGACTGTCGACCATGTTAAAAATGAAGGATCGCGACGCGCCAAACGTGGTGGAATCTCCAGCCGTATGCGGCCGTATATCTGGTATGCTTTTGCTTCGGGTACGTACGTGGCCGCCTTACGTTTTTCGCGCCCACGGTCGCCATCGATCTCTGGAGCCCATCCTCTCGCGCGCCCTCCAGCTCATGTGATCCACACCGTAGCCACGCACTGCATCGAGGCCACGTCGGCTGAACCCCCCCCCTCTCCCGAGTCCCGACATGCTACGAAACTTCCTGCCTTAAGCACACGTCGTTCACAAACTCGACTGTCTACATTAACAAAGTTGAGTCAAGTGCTTATTCCGACAAATTAAGTCCAGGCCATCTAATGTAAACCTTGATCTCTCTTGTGCAATGCAATCATGTTGATCTACACGGATCAGAACAAGTAGAAAAATATTAGCACTATATAAGAAGCAGCTTCTGGCCACTTTCTGAATGCAATACATTCTAGAGTTCTATTGGAAACTATTACTTCCCTCTGTCCAAAAGGATGTATTTCTGGCCCTTCAACTTTGAAAAAAAACTTTATTTATATCTCCTCAACTACACTCGGTTTATAACTTAAGAAGTTTTATATCTTGAATACACATTAACTATCACTTCATAATAATATTTTTTCTTAATAAAAAACACTTTGATTTTTTATTCTCACTACTAATTTATCGACTCTATCCGAAAAGTGTAATGGTTTTTTTAAAAGGAGTACAAGTTAGCTAGTCAACTTTGACAAATACACAACATATACATAATGATCCAAATCAGCTGATCTAACAAACATAATATTACAAAGTTTTAGGAAGGACAGAACATCTGTATTCTTATAATTTTACATATATATACTCTGTTTTTTAGAAGAAAAAAGTTTTGATCCCTCAAATGGAACTTTTTTAATTACTTTTGAGGAACTGCCACTGATGAATTCTCTTGGCTATGCACGAAAATGAATTTGAGGTAATTTTATGTAGACATAAGTAACACAAGATCATATATTCTTATATATAAGAATTATTCATAGCTAGTTAAGAAACAGAAAGGTGTTGTAGTACTAGTTCCAGTCACAAATATTTGTCCTTTTGGACACTATTCAAAAAGCCGGTCAAATGACAAGTATACAAGTTAGTTAGAACAAAAGGTAATTAAGTACATTGTTCCCTCCATTTGAGAATATAATGTAATAATGTTCAAAATTTATTCTAAATATAGTAAAATCATACTTATAAAAAAAAGTAACATTTACCTTTAGATTACACTTCACCCGGTCACTCTTGAGATCACACTCACTCACTTCAAGGAGAATAATAGTATGATCTTTTTATCCATCTTTTTAATATATATGCACAAGCCTAAAATTTATTACATTTTGGTCCTGAGAGAGTAACAAGTACCTAGCAGTACATATGTTTTCACCTTTTCTAATTTTCATGCACCACACCACATTTGTATTAAATCACTCATGAAATTTGGAATATTACTCCCAAAAGAATATTCCACTGAATTACCTAGTGAAAATTGTGTTTGAATATGCTTAAAAGAATCAATAATGTTAACATGGATGCTGTGTCCTTTTTTTTGTTTACTGGGTCATTCATCCGGTCACTTTTCCTCCTCTACTTTCTGCACGTATATATTACGCAGCAGTGAAGCACACACCGTATAAAAAACAATATTTTTAATTATTAATTGAGATTATTCATGATATGCTACTGAAAATTCACCCGGTTTCATATTTGCCACTGGTTGTCTCACTGACATGTGGATCCTGTGAGACAACCAGCGATAGATATAAAATCGGATGAACTTTGAGCAGCAAATATGAAACTTTCACATATTAATTTGCATATGACAAGTCGCTGTTGGGACCAGGAGTGTGGGCACATTTTGTCTTGCAAGAGTGATGGGATGGTATGTGGTTGTGAAAACATGAACATGGCCGTAATCCTATGACAAATTTATTGCTCCATTTGTAGAAGAACTTTATAACTGGAGTAGGTTTTTAACTGTTCGAAAAAGATTTTATTTTTATATTTTATATTTTTTATTTGACCTTAATTCAATAATCAATTTTTTAATCATTTAAAAAACTTTATTTTTTTACCTTTTTATCGATCTTGATTCACGAATATGCTTTTTAACAGTTCAAAAAATGTTTTATTTTTACCAAAAATTTTAACCGCTCGAAAAGACTTTATTATTACCTTTCTTCACTACGCTTAACTACCCCTGTCTATATCACTTCACAGTACTTCCTTTGATCCATTACATGTGTCTTTTTTTACTTGTGAACAAGAATTGAAACCAACCTAAATGATTTTGTTGTCTGCTTTAAAAAATATGAGTTATTTATTAGCGAGAGGTTAATATTTATTTGACAATAATAACTATAGATAAAAAATCATCTACATGTCTAAAATGACTTATATTTACGAAAAGAGTCAAAAAGAACAAAGCAACTTATATCAAAAATCGAAGAGAGTATTATTTTATTATTAGTAAGAGCACTTTTATAAATTATTTTCATCATTAATTTAATAATTTTGTTCCAAAGTAAAGTTTTTAGCGGGCTCATGCGAGCTAGCTCCCCGACCTATAGAATTTCTTTCCAAACGGTGTGCATATATGTGAAAGGTATGTAATTACTTAAACATGGAGTGAAATCGTTTTCATCGATGGAGATATGCAAAGATGCCTTTTGGCCACCTTTTGCAAAAGAAATTCCGAGGATATTCCCGGTCCTGAAAATGGCCTGCTTTGAAGGATGCATCTATGCTCTTTTATTTCTTGTTGTAGTAGTTGATCATTTTTACCGTAGCTAATTAATTATTCTCTCTGTTCTAACACTGCTGCAGAAACTAACATCAATGTCGAATCAAAATCATCATTAGTTTTAGGTTTTGAACCGTCACTGATTAGTCAGAACTGATAGTGGTGGTTCTTGAACCGCCACTGATAGTCACTTTCAGTGCTAGTTCGTATTACGAACCGCCATTGATACTCACTTTTAGTGTTAGTCGTATTACGAACCGTCATTGATACTCACTTTCAGTGTTGATTCTATTACGAACCGCCATTGAAAGTGAGTATCAGTGTCGATTCTATTACGAATCGACACTGAAAGTGCACAGTATACATCGAGTAATAACTGGTTATTGCACACAACACTAGTTGATTGGTCATTCAGAGATGTGGATGAGCTCCAAATACATTCATTCATCCATCTTTAACTCTGTACATCCATTCAAGCACTTGATCAAAATATGATAAAAGATGATTAAAAGATGATAAAAGAAAAGCCCTTTAGTGACAGGTAATAAATTACATTAGTGACGGGCATGTGCATGATGTTTCCTCCAAGCATGTGCTCGATGTTTCTTAGAATGTGAAAGTTGCCTAAGGGGGGTGAATAGGTAATTTAAAATTCTCAACAAAAATTGTTAGTTAAAACTTTCAGGGCCCAGACTATCCGGACTTAGTCGGATACTCTAGGTGTCGGATGAAACTGAAAATTATCCGAGGTCCGAATTATCCGGTTATAACCGGATGATCCGGGCACAACAGAACTGCAATAAAAATAGTTAAGGAAAACGATCTAACCAATGAACTCAATAAGACTTATACTTACTAGCAAATAGATAGATCAACAGTAAATATAACTAGCAAGAGTAAATGAGGACACAAGCGGTTTTTCTCCGAAGTTCGGATTCAACGATCCTACGTCTCCGTTGAGGAAACCCCAAGGAGTCGAGTCACTTTCAACCCTAATCCTCACCAGCGCTCACTACTGGAAGCCTTGGTTTTTCACTATGTTACCTCTGTGAAGCCGAGGTAAAGCCTTGTACAAACTCGTCCGGTCACCCACAATTCTTGGGTGCTCGCGGATTGACGCCTAGCCGTCTAGGAGACTTCTATCTCTAGGAGTAACGAATCCGTTGACGTGATCCGATGCTGTGTGCTCAAGAAACAGCCAAGATCATCAAGCACACACCAACACAACTCCTAAAGAGTGAATCAATCAAGAACATGAGGATATTGTGTGAACTCTCAATTCTTCCATAAAGATCCAACCAAGAATCACCACACTAGGAAGAGAGAGCAAAAATATGGTAGGACTGCTAGGGTTTGTAATCACGTGCCCTGATTATAGAGAGGGAGGGTATTTATACCACTATCCCAAATCTAGCCATTAGGACAATAAATCACGCACTATTTATTCGGACAGTCCAGGCTTAATTGGATGATCCGAACCAAATAAAAATTGAAACAGAACCATTGTTTCAGATAGTCCGACTTGAATTCGGATATTCCGGACCAAAAATAAATCTAACCAGAAAGGTGTTTTCGGACCATCCGACCAAGGTCCGGATGCTCCGGGCTACGGAATAAAATCCAACAGAGAGCAATTTTTGGACCATCCGGCCAAAATCCAGATGTTTCATCCCCAAAAATAAATTCAACAGAACCATGATTTTAGATCATCTGGTCAGGTCTGGATGGTCCGGGCTTCAAATAAAATTGAAACAGAAATATGTTTTCGGATAGTCCGGTCAGAACCCAGACAGTCTGACTTGAAAAATAAATCAAACAGAAGCTTGTTTTCGGAT
Organism: Zizania latifolia; assembly: GCA_000418225.1. Lineage (NCBI taxonomy): Eukaryota > Viridiplantae > Streptophyta > Magnoliopsida > Poales > Poaceae > Zizania > Zizania latifolia. The sequence continues at coordinate 8,021 of KE372126.1, read as the reverse complement.
TGTCCGACTTGAACCTAGACAGTCCGATGTGCAAATAAAATCCAACAGAAATGTATTTTCGGATTGTCCGGCTAGAATCCGAACATGCTGACTTTGCTGGAAAAGCCAAAAACCAACTTAGAAAATTTCCAAAACTTTTTAAGAAAGATTTTGCTTTGAGCACTTAACTTTGGATCAATAATCAACGCATTTCTCTTGATAGTACGGCATACCTAGACTCAAGAAAATGTAAAAATACGTAATTTGCATATTTTGAGTCTAAGTAAAACTAAAAGAACGATTTCTTCAAAAATTGATCGAGCTGCAATGCCACTTTAGATCTTAATACCTGCATTCATCTTAGCAACATTGTTAGTAGCATTTAATCACTATTATCATTAATACACCAAAACAAATTAGAGACCTAGATGCATCAAGATGCACTTTCAAAATGGTTCAACCATGTGCTCGATGTTTCATCCAAGTACTGTGGGCAAGATTCACCTTTCCTTTTGCTTTGTCTAGACAAGTTACGATGAGCCAACATGTTATTTATTGTGACAAACAACATGACGTGTAGCTGAAAGTATTCCCGAATGTACTCATCCTAAACCTCAACACCTACATGCCATAGAGTTTTCAGATCATCCACTAAGGTTTTGAGGTATACGTCGATGTCATTGCCAGGTTGTTTAGGATCAGATATCAAGATCGACAATATAATATATTTATGCTTCTTACAAAGCTAAGGTGGAAGGTTGTATATAGACAGTAACACTAGCCACGTGATGTGCGCACTGCTCATGTTACTAAAGAGGTTCATGCCATCCGTACTCATGGTAAATCTAATATTCCTGTAATCGTTAGCAAACCATCAAAATATGGTGTTAATTATTCTCCACTAAGCAGAATCTGCTGGGTGTTGTATCATCGAGTCGTTCTTATGACCCTCTTTGTGCCACCTGAGCCGTTTAGACTCATTTGCATTTGGAAACATCCACTTTAGACGGGGGATTATAGGAAAATACCATATCACCTTCCTCGAAACTTTCCTTCTCTTGCACCCATCGCCCAGTTTATCATCATCTTTTCTTTTCTTGAATCGATGTATTCCACATGTTGGACATATGTTAAGGTCTGTATACTCTCTATGAAATATAATACAATCATTCCTATATGCATGTATTTTCTCTATGTCCAATCCTAGAGGACATACGATCTTCTTAGCACCGTACACGGTGGTAGGTACCTTATTCTCTTCTGGCACCAGGTCCCTCAACAAATTCAGTAATGCTTTAAAACTCACATCGGACCATCCGTATGTCACCTTTATTTGTAGCAATGTCAGGACAGTATATAAGACCGTGTGCTTCTCTTTGCAGCTAGGATAGATCGGTGTTTTTGAGTCTTGAATAAGTTTTTAGAATTGAGTAAACTCTCCTTTAGAATATGCAACTTGTTCCTTCGCATCACGCACCATCTGGTCAACATTGTCCACTATATCAGTATACTTATCTTTATTAATTCTTAATATATTATTGTCACTCATGTAATCATCGGCCTCACCTTCATCTTTACTACTATCAGAAGCAATCTGATCTACTTCACCGTCGTTTTCTCCTTCTTCACCATGCTTGTTCCACATATGATATCCCTCCTTAAATCCACATCTCAACAAATGGTCGTAGACATATTCTGAAATTAGAAACTTCTTTTTATTCTTACAGTCATAGCATGGGCACGACATTGTAGTCTTTCGTTTAGCTTCCATGTCTACTCTAGCAGTACTCATAAAAGACTCACCCCACTCAAGTATTCATTGCAAGTATGACAATCAAGATATATCCAGCTCCTTGTTATTGACATCTACAAATTTATCAAAAAACAACCATCATATCCAAGTTTACGACTTACGACAATTAAAACATGCTTTAGGTTCTATGGAGAATTTTGACAGTATCTTTCCACTGTTCTCTAAATACACGTCTCGACTTGGAGTCGAGAGGGTTGTATTGATGGAATTGTGCCCAAGAAAATTCTAGAGGAACCGGAAGTTCTGGCTATAGCCGGAAGTTTCGGGTTCTAGAGCATCCAGAAGTTCTGGTAGGACCAGAAGTTCTGGGTCAGTCCCAGTGTTTGATTTTCTGGACGAACCGGAAGTTCCGGCTGGAGCCGGAAGTTCCGAGTTCTGGACGAATCGGAAGTTCCGGTTGGACCGGAAGTTCCGGGTTGAGAATTAATTTGATACAGAAGGTCTATTTCGGAAGTTCTGGATGGGATCCAGAAGTTCCGATGGCTGGAAGTTTCGGCTATAGCCGGAAGTTCTGGACCGCACGAACAGATTAGATCTGTTGGACTTTAATGCAGATTAAAGGCCCACGTTGGTGCACTATATAAAGAGGGGTGGGGCTATCACGTGGAGGCTGCTGTTCATTGTTACTCCACCCTAACCCTAGCCGCCACCCTCTCTCCTCAATCACAAGAGTTATGGTTGATCTCTCCGGATCTTGCGAGCGGTGCTAGCACGCCGGCGCGAGGTGATCCCGTCCCTGTACGTGTGGATACCGTAGAGGCACCGTTGCTACATCGGTGCTCATCTTCTTCCTGCGGAGTTTGCCGGATCATCGGATCGCGTCGTCTTCATCGCCGGATCACCGACGAACGAACGAAACAGGGAGAAGAGTTGCTCGAGACCGCGCTACTCCAACTCTACTTCCGCTGCCCGAGCGCATCTCGTGGTTCAAGGTAACGATCTATGATCCCATTACACGCATGGTTCCTAGGCTAACGGGGTAAATTTTTAAAATTAAGCGCTAGCGTAGCCTCCCCATAACCCAACAGTGGTATCAGAGCCTACGTGCGTAGTGTTTGATCTAGATCGATCACATATGGTGATATGTGATGGAAATAGATTGGATCTATTGTTTTTGTCGTCGGATTTCCGGAAGTACCGGTTGGACCGGAAGTTCCGGGCCAAAATAAATTTCGATACAGAATGTTATTTTCGGAAGTTCCAAGTATGATTCGAAAGTTCCGGGTCCAGAAGTTCCGGTTGGATCGAAAGTTCCGAACAGAAATAAATTCCGTACAGAAGGTTATTTTTGGAAGTTCCGGGTGTAGCCGGAAGTTCCGGGCCAAAAATAAATTCGAGTCAGAAGGTTGATTTCGGAAGTTCCAGCCCTGAGTCGGAAGTTTCGGTCCCTTCGACTGGAAGTTCCGGCTGAGTCGAAAGTTCCGGGTCTGTTTTTAGTTGCGCGTAGTCTCCGCCTAACTTATTTTTGTAGAGAATGTTGTGACTGGTATGGCCTTGCAAAATATATGATACGAGCTTGTAATAACATGGCCTGCGTGTCATGGTTGATTGCAGCCCAAGGCTGTTCAAATGTTGTATGACCTACGCGTCGATATGTGATGCTTCAGCTCATGTAATTAGTATAGCGCTATTAGTTGTAATAGGCTGATACAGGTTCATGGAGGCTTGAAGCGGTATGACTCGACGGACAGGAACCATGGAGATGGAGATCACCATGTGAAGGGGCCGTACTCAGTCATAGTCAATATGATTGCCTGCGATGTTTACTTAAGTTCCTGTCACACTATTCTTTCATGTTGCGTGTGCGTTAGGCATCGTTACCCTGATAGAATAGTTTCCCTCAGAAAATTAAGTATTGATGCTCTTTCCAATAGCTGCACCTACTAAGGTTGTGATCACTGTATGGTGGGTCTGCCAAAGCAGGGTGCCATCTTTTATCTCAATCAGTTAGGGTGGTGTCGGACACCACATGCATAGTATTGGTTGACTTAACAAAGCTATCAAAACGGTTTTGGGCTTTGGACATGGAGTTGAGTGTCGGACATTGGATGTCGCCTCAACGAACAAGAGTCACATATGATGTGATTAGCAAAGTGTTGCTTACCTATGTCACTAATCTTCTAGCAGTGATGCCAAAGCTCACTAGGAGTTAGTCGACTATGGATCTTGTCCCACAATGTGTCGTTAGAGGGAAAGCGATCATTTTTCATATTGTGGTATATCTTTTATTTAATAGAAGATCAACATAGCATAGTGTTAAACCTTGTATTTTGTTGTAGATCATGGCACCTACTGCGAAGAACACTTCAGTTTTTAACATGCGACCCATTCTTGAAAGAGAAAAATTGTATAGAACAAATTTTATAGACTAGTACAGGAGTCTGAGAATTGTTCTCAAACAAGAAAATAAAGATTACATTATGGAGAAACCCCACCCTGATGAACCGAAGGATGATACGCCACTGGCTGAGAGACGAGCTTATGAGAAGCACGCCAGTGATTCAGTGGATGTCAGCTGTCTCATGTTTGCTTGCATGTCCTCTGAGCTTTAGAAGCAATATAAGGACAGAGATGCCTACGATATGATCATTGGGCTAAAGGGCATGTTTGAGAACCAGACGAGGACCGAGAGGTATAATGTCTCTAAGTCTTTGTTTGGGTGCAGGTTGGCAGAGGGCATTCCTATGAGTCCTCATGTGATCAAGATGATTAGTTACGTGGAGAACTTGCAGAAACTTGGCTCTAAGCTTGATGATAACTTGGCCACAGATGTGATACTTCAGTCGCTCCCTGCGAGCTTAGAACAGTTTATTATGAATTTTCATATAAATGGCATGAAGAAAACATTGACTCAGTTACATGGCATGCTTAAGATGGCCGAGGATAGCCTCAGAAAAAATTCTAGTCATGTGATGATGATTCAGAAGGAGAATAAAAAGAGGAAGCGAAAGGGTAAGGCTAAAGCTCCAGATGCGATCTCGAGCTCCAAGTCTAACTCGGCTGGAAAGTCCAAGCCGGGTGCCGCTGCTTCTGGCACTTGCCACCACTGCCATAAGCCTGGCCATTGGCAGAGAAATTGCAAGTTGTACTTAGAGGAACAAAAGAAAAAGAATAGAAGTGTGACTTCTGCTTCAGGTATAAATGTTATTGAAATTTACCTTGCTACTCGCCCAAGTGATTCGTGGGTATTTGATACCGGATCAATGATTCACACTTGCAAATCGTTGCAGGGGCTGAATAGGATAAGGAAGTGTGCAAGAGGCGAATTGGATGTTCGCGTCGGCAATGGTGCAAAAGTTGCTGCGTTGGCCATCAGCGTCTATTCTTTGTCGCTACACTCAGGATTAGTTTTGGAGTTAAATAATTACTATTTTATTCCCGCCTTGGGCAGAAACATTATCTCTTCGTCATGTTTAGAGGAAGATGATTTTGAATTCGTAATAAAGAACAAGCGTTGTTCGTTATTTTCGAATGGTATACTCTATGGTGTTTGTCCATTGGTGAATGGCTTGTATACTCTGAATCTTGAGGATACACACGTTTATAACATTAATACCAAGAAACCTTGACTAAATGATTTAAATCCTACCTATGTCTGGCATTGTCGTTTGTGTCATATAAATGAGAAGCGCATCCAAAAGCTTCATAGAGATGGACTTTTGGAGTCTTTTGATTTTGAATCATTTGACACATGTGAGCCTTGTTTACTTGGCAAAATGACCAAGACCCCTTTTACTAGTCAAAGTGAGAGGGCAAATGAGCTATTGGCCATTGTATATACTGATGTATGTGGACCAATGAGTTCTACAGCTAGAGGTGACTTTCAGTACTTTATAACTTTTATCGATGACTTTAGTAGATTTGGTTACATCTACTTAATGAGGCATAAGTCAAAATCCTTTAAAAAGTTCAAGGAGTTCCAGAATAAAGTACAAAATCATACTGGCAAGACAATCAAATTTCTATGATCGGATCATGGAGGTGAATATTTGAGCCATGAGTTTAATGATCATCTGAAGCAGTGTGGAATTGTTCCACAGCTGACTCCGCCTAGCACGCCTCAGTGGAATCGGGTGTCCGAGCGGAGGAACCGAACCTTGTTGGACATGGTCCGGTCAATGATGAGTCAGGTTAATCTTCCATTGTCTTTTTGGGGACTTGCTTTAGAAACTACTGCTTTCACGTTAAATAGAGTCCCATCTAAATCTGTAGAGAGGACACCACATGAGATATGGACTGGGAAGCGTCCCGTGTTGTCTTTTCTAAAGATTTGGGATTGTGAGGCTTATGTAAAGCGTTTGACGTCTAATAAGCTCACACACAAATCTAATAAATGCTTCTTTGTGGGATATCCTAGGAAAACCAAAGGATATTACTTTTATAACCGGGAAGAAGGCAAAGTGTTTGTCGCCCGGAATGATTTTTTTTAGAGAAAGAGTTTCTCTTGAAAGGAGTTAGTGGGAGCACGGTGCATCTCAAAGAAGTTCGAGAGCCACCAGAAATTATTTCATCTCCTATTGAACCACAACTCGATATGCAAAGTGTTGCAGAACCTGTTGTCGAGACACCAGCCCCACATCGGTCGGAGAGGTTGAGTCGTGCACCCGAGCGGTTTGCGTTTCTGACCACTGGGCAGCGTGACATATTATTGTTGGACAATGATGAACCTAAGACCTATTGAGAAGCAGTGATGGGACCAGACTCTGAGAGATGGCTTAGAGCCATAAGATCCGAGTTAGAATCCATGCGAGAGAACCAAGTTTGGAACTTGGTCGATCTACCCGATGGTGTAAAAACCATTGAGTGCAAATGGATTTTTAAGAAAAAGATAGACGTTGATGGAAATGCTCACATCTATAAGGCACGATTAGTGGCGAAAGGTTTCAGGCAGATTCAAGGTGTTGATTATGATGAAACGTTTTCACCCGTCGCAATGCTTAAGTCTATCCGGATCATCCTAGCGATTGCCGCATTTCATGACTATGACATATGGCAAATGGATGTCAAGACGATTTTCCTTAATGGAAACCTAAGTGAGGATGTGTACATGACACAGCCTGAAGGTCTTGATGATCCAGGGAATGCTGGGAAAGTTTGCAAGCTGCAACGGTCCATTTATGGGCTGAAGCAGGCTTCTCAGAGTTGAAATCTTCGTTTTGATGAGGTAGTCAAAGGGTTTGGCTTCATCAAGAATGAAGAAGAGCCTTGTGTTTACAAAAAGGCTAGTGGGAGCTCACTTGTGTTTCTGGTCTTATATGTAGATGACATATTGTTGATCGGAAATGATATTCTTATGTTAGATGATGTTCTTATGTTAGATGATGTTAAGTCTTCGTTGAGAAAAAGTTTCTCAATGAAAGATCTTGGAGAGGCAGCATACATCTTGGGCATAAAGATCTATAGAGATAGATCGAGAAGGTTAATTGGATTAAGCCAAAGCATGCACATTGACAAGGTATTGAAACGGTTCAATATGCAAAATTCCAAGAAATGTTTCCTGTCAATGTCACATGGTATTTCTCTCAGCAAGAATTAGTGTCCTTCGACACCTGATGAGCTGGAGAAAATGAGTGCGATCCCGTATGCCTCTGCAATCGGATCCATCATGTATGCCATGCTGTGTACACGTCCAGATGTTTCTTATGCTCTAAGTGTTACGAGCAGATACCAGTTAAACCTGGGTGAAAATCACTGAACGGTTGTAAAGAATATCCTTAAGTACTTGAGAAGAACTGAGGATATGTTCCTGGTCTATGGCGGTGAGGAAGAGCTCGTTGTAAGTGGTTACACCGATGCTAGCTTCCAAACCGACAAAGACGATTCACGGTCGCAGTCAGGATTTGTGTTCTGCCTCAATGGAGGCGCAGTGAGTTAGAAAAGTTCCAAGCAAGAAACGGTTGCGGATTCTAACACAGAGGCCGAGTATATCGCAGCTTCAGAAGCTGTGAAGCAGGCAGTTTGGATCAGAAAGTTTGTTTCTGAGTTGGGTGTCGTCCCTAGTGCGTCCAATCCAGTAGCTCTCTATTGTGATAATAGTGGTGCCATTGCGCAAGCCAAGAAGCCTAGGTCGCACCAGAAGTCCAAGCACATACTGCGGCGCTATCACCTGATCCGTGAGATAATAGACAGAGGTGATGTGAAGATATGCAAGGTGCACATGGATTTGAACATAGCCGATCCGTTGACGAAGCCTCTCTCACAGCCCAAGCATGAGGTGCACTTGAGCTCA